>OW388083.2:51516716-51976716 GCA_936449025.2 Sarcophaga subvicina | reverse complement strand
TATAATTATTATAACTATTATAATTATAAATATATATTATAATAATATATATATACGTCCACATATGTGGCCAAGGGCGTGAAGAGGATAAATAAATAAAGTTTTATATTTATTCTATTTATTCTATTAATTTATTTATGTTTTATTATAAAACAAAAAATTTTTGTTTTTGTTTTTGTTTTTCACAACAGAAAAGAAAAATAAGGAAAATATTCTGGTAACATCATCATCATTAAAATGCAAAGGCCTAATATATAAAAATCGTATCCCATACATTTAGTAGGATATCCCTTAAGGTCAAGCACTCCTTTTAACCCATTTAGAATTGCATATACCCATTTAGAATTGATACTTGCCGACATAAACTCGTGAGCAAGTTTTTCAATTGACTTTTTCTTTAAGTATAATGACTACGTAACCGTTCTTCCAAATGATCACTTAAATAATTTATTGGCGTCATATAGGGACTTTGTGCAAGAGTATTTATCCTGTGGGGACTTTGGTAGGCAAAACACATCTTCACATTTGCAGCCGTATTATTGGGTTCATTGACATGTTGGCAGTAATAACCTTTGTAAACTCTTAATTCTTTTGAACTTTTGGTGAATTTGTTCACCACCCTCAAGGTATTGACGTGAAAGATGATTTTAACAGGATGTTGCACACTGCCACTATTGATTTATTGCGTCAGACGTTTGATGGCCCTTTAATTAGTCGAAATGATGATGTCAAATGGCCGCCGAGAAGCTACGATTTGACACCGTTGG
The DNA here is from genome assembly GCA_936449025.2 of Sarcophaga subvicina. Taxonomy (NCBI): domain Eukaryota; kingdom Metazoa; phylum Arthropoda; class Insecta; order Diptera; family Sarcophagidae; genus Sarcophaga; species Sarcophaga subvicina. The sequence continues at coordinate 51,975,949 of OW388083.2, read as the reverse complement.
ACTATTATCTGTGGGGCGAAAAATGTTATGTCGACAAACCTGAGACAATTTAGCATTTGAAGGCCAATATTCATAATGCCATTGCCGAGATACGACCCCATACACTCGAAAAAGTGCACGAAAATTGGTTCGATCGAATGAGGTACTTCGGGGCTGTCATATGAATGAAATAATATTCCATTTCTAACCTAAAGAATTATACTTCACAAGGGATGAATAAATTTGAAAAAAATTTAAACCGTTTTTGTTTTATTGCATTATGAAATTTAAATATTTGAATGGCCCACCCTTTAGTTGACTAATGGAAAATAGTCGCTGTAGTCTAGTAAGTAGTATGTTGGCTTATTAGACAAGATGTTTGTCTCTCAGCAGTTTTCTGGCAAAAACTATAAGAGTATAATAAAACTGCTATGAAAACTTTTACAAAAATATGTTGTTCGGAGTCGACATTAAGCAGTAAGTGCCGCTACTCTTAGATAAAATTAACGCACACAACATGAATGGTGTGAGAAGTTGGGTTGTCATTCTGAGTAAGGGGTTGTAATGACCAATTAAGTAAGTAAGAAAAAGACATTGCTTTTCTTCTGGTTATAGTTGTTATTATTGTTTACACATTAATATTTTTTTTAAATTTTATTTTTTAACTGTTTACAGAAGTTCAACAAAAGTATTTCAAATTGAAACAAAAGACGGAAGAGGGAAGAAAAAAAGGTAAAATTTGTAATTAAATGCAATGTACATACTTCTGAAATATTAAAACTTCTATGATTTTCAGTGACGTATAAAAAGTAGAACAAAAATTACAAGAAAAGAAATTTCTTAAATTTAGTTTCTTGTTTTGAAAAGTTTGCCACTTGAAGTTGTGAGAGAGTTCAATGAGAATTTAAACAGAAAAAACAAAGAATTTCAAAAAATAAGGGAAAAATTAGCAATTTCTTTCAAAAATCTTCAAAGGATAATTAAATATAGGTTTTACGTTAATTGCAGATTTTCAAAAATTTCTTTTGAAGAGGGAAATTAAACTAGAATGAAGAGTTCTTCAATTCTTATTCCTTCATTATATCAAATAACAAAAATAAGAATGGTCTCTATATCAAAGTCGAATATTTAATTTATAACAAATCTTCTTAAGTGGTAAATAAAAAAAGAATATTTCCTTACGAAACTAAATAATCTGTTAGAATATATGTATATCTGTGGCAATATGGAGGAGTAGCTTAAGTCGAAAATTGATGTTTTGAGATATCATCAATTTTGTGTAATTTTTATTCTGCCTGAATTTTGCGAATAATTTATAAATTAATATATTGGTAACATTTTTATTAGAGAAGAAGGATGATTATTTTAAAAAAATATTGTAGAATTCAGAAGATATTACGCGTTTTCTACTTAAGCGCTTTCTCGAAACTGAAATTTGCGTTGAACTGGACCTTAAGTAACTTAACCGCTTCTGTTTAAATAAAAAGTATTTATTTATTAATTAATTAATTACAATACAATTACAAAATATATTCTAATTATATACGAGCTGAGTAACTTGACCATATGCTCGGTGTAGTGTCACAGACAAGAGTCTCTGGTGGGAATCGAACCCACGACCCTCACGCTAATAGTCTAGCACACTGCCCACTAGACTACCAGTGCACCCAAAATAAAAAGGATATATTGTGTAGTTTTAAGTAAACATAAGTTGTTTGAAAATACATAATGACTTTAGTTTTTTAAGGTTAACATTTATACAGCTTAAGGGAAGTTAAGCGATACCGTTATCTGATGGATAGAAAATTTGAATATGTAAACAAAACTATGTGCACATAAGTTGTTTTGATCAATGCATTATTGATTCAAAAAACTTAAGCTAAAAATTAAAAGTACATAACATTGATGAAAAAACAGAATTCTTTCAAACGGATTATACACATTTAAGCGCCTTTGCTTCTGTAATGCGCCAAACGCATTAACTCAATTCTCTCTTATGTCCACTTAAGCTACTCTTCCATATTGCCACAGATATATATTTATATATGTTGGTCAGCCCAGGGCCTGCATATTAAAGCACAACTACTCTCTGCTGCAAACCAACCTGAAAGTTTAATAAACGAAGCTATATCCTGAAAAAACAAAACAATGAACATGTTTACAAATTATCGAACTGCGTAATATACAAACAAACATCAGCATAAAAAATGTAAAAAAGTAAACAATAATACAACAACAAATGCTACAAGAATAAATGTAAACAATGAAAATTAAACAAAACATTTTTTTATTTATTTATTTTATTTATTTTTATTCACTACAATTGCATTGACTAAGTTCATACTGAGAGTATACTTAATACTTAATTCTATGTAAAATATAGTCCTCATGCGCACCCATAGCCATACTACCTGTAGCGGAACAATTACTCTAAAGAGTATACAATAAAATATGAATTTAATTTTGTCGTATAACGAATTAATGGAATCTAATATCACTCATACGTATGCTTGGTATTGAATCCAATATGGGATACATTACGCGGCGTAGTGATTGTACTGCCATAATTGTCCTGAAAAGTATGCAATGAAATATGAGTTAAATTATGTTGTATACGTTGTTGAATATCACTCATACGTTAAATGTATATATTTCAGTATGAGTCTTTCAGTAATTTATACTCGTATTTGAAGAATTAATTAATAATTCATTATAAATAAAAGAAAGAACTATTAATTTATTGTAATTAATTTATAAATAATTTGTGTACATTTACAGTGCATGACAAAACAATGGAAACTAGTTCAAAAATTTATTTATGTGTTACAATCGGACGAATATTTAAAAATCTTTTTAAGAAATCGGCAAAATATTAATGCCTTTTATTAATATGCACTGGTATTAAAATTTCTGTATTTTAAAAAATATATAAAAAGACTATATAATTCAGTAATTAAAAAAAAAATAATTCTATTCACATATTTGATGTTGACAGAACAATGGAAACTTTGGAAACTTTTTTAATTTTTGAATTATATAATTCATTTTTATACATAATTTTAATATACAGAAACGTTAACAACAGTGCATATTAATAAGCTCCACAAATGTTTTGCCGATTTTTAAAAAACATGTTAAATTTTCGTCCGTTTAAATACATTTTTGAAAAAGTTTCCATTGTTTTGTCAAGCACTGTATATAGATTTCGTGAGGGCGTTGTTAATGTGAATAACGTGAAGTCGCCGCAGTCGAGTAGGCAGTGTGTTATCTTATTGGACGTAAATACTAAAATTATTTCTTCGGCGACTTCCTCTCAGCAGATTTCTGGCAAAAACTGTGGGAGTAAATAAAAATTGCCATGAAAAGTTTCTGAAAAATATGTCATTCGGAGTCGACTTTAAACTGTAGGTCCCGCCACTCATGTATAAAATTTAACACACGCAACATAAGTGGTGTGAGAACCTAGTTCGTAATCCTATCTGAAGGGTAATGACCAATTGTGTATGTATATCCTGAATATTAATGAATGATAACTCCGTTTATCTGTCAAAGAATTGAGAACCGAAAAACATAAATCTGTACCTTTCAAGAGATGGGCACTGACAAAGACAGTGAATAACAGTTTCGTCCTCTTCAGCAGACCTACACCATCGGCAGAAGTTGCAGTTGCGTGTCTTTCCATAACAGAGTGGCCTCTAGCCACCACTGTGATCGAGATGATATTGCGATCAAGTTTGAGTAGTTCGTTGGTAAGCCTTCTATCCATGATTGGCCAAGTGAGTCCGGCAGTTCAACAAGATTCCGCATTGACCCAAGATAGGTTGATCTCTCCGAAGAATTCTTGCTTAATTATCAATTTAACCCAGGTAAGTGGCATATGCAGCTCATCAGCTTTACAGTTGCCTGGAATGTCACTGTGCCCAGGAACACAGACAAGTGAGACATGAGCGCACCGAGAGAACGTAAAGGTAACCACGACATCCTCAAACAAGTTTAGAGTTAATCGTAAACCTAGAGATTGATATAATAGCGGTTTGACTACCAGAAAAGATTGAGATACGGGTGAACGAAGCACCCTTGATGCGGATCCATTAAGTCTGACATGAATTTTGCTCGAGTAAGGTTTAAAATTTATGGCCCTGGAAGCTGTTCGTCTTTGATATTGAAATCCCGATACACAGTGTTTTTGGTAGAGCACGCTTGTGTCTGTGTGCATGTGTAGTTTTCTTCGCAACAAAAATGAGAAAACAAAACTGTCCGTAAGTGTTGGTTTTTTGACAATTTAAAAGATTTTCGATCGTGAAATATTGATATAAACAAACTAATAAGCATGTGGTGCTATTTGATGTAAATGACCGATTTTAAGTCAAACTGTTAAAAAATTTAGTAAATATATGTACATTAAATTGAAATAAAAAATTTATCGATTTCTGTGAGCAGAAATTGTGCACAAAAAGATGCTTACATCATATAACAATAAACAATTGTTCGATTTTTTTCTTTTCGCACATGTGGCCGGAACCATATGTTACTTGTCATTACTTTATTTTTGTTTTACGACATTAAATCATTAATGGCCCGAAAAACACTTAAAAGCATTGCTTTAATAATGAGTTTCAAAAACAAAACAGAAATGAAGAAATATACGGAAAGATAGGTCAAAAAAAGGAATTGAATTGAATACAGTACTACATACTGATTTACAGAGAAAGATGTGAAACGATTTTTTAATGGTTAATGCCTCGATAAATTAAGGAAAAACTATAAAAAAAATATTTTTAATTAAGTTTTAATGGCGTTTTATTTATTTTTAATTTTATTTCAAGCGAAAACATAGCAGCTGCAAATAATCTGGTGCAAGAAAGTCAAAACTTGTTTGTTTTTACTTCTGGGTCAAATTAAAATGGCGAAAGATATTGTATTTTAAACCTACTCTTAAAGAGCTGGGCTTCTGAAAACAATATCGTTGTTAGTGTGAAATATAAATGATGAAAACAAAGGAATATAGGAAGGTAAAGATTTTTCAACTGTGTGAAGTTCATCACATGGAGTATGACTTAATTCATGACATATACGCATGTATCTTGTAACTTTTGAAGTTTCCGGCTCTTAACCACTCCTATTAACAGGCATCTGTTAGTCGACTCCTGTTAAAATTCGAACAAGCTGTGTTAATTGTTAAGTGTGAAAACTTACTACATTAATCACTTGGGCGTGTATATGATTTTTGCAAGACGAGCGTTATTTTTACACTCAATCGATCACTAACGTAATTGTATGATAACTTCTCAGAAACCACACAAACACCAGTCACAAGAGCAGGTTTAGTATCGTTTTAACCCTTTCATGCCCGATGTTGCCCGTAGGCAACATTGTACATTTTTGTTCATAAAATCCGTAATTTTTAATTTTTTTAAATCATTTTCTTTTGCAAACAAGCTTGGTTAAAAACGTGTAAAACCAGAGTACGTAGGACTCTGAATTTAATATCATTTCATATTTAGGCCATGACTAACAAACACATGCCATTAAATAAATTTTTGCTCTGCCCCAAAAAATTCGAGCATGAAAGGGTTAATAAGGTCGAAGTGACTTCGTAAGGCAATAAAGTAATCGCGACTGTGGCACTCGGTTAGTCGTGCAAACGTGAAATTGACATATTTTGCGATAAACAATCAAAATCCATCAAAACTTTTGAAACATTTTTAACTGAAAGTTCATACATATATTAAAAATATAACACGACTGTTATACTATTTGAATAATAATTTTAATTTTAGTCCGATTTGATCAAATAGAGTGTCAAACTCTTCCCAAGAAACTGCGCTTTCAGAATGTCATCACTTATTTTATATTTTTTAGTAAAATTTTGAAATTAAGAATAGCTAAACCTGAAAAAATTAGAAAAAAACATTTTTCCATTTTAAAGGCTCATCTATCCCCTTTTCAAAAACTTTGGATTTTGAAAATATAGGTTAAAAAATATTTGGGTAATCAATAATTTTGTGTGAAAAGATCAAAAATGTTAAAAAAAAAATATTTTTATTTTCTACTCAACAAAACTCACAATCTACACTATGTCATTAGCTGCGTGTATTTCGACTGTCAGAAAACAACTTCTTGCAATGCCAAAACTAGAAGGTTTTGCTCGAAAACATTAAGTTAAGCCTATTTCAACAGCTGTTTTCGACTGAAACCTTTATGACAAAGTACAAATAATGTGCAGCGATACAACAGCTTGGAAATCAGACTAATGTTAGATTTTAAAGTTTAGAAAACAATTCATCATACTTATGAACTAGTCCTAAAAACTTTCTTTGAAAACAATATTAAGAAAAGTTTTTTTTAGATAAAATACTGGAGGATTTTGTATCGGAAAAGACCCAACTATTTCTGTCAGTTCTACAGAAAACAAACTTTTGCAAATAAAATGGACACCCTAATGGACATATTAAGATTTGTTAACTTTTGTTTAGATTATTTTATTCATGTATGTAGTAGATTGAATGTCTGGTATATGAGAGAAAAATTTAAATAAACAGTGCCTGACAATTTTTATTTTAGTCTTTACAGAATTGTCTTTTATTATCACACAAAATTGTAGCTTTTTTCCTGATTTATTGAACTATCTACGCTAAAGATGGACAACTCAATGAGTGTACTTGTCTATATATGTATGTTGGATTTTGTTGAGACAGGCTCACGTGCCTGTCAAAATCATACATTTCATGTTAAACACTTATTGGGTCATTCACACTTCAAAATCTAAATTTTCATAAATGTTGTAGTCATCTACATACATATACCATACATATACTCATTTACTAAATGAACTAAAGTTCATTTTATTTATGATTTTAGGGGAGAATACAAACTATGTGAGCACAGTTTCTTGAGTAGTTAAAAGTTTGTTGAAAGTTTCAGGCATCACTTGAGTGACAAGCAGCATACGTTATTGAGAATGCTTGAGGGCGTTTATAGCGACATATACAAACAACTAACTTTATAGGAGTTGATTTTAATTACAAAAAGTGTACTGTATGGAATATTTTTTTAATTATTTCTTAAGTTAACCAAAAATAAAAATTTTTAAAATATAAAAAGGGTTTCTTTTTTTAGTATCTTAAATTATAAATATTTCGGTTGTTGTACTAGGTTTGCCCAAAAAAAATTTATTTCGGAACACTTTAATTTTCTTCATTTCATATTTACAATTACCGCCGCTATATATCCACCTGTCTTCTCCACGTGTGAACTAGTCTTTGATCTATAAAATTTTATTAACTATCTAAGCTACGTCTCACCAACAAGTTTCCAGCGCATCATATCTATGAGCCACACACCATATGAAATACCATTGCCGCCAATGAAAATGAATTTGCTTGCAAGCGAGAGACAACAGAATAAATCAGCCATTCACATCTACAAGAAGTCATTTTCCAATTATTTTCCTTACAATATTTATTGAATCACCAATTCTTATTGATATCCCAAAAATTTGTAAAATCTGAAAAACTGAATACATTATTTAGACCCGATCAAACCAAAATTTTTGTAGGTGAATTTTTGTATGTATAGTATTATTATTTTGTATGAACAAAATATTCGCTCTTTTTTAAGCGAATGTAACAATGCAAGTCACATTTGGGGATTGAGAGGCTAATATAGTGGACGAAATTTTAATAGTCGCAATAACAGATTTAATAATACTTTTATGTAGTTAGTTCACCTTGTTTCCAATTTACCAATATTTCCCAATATTCAGTAGTTTGTAACTAGGAAATATTTTTGAATACGTTGTTGTTAGAATTTCCTCTGGACTTTTGCTCAAAACAATACCTAATAAAGAGCGAAATTTAAATAGGAACAAGCACTTTTATTTAATTTTTACAGTTACAAAATGCAGATTTTTTGTAAAAAAAACTTGTGATTTTTCGTGTTTGCATCATTGAGTATTAGCATCAGTCCATATCGAGAATTCTTAGGCGCAATGGGTAGAGGAAAACACGTAACACAAGAGGAGCGATCTTTAATAAGAGTTTTAAATGAAGAATGCTATTCAAAAAGCGAAATAAGTAGAAGAATTGGAAGATCAGAGCATCTAGTTCGTACGTGTTTGCAAAAAACTACAAAAAATAATAAATGAGCAAAAAGAAATAAGAGAAACATAAAACTAAGCCAACCCCAATTTGGTCAACTTAAACAAGAGGCCACTAAAAATAAGCTTTATTCTTCCCAAATTGTCCTGAAATTAGCCTTACCTGTAGGAAAACTTCGAGTTCAAAAATTTTTATCATCTGACTGTAACATGAAACGGAAAACATCAGCCAAAATCCCACCGTTATCATCCTCTCATAAATCGCGGAGATTGGAATTTGCCAACTATACCATCCGACGAAAAAAAATTCAATTCGGATGGCCCGGATAGACACAGTCATTATTGGCATGATTTGCAAAAACCGAACGCACCCAAAGTCGCCGTGGTCTAGTAGGTAGCAGATTCTGGCTAAAACTCTGAGAGCACATAAAATTGCCATGAAAAGTTTCTCAAAAATCTGTTGTTCGGAGTCGACTTTAAACTGTAGGTCCCGCCACTGATGTATAAAATTAACACACACAAGATAAGTGGTATGGGAAACTAGGTCGTAATCCTGACTGAAGGGTTGTAATGAGCAATTATGTATGTATGAACGCACCCAAAATGAGCAGAACTTTGGCAGAGGTACTGGAATGGTATGGGGCGGTTTCAGTTACTATGGGTAGCTTCAGTTGTGTTTTATTTCTACTAAAATGAACTCCGAAACCTACGTGGAAATGTTGGAAGATGTTTTTTTAATTATCTATTTGATGACTGCCATAGATAATTTGGGTAAAGGCATGACTTTTCAGCAGGTTAACGCTAGCATCCATGTCTCTAAAGTCTCAAAAGCATTATTTTCATGGGCTTCAATCCCAATTCTAGACTGGCCTGCTAGAAGTCCGGACTTGAATCCGATAGAAAATCTTTGGAGAATCATGTCAAGAGATGTTTATAACAACAATACAACACAGTGAGTGAGCTGAAACGTCATTTCTTCAGTCCTGGCTAAATATTGAGCTTAGAATATTAAAAAATTTAGTAGAATCAATGCCCAGTCGTATATTTGGTGTTATACAGAAACAAAAGGTTTAAATATATGGCGCCATGCCACTTTCTCTCAAGAGCAATGGAAATAACTAGAACCACAAACTTGTTGGATAAGCTAAGATCCACCGTTCTGAGAGTAATATCAACAGATTATCCATAGAACGGGCCTTATCGTAACCGTAATGCCTATTACAGATAAGGATGTTAGCCCCTAGATTTTTTATTTGCGTTGGAAGTATAAAAAAAGATGCATTTTTCCCTAGTACAAATACAGATAAAATAGAATACCTCTTCAATTCTGTAAACAATTCCAAGATTTGCTTTTCCATATTTTTCTTCTAGTGCAATTTATTATTAGTTTTTTCTTTGCTCTAAAACAGAACCAATTAATAATCAAAACTTTTTTCTGATTGGCACCAATTCTTATAATTTATTATTTTTTAAATATACGATAATAACCTTGTAAACAGAAGAGCTTTTAGGATAATTAAACTACAAAAATTTCAACCACAAGATCAAATTAATTACAATAAAAACAAGAATTTATTAAATTTTAGTTGGAAGTTTAGTTTAGTTGTAATTACAGGAAAAAATTGTATTTGCTAAGGATTTAATATAATTTGTAAGAGATTTTATAGGAAAACCCTAATTTATACATTCTGAATATCAGACTATCAGTTAAAAAAATAAGAGTTTTCAATACTATAAAGCTATACAATTTATAAAAAGAACTGAGTTGTAATAAAAAAGGCGATGTATAAACACTGCTGTATTATATACTAGGAGTTTGATCTTGTTGCAAAGCAATTGTGTAATTGATAGCGAAGTCTTATTAATGAAAACATATTTTTAATCAAAATAAATAAATAACGACAGACAATCGTAGCCTAGTTGGTAGTATGTTGGCTTATTAGACTAGCTCAGACATCTCGAACAATTCGAAATCTGAAAATCCGCGGTGGCTGCTTCTATGCAGTATTTTGGCCAAAACTCTAAGAGTAAATACAAATTTCTATGAAACTTTAGGTCCCGCCACTTATGGATACTATATTGGTGGCGTAAGAAGCTAAGTTGTAATCCCGCAATCAAATTTTGTATTTGCGAGATTTTGTGGGTGATTTCGGCATCAAAGTATTTGTTTTCTTGACATACCTTTGTACGGTAGATATAGAACTAACTAAGCGATTTATGCACAAGAAGTGATATAAGAAAGTCGACGTAGTCTAATAGGTAGTATGTTGGCTTATTAGACGTAAAGCCCGGATTCGTATCCCAGGTCAGGCATCAAAACGAAAGCAGATTTCTGGCAAAAACTTTCAGAGTAAATAAACCAGAGTAATAAATCTGTCATTCGGAGTCGACGTTAAACTATAGGTCACGCCACTCACGTATAAAATTAACGCACACAACATGAGTTGTGTGAGAAGCTAGGCCGTAATCCTGTCTGAAGGGTTGTAATGGCCAATATATGTATGTATGTAGTAATATAAGAAATTCAAGAAATATTTTGTCTCATCTGATCTGCTTTCTATTAACACCATTAATGTCCGACAGAAAAAGGAATATGAGCCAATACCTCTATTATAAGTCTTTTATAGATAACAAGCGAAAATAACAATTTGGCCGCAATGTGGATTAGTTTTGACTCGTTTATCGCTATTTCAACCTAATGCGGCCAGTTTTGCACCAGAGAATGATGATATGCGAAGAGCAGTTATTTTTATTTTCATTTGACGAATGGTGCTGGAGAGTTGCCTCAAATGCATATGGTGATCATGAGTTATCAGAAGCAACATGCAGAAGACGGTTTCGTGGGTTTTGATGTGAGTAATGAAGAACGTGGGGACCAACAAAAAAGTTGCACAACAATCAATTTCTATGCTATGGGAAATATCCAAAAATGTGGAATATGGGTGCCACATGAATTAAATAACAAGCAGATGGCAAACCGAAAACCACTTGAAAAAGTTTGCTTCAGAGACTCAATATAAAATCAGTGTTTCATAGAATTGTTACTGTGAGGATGAGCGGGGAAAATAGCGATAAAATAAAATATTTGGCAAAATAAGAAAATAACACAAAATATTAATTTTCTGGTAAACAACGTATTTATTAAATACGCAACGTACCTTCGGGTGGGGGGGTTAATTGGATAATAAATATCTTTTTATATATAAATATCTTTTATATTTATAACAATTCACAATTGACTTCATTTAGTACACACAGTTGTACATTACTTACTTAAACAAAAACATTACATTAAGGTGGCCAGCGTAAAACAGTTGCCGGCGATGAAAAATTGAATTATTTTTAGAATCCTAAACGGAAAAAATCATGACTTAAAACGGGATAATCATCAACTACGGCTGCAAAACCACTTCGATTCTGCACGAAGACAATGATGTGTAACTCCCGATCCCGGAGATCCCACGATCACTGAAAACCTGTTAAAACCGTTAATACAGATAGCTACAGACAATAAATATTTAGATATTTCCGTTTCTAAAAATAAAACATACTTACAAGGAATTTTTAAGAGAATTTAATGCAAATTTTAAAATCCAGACTTCTTATTTTATTACGTTGAGGTTATTGACTAAAAATAATCAAACTATACATAAAAAAATGTATATCAATATATTTTAAATATTCATATTTCAAATCGATAGGAATAGCGAAGCACACAGGGTTTTAGCTAAGCAGCTCTAGATGTTGATGCTCGTAGTCTCTCTCGTCACGTTGATACGTCTCATCAGTTCTTGATCTTGATGATTGGGATCGTTTTCTTCTAAGACGTGCATCACATTGATCAGATGTCTCAGCAGCTCTAGATGATGATGCTCGTATCCTCTCTCCTTCTACACGCGCATCACGTTGAGCCGTTGTCTCATCAGGTGTTGACCTTGATTATTGGGATCGTTTTCGTTTAAGACGTGCATCACGTCGATCATGTATCTCAGCAGCTCTCTGTCTCAGCATGCGCGAAGTCTCTCTCTTTCCACACGTTCATCTCGTTGATCTGGCGTTTCTGCAGCTACTACTCTTTGCGATCGTATTCTTTCCCTTTCCAACTGTTATATTTTCTTAGATATATTAATTTAATATTTTTATAGAAGGTGAAACGCCCATTACAGCAAGTCTGCCCATTTTGTTCATATAGATGTCAAACATGTCCATACACAATTTGAGGAATCTAGCTGTTGCAGTTTATGAGATATGCGACATTAAATAATTTATTGGGTATGTGGGCATGTCACCTCGCCTACTTGAAATTTTAAAATAAAAAGTAGCCTATAGTTCCTTCTAGACATACAGGAAGGTTAGATTCATATATTCATATGAGAGGTGCCACGTCCCCTATTGCTAGTCAGCTTAATATTCACATTGACACTAAAGTGGCTTCAGCAAAATTTTAGTAGTCTAACTGTTATATATTCTTAGATATACCAATTTACTATTTATCATATGGGCGGTGACACGCCCACTATAGCCAATCCGCCCATTTTTTTCATATATACGTCAAAGTCGTCCATACACAATTTGAGGAATCTAGCTCTTGCAGTTTATGAGATATGCGATATTAAATACTTATTGGGTATGTGGGCGTGGCACCTCGCATACTTGAAATTTTAAAATAAAAAGTAGCCTATAGTTCCTTCCAGACATACAGGAAGATACTGTTAAAATTTCAATTACTGTCGTGTATAAAATATTACATAGAGCTGACGGGTGACGTATACGTAATATTTTGTTAGACAATAACCTCATACTTTTTTATTTATTTTATTTTATTTGATTTTATTTGCCTATTTCAACATAAAAAGTAGTCTATAACTCCTTCCAAACATACAGGAAGATACTTTGAAAATTTCAAAAAATTCGGTTCAGCCGTTCAGCCGTCTATAGGCTTCAAACAAACCCACAAACAAATAAACACACATTCATTTTTATATATAAGAATAAGATAATATTTTAGATTCACTATTTTAAATATATGTATTTGCAAAAAATATAGTGATTTTCAAAATAATTCTCTTAAAATATTACCCAAACTATTTTAAGCACTTTAGTAAAGAAAGGAATTAATTAATTTTATTTAAATTGAATATATGTAGTAGTTTACCTTAGAAAATGAGGTTTTTGCGGTGTATATTCTAAAGTGCTAATTGAATTAATTAGTCCTTCCTTTACATAAATACAACCAAGCTCAATTACAAGTATATGTATAATGTATACAATTTTACAATCTTATTTTATTTATTTTAAAATGAATTGAATTTTATTACAATATACATCGGATTAAACATGTGGTTTTCGAATTCAATTAAATAAAGAAAAGCTTTGTTAATTAGAAACAAAATCCCATCTTTTATTTGATTACATATAACTGAGACAACAATTATGCCATGTTTGGAAATAAAGAACATTGTATTTTACTTTAGGATAATGTATAAATAAGGAACTAAATATATTAAAGTTTATTACATCCCTATACTATCTGTTCACACGAGTGAACAAACTGACACTCGTCAGAAAAGGTTTGTGCATTATCGACACATTTATACATCCTACACCCTCTTACCCATTTACTAACCCTACCCTATAACCCGTTTGTTCACTATCCTTAACTATCCCTAAGTTTGATTGTATTTTTGCTGTTATTTGGTAGTATCTTCAAAGCGGTTTGGAACACATATACACAAGTTCTGATCGCAATCCTTAAACATTTCACGTTATTTAACCCCTTCAGGTTATGAGAGGCATAGTTATCGTTTTGTGCATTTGTGCAAAAGTAATACTGGATTTTCCCTTTTTTCTTGGGACATATGTGTCCCTATGGTCGTTAAGGGATACAATTAATATACATTTTTTTTTATCAGTTAATATTCAAAGAAAAGTAATTGCTTCTAGCATTTTAGGTACTAATATCTTGTTTTTAATAAAATGATAAATTTGCTATAATAAAGAAAATAAATTTTATTGTCGGCCGTTTGTTTGTCCACAAATCTGAAGCCCATTTGACAGGCTTATTTTTTCGTACTGATTGTGTCTCTTAAAAAAGGTATGCCCTGTGTTTACCACTTATTAAGAAAATGAATGTTCAAAAGCAGTTCAATGTAAGTAATAATATTTAAAATTGATTAAAAAAAAGTGTTTTGTACGTATTACATGATTTATATGTATTAACGCTTCTAGATTGGACAGAAGGAGATACCAATAAAATATGTAAATATGAAAAATGTGTTGCCAGATCGCTAATTTTTTGACTTAATTTTTTGAGCGCTTTTTTATAACCAAAAAAAGTTTTTTAATAATTGAATGCAATTTTTTTATATTATTGACTATGTAGCTTTAATAATGTAATGTTTCCTTAAGGTTACTCCACAAAACAATGAAAAAATTAACTTCAAAATTGGATAATGATACCAGGCGACGTTTTTTAAATTTCATCTGGTAGCCCTATAAATAAACAAAAGTCATCTGCTTTACAGGGCATTATCAGCACTCTCGATTTATACAGGGCATAAAATGCAATGCCCTCCACCCTTGGCAAGTGCGAATTATTTAGAATAAAACATACTAGCCTTTTAGAGGGCGAAACATTTTTAAGAAACAAACACAAAATTGCATTTTTTTAAATAAAATGCACATTTTTTGGTAGAAAAGAAAACACCATATGTGTCACAGAGTCGCCTTTAGTTGCAAATGTTGAAGGGTCGGGCTAAAAATATAATACAGGATAGTGGGCGACAATTTTTTAATTGACAAGAGTATAATATACCTTCGTCACTTGTCTTTCGACGATGGCTTTTTCTTATTAATTCTCACTGTCTATCAATCACAAACACATCTGATGGTGATCGAACATACGGCCTTGGCACATGAAGTTTAGCACACTAACAACTAGGCTATTGGGGCTCCCGAAATATCATTTTCAACGTTGAACATGCACTATAATCAAAATTGTTGATTTAGGGACGACAATTCCAGAAGGTTAAGAAATATATGTGCATCACAAGGGAAATAGTCTACTTATGCCTCATTATGAGAAAATCTTAGGGCCGTTATTACAACTTGCCGTTAAACTTGGGTTTAGTTAAAGGTACCTTTAGCTAAAGTGAACTGTAAAGTTACCTTTAACTTATTTTCGTTGTTACAACTTACAGATAAAATTTTACAAAAATATGAGCAAAAAAATAGGAGCAATGTCGATACAATGCTCAATTACAGTGGCAACCGCGGGCTTCGTTTTTTTGTTGTATATGCTCATTTTGTGTAAATTTGGAGTTGCCATAATGAAAATAATATATAATATGGCAATTTCAAACATAAAGTGAGCTTTAAATATTAAAGGTAGGATGATCCTCCATTTAGCTTAACGATCACTTCCATCTTATTGGCTACTCATAATAACGAAAAACAATTTATCTACCCGTTAAAGTCCTCCCTTTAGAGCTCTTAGAGCCATTATTACAACTTGCCGTTAATGTTGGGTTTATTAAAAGGTAAATTTAGCTAAAGTCACCCTTATCGTTTTTTCGTTATTGCAATCTACAGATAAAATAAAGTTAACTGTTTCAAAAATATGGCAGTGCCGGATCAATGGCGATGACATTTGTCAAATTAAACATTTTTTAACGCAGTGGCAACAACGTGCTTTTTTTGTTTTGATTGCTCTATTTGAAGTTACCACATTGAAAGTAATATATTGTATGGCAAGTTCAAACATAAATTTAATTATAAAAGTTAGAGATAGGATGATCTTCCCTTTAGCTTAACGCTCACTTTTACTTTATTGTGTATTCATAAGAATAAAAAACAAGTTATCTGTCCGTTAAAATCCTGCCTTTAGTTAGCGGAAAATTGTATTAATGGCCCTTAATATAATATTGTTAAAAAATTTACGAAGGCAAATACTAAATGACGATCTAGTAGAGGCATAAAGTTTTAATAACAAAGAGGTATAAATTTATATCCCTATTATTGGAAATATCTAATGTAAGTCAAAAAAAGTCCGTTTTGCAGAAATTTTCGAAAAATATTTCATTATATATTGTTTATAATTTACTCTAGAAAGAGTTGCTAATACTATTTTATAGTTGTCCCCGTTAGCTAGTAGATAGTGCGTAAGTAGTGTGTTTGAAGGTAGCAGGTAGTATGTTGGCTTATTGGACGTGAAAGCATGGTTCTAACCCGCCAAATCAGACATCTCGATCAAACAAATATTTCTTAGGCGACTTCCTCTCAGTATATTTCTGGCAAAAGCTCTGAAAGTAAATCAAACTGTTTCTCAAAAATCTTTAAATTTCAGGTCTCGCCAATAATGTATAAAATTAATGCACTCAACATAAATGGTGTAAGAAAATAAGTGGGAATCCTGATTTTTACTTATTTTATCAATACGAGAAAACACTTTTATTCCTTTAATTTACTTTATTTTAATGTGAACTGTTTGATTGACAGAAACTTTGTTTTTGTAGATCACAAAAAAACCGATTTAAATTTTAAGTATGAAATACTTGAGCCACTTTATTATGTGCTTTGCAAATCTATGTCTTTTTATCAACTGATTAAATTTTACAGAATTACCAACAACAACACACAAGCATATTGATCCAACGAAAGAACTAATAAGAGTATGCATGTATTTTGTTGTTGCTAAGGCGAAAATGTATCAAGTTTATATTAGGGTGGCCCGTAATAAAATAATTATTATAATTAAATAAATTAAATTTTATATATAAAAAAATAAATTGATGGCGATCTTATCCGACACTGTTATAGTTATAATTTTTTTCGTTTATTGCCTGCTTTAATATTTATTATTTAATTGTTCTGGTGCTTTAAAATGAATCCCTTTTAGTTTAAATTTGTCAACAAAATACCAAAGTTGACAAATGAATTCAATAACTTTTATTGTAATATTTTACAGCAAAGCTAAAGTTTTTGTGCCTTTAATGAAGCTTGTTTTGTTAAATGGACTCCATTATAATTTTAATTACTATCATGCATATTATCTCCATAATGTGTAATAAATTTTAATTGATATTGTTCGAAAACGTGTGTTGTTAATAGACTCGTGTTGATTTAATATTTTAATGTGATATACAATATTCCTTTTGCTCCATATTTATTATATTCTTTATATACATGTGCACATTAGTTATTGTATTTCTAATGGCCCAATAAATATATCGTAGAAATGAAAGGAGTAGAATCCTGTTTCGACTCTAAAATAATATGTCAATGAAGTGTAGCCGCGAGTAAATTTTGTGCAAAATAATCCTTAAAACGTGCTTGGCAGATATTTGTTTTTGTTTTGAAAATTTTTGAACCTAACATTATTAAAATTGAAAAGAAAAACACAGAAGGTATCAAAAAGTGAATGAAATATTTATTTGCTACGATAAACAAAAATATACATACATACATAATTGGCCATTACAACCCTTCAGTCACGATTACGGCCTAGCTTCTCACACCACTCATGTTGTGTGTGTTAATTTTATACATGAGTGGAGGGACCTACAGCTTAAAGTCGACTCCGAACGACAGATGTTTGAGAAACCTTTCATGGCAATTTTATTTACTCTCAGAGTTTTTGCCAGAAATCTGCTGAGAGGAAGTCGCCGAAGCAATACTTTTTGTATTTTGTCTTGATGTCTGGCCCGGGGCTCGAACCCTGGCTTTACGTCTAATAAGCCAACACACTACCTACTAGACTACGTTATTTTATTTTATTATTATGTTTTCCTATCAAAGTTTTAAGTAGATACTGAAAATACCCAATTAAATCATCACAATAAACAATACATTTTTAATTTGTCATACCCTTAAAAGGATGTTAAATATTACACATTTTCAAGACCTATCGTTGTCATCAATGCATAAAAAAATTTAATATTATCTTTCTACGGACAATAAAGATTTGTCTTCTTTAACATCTACTACCCCAAATAGTATTCTGTACACTTATACATACTCGTTATAAAATAGTTCATAAGTTAGTTACATATAGGCTTATACATATGAATTTTATATAATTTTGTTTGTCGTTCGTCTGCAGCTTTTGTTTATTACTTTACAGTACTCATATGATTTGATTACTTCTGTATTATTCTATGAATTTAGATGTTACTTCGTAGTAACTATAAGATTACACATTAACATTTATATAGTTGTGGGTCAATCTGTCAACTTTAAACTTATTTTGCTGTATTTGGGTCTTATTTTCTTCGCACTGTGTACATAAATAATTTCACATTAGAATACCTTGGATATTAAGGAACTTGTTATACAGTATTATATTGAAATACACTCAAAAAACAATGCTAGCAATACTACAATGTTCAGATTTTTTATTATAATAATCCTACTTACTTACTTAATTGGCCGTCACAACCCGATTAACGGATTTCGGCCTGCCGCAACACATCCTTCCAGGCGCCTCTGCTTCTTTCGCGCCTACGCCAGTTGGTCACACCAATCGATGATAGGGCTTCCTCGGTTTGGTCCTCCAACGGATAAAAGGTCGTTCTCTTCTCCGACTTCCGCAGATCCCCGCATCAATTATCCGTCTCGCCGTAGCATCCTCATCCATTCGAACGGCATGTCCGACCCAGCGCAGCCGCTGGATATTAATACGCTGCACAACGTCTATGTCATAGTAGCACCTGTTGGCAAGAACGATCCTGCCCTTGATCTCCAGACTGACATCATTTGTGGTGGTAACGGCTGATCCAAGATAAATAAATTCCTTGACTGCATCAAAAGTATAGTTATCGGCCATAATCTGAAATGCAATACGCCGCACGTCTCTATTTGTCGATAACATATAATTTGTTTTGCCCTCATTTACTGCCAGACCCATCTTACTAGACTCCCGTTCAATAGCACTAAAGGCAGCATGATGTCAATGTCGTCAGCGTACGCAAGCAGCTGGACACTTTTTTGAAAAATAGTGCCATTGCGATGCACTTCCGCCTTTCGCAGAACACTCTCCATGACGAAGTCGAAGAGGTCGCATGATAATGGGTCGCCTTGTCTGAAACCTCGCACGGTATTAAAAGGTTCGGAGAGGTCCATTCCTACCTTGACGGAGCGGTAGGAATTGATCAACGCCATTCTGCATAGCCTTATCAGCTTCGTATGTATACCGAACTCAGACATCGCGGCAAAAACACGATCCCTTATGGGGCTATCGAAGGCAGCCTTATAGTCGACAAAAAGATGGTGCGTGTCGATTTGTGTTTCGCGGTTTTTTCTCCAGGATTTGGCGTAGTGTGAAGATCTGGTCAATAGTGGATCTGAAGCCGCACTGATAAGGTCCAATCAGTATTTTGACGAGTGGCTTCAGTCGTTCACACAATACGCCTGTAAGAACCTTATATGCGATAGGGAGAAGGCTTATACCCCTGTATTTGGCGCATATCGTAGGTCTCCCTTTTTAAAAACAGAATAGATGGCAGTGAGGTTCCAATCGTTGGGCATACTTTCCTCTAGCCATATTTTGTAAATGTGCTGGTGCTTGCGGCCTACCAACTCATTACATCCGGTCTTATACAATTCAGCCAATTCAGTCTTATACAAGACCTGCCGCTTTATTGTTTTTAAGACGCATAATCGCGACTTTGACCTCTTAATGGCTAAGCGGCGGAATCTCCACGCCGTCATCATCGATCGGGTTCGGCACATCATCTCTAAAGGCGGTAATGGTGTCATCATCGCCTTGTAGCAGAGTAGAGAAGTGTTTGCTCCACAACCTCAGCAGCCGCTGCCTATCTGTTACCAAGTTTCCATTCTCATCTTTGCAGAAGGACGCTCCGGGCTTATAACTCTCGGTTAGATGCTTAACCTTTTGATAGAATTTTTGATCGTCATTCCTACATCTATCCTATCGACTTCCTCACACTCATTCCTTTCCTGCTCCCTCTTCTTGTGTCTGAAAAGGCGTCTCTCATCCCTTCTCCTCAGCGCTCAAAAGCGCTCAAAACCAAGGACTGTTTCGCATCCGAATTCGCGCTTATCGTCATGGATACAGAATATAGTATTTTGTATCATTTGTTACGGACATGATAAGATATTGTGTAGCCGCAAGAATACTTTCTATAACATCATTTAATTCTATTCCCCTCTTTTACTACATGGTTTGCACCGCTTTAATAAGATAAACAAACATTTCATAAACAATGAAAGCCAAGGACGAATATAAATTGCTTGGAATAATTGCGTATCCAAAATTTGTTTTGAAGGTGAATTGTAAAAGCGAAAGAGAAAAAAATTTCCTGTATCTTACAAAACGTAGATAACTTTAGCAAGTGAATGGCAGAAAGTGGTGGTGATAAATTAGACACAAAATACATATGCCACATAGGGTGATGTTGTCTAACGTATGATGATTTTATGTGTATCCTGTGTTTTTATATCCATTGTGCCTCATCTAATTTTATTTTGTGTCGGATTACTGAATAATTTACAAGTATATCTATCTAAGTTAATGACATAAAATAGACAAAAATTTGATACGATTAACAATAAAGGTAATGAATATCCTTCTTCAATGTTTATTAAATTCTAACAAATCTTATCATCATAATTATCAAATGATTTTCTTTTTAATGTTACTTTAGTTAATTAGATAATCCGTATTGCTTGCTTTTAGTTAACTTTTTAATTATTTCTTTGCCAATCACGACATTGGTTATGTTAAAGACAAATACAGTCGAACCTCCATAATTTTAACTTCGCTAACTTGAATT
This sequence comes from Sarcophaga subvicina, assembly GCA_936449025.2. NCBI lineage: Eukaryota > Metazoa > Arthropoda > Insecta > Diptera > Sarcophagidae > Sarcophaga > Sarcophaga subvicina. The sequence goes on along the minus strand of OW388083.2, from coordinate 51,955,081 downwards.
TAGTAGTGTAACATTAGCATTAAGCTAATAAAAACATGTATTTTTTTCTCCACAAATCGAACTCCAATAACACAAAAATAACCATAACTCCAACGATTACATATAAAGGGTGGACCAACCAAAACGCTCAATTTTAATTGTAAATAAAACAAAAAGTTTATCACAGAGTTATATACTCGAAAACATATGAGGTACAATGTCGTTAATCTGCCGAATGATCACATCCTTTAGCTCTTGAATTATTGTTTAGGCTTACTGAAGCACACATTTTCTTTTAAATGTCCCCGAATAAAGAAGACCAATGGTGTCAAATCACATGGTCGTGACGTCCATTGAATTACACGTGCGAAAGAGCTATTGCTTCGTTAGCTGTGTGGAAAGTGGCAACATTCTGTTGAAACCACATCTCGTCCAGGTCCATATCCTCAATTTTTGGCCTCACGAAATCCCTTGTCATTTCGCGATAGCGAACGCCATTCACGGTGACTGCTTCGTGCCCGATTATGCCGCCTGCCTATAAGCTGCACCAAACAGTCACTCTTTGTGGATGTATTGGCTTTTCAACAATCACTCGTGAATTCTTTTACTAGGCTCAAGTGCTACAATACTGCTTGTTAACGAATCAATGAAAGTGTGCGAATCAATGAATAGTGTTTTAAATAGTTTTGATGATACTTTTCAGGGGATAAATGAGAAGCGAGCATACATACAGAATGTATGTGTCACACTTAAAAAGTGCATTGCATTGCATTGCACTTAAATGTTGCATTATGTCATTGTGTATTATTCATTCGACTTCCGAACTGATTTTTCTGCATATCCGTGGTTATATTCTTTAAAACATAATAATTAACTCGGCTTAGAAGAGGATATTATTGAAATTAACTTTTCAATTTGTTTTTTATAAACAATGGTTTAATTTTTTTATACTCATATACTTTCACTTTATTTCCGTTTCTTAAATGCTTTTCCTTTTTATGAAAAGTAGTTAAAGTAACTGTGCAGTAAAGAGTAAGAACGACATAAACTATATAATCATTTGTATTTCTGTGATGACCGTGACTAGAAAATGAATTAAATATGGGGAAATACAAAGTCAAATAGTAAATTTTAGTTTAACTGTAACTCCTCTGCCGTTCATTAATTATACTATGCGACAAAATAAAAAAAAAATGGAATACACCCAGCTAATGACATAGTGAAGGTAGTGAGTTTTGTTGAGTAGAACTCAAAAATATTTGTGTATATTTCTTGAACTCTCCAAACTTGTTTTATTTGACAAAAACTGTTTTTATGTATGTACTTGACTTAATATGCTATGAGGTTTGATGAGGTAAATTTGTCAAATGTGAATTTTTTTCATATTTTTTCAAGTTTGTCCATTCATAGTAGCAAACTTTTATTAAAAAATATAAAATAAGTGGGGAAATTCTTAAAGTGCATTCTGTTGCGAAGAGATTGACATTTCGTTTGATAAAATCGAACAATTGAAAGAGTAGAACAGTAGTAGTATTTTACATATGTATATATAATTTTTTTCAAATGAACTTCCATTTAAAAAATGTTCACAATTTTTGATGGATTTTGATTGTTTATTTGAAAATGTGTTAATTTCACGTTTGAGCGACAACTAGAAGTTGGATAATGTTTACGCAAAGCGAAATAAAATTATTTTCAAAAAACACAAATATAAGCCTACTTCTGGTAGTTTCCTAAACGTGAAATTGACATATTTTGTCGTAAACAATGAAGATCCAATTTAAAATTTTTGAATTGACAGGTCATTTCATAAGGTGACATATATAAAAAATATAACATGACTGTTATAATATTTAAACAATAACTACGATAATTTTTGTCCGATTTTATCACAAGATAATAAACTTTCAGAATGTTACCACTTTTTCATATTTTTTAATTAAATTTTGAAATTAAGAATGGTTGAACTTGGAAAAATAAGAAAAAAATCATTTTTTCCATGTTTATACGGTCAAAACTCATAGCATGTAAGTTTGAACCACATGTTTATGTATATCGTTTTAAGTGTTCATCTCTCCCCTTTTCAATAACCTTAGATTTTGAAAAAAGGTTAAAAAATATTTGGGTAATCAATAATTTAATGTGAAAAATACCGTTTTTGTCAAATAATTTGGAGTGTTCGAGAAATCGCCGTAGTCTAGTAGGTAGTGTGTTTGCTTATTAGACGTAAAGCCAGGGTTCGAGCCCCAGGCCAGACATCAAAACAAAATACAAAAAGTATTTCTTCGGCGACTTCCTCTCAGCAGATTTCTGACAAAAACTCTGGTTGTAAATAAAATTGCCATGAAAAGTTTCTCAAAAATCTGTCGTTCGGAGTCGACTTTAAACTGTAGATCTCACCACTCATGTATAAAATTAACACACACAACATAAGTGGTGTGAGAAACTAGGTCGTCCTGACTGAAGGGTTGTAATGACCAATTATGTATGTATGTATGTACGTTCGAGAAAAATAAAAAAATTTTTTTGAGTTCTACTCAACAAAACTCACAACCTACTCTATGTCTTTAGTATTTTGACTGTCGCACTGTCTTATTAATGTAGGAATTGAAGGTATAGATAAAAATAGGATATTTGTCTTATCTTTTGTTTTAAGTTCAATAAACCCAAATACAGTTCTTTCCCTACAAATTTTTTTCTGTCCGATGGTAGTCTTTATTCAAATTCAATACGAATGAAGCCCATCAAATTATTGCCTACATGAATGAATTGAAAATGATTCAAGATTGATTAGAGCTCATGTTTATGATACAGCATAAAAAATGCTTACAAACAAGATAGTTTGGAAATTATATTATGGCGGGATCTACATTTTAAAGTCATCTCTGAACAGCAGATGATTGAGGAACTTTTCATGGCAATTTAATTTACTCTCAGAGTTCTTGCTGACAGGCTGTCGAGGAAGAAATATTTTGTATACTCTGTTCGAGATGTCTGACCTAGGGTTTGAGCCATTGCCTCACGTCTTATAAGCCAACACTATACCTACGCCGCTACGGCAACAACAGACAGATTTAAGACTCCTTTTTATGTCAATTGGTTAACCTTAGAGTTTTTTCAAGATGTCAGAGCCATGAGTGGAGCTTTAGATCTCGTTTAGTAAGCTAACATCCCGAACACAAAACAAATCAATGAACTAAAGTTAAACTCTCACGTACGGGCCGGTATCTCGAAGTCTATTTTGATTTGATGCTTCTCGATAGTAGGGTAATCAACTCCATTGGATTCCTAGATGAGACATCGGCCTTTCGCTCCTTTACAGCTACTTTACCAGATTGTGCTCGATAGAAATAAAAGTACTTTTTTAACAGGATCGTATAATTTTACATAATACACTCCTATCACGTATTGTTCACCCGTTTGTAGTGGATTGGCCGGTTGATAGTAGAATGCATAATAGAAAGAATGTGCCTTATTATCCGTAAGAAGGGAGTAACTCTTCTTTCGTGTCACTTACAAAATAAATACATTCAATTCTAATGTCCATAAACATTACTTCCTCTTTCCTCCCTCCCATATCCTATTTATCAAGTTCTATTGCAATGCACTTCACGAGAAGGAGGGATCCACCGTCAAGAAAATAAAAAGTGCAGATAGGCTGCCTTCCAAAATGTATCAATACATAGTTTGTATGCAGTTCTACTACTGTATATAAACAATGTAGATATGCAAAGTAACCAAACAATGCATCAACTATATATCCTATGCCTGAATGCTTTTGGACGGCGTTAAAAATACACATTGACGACGTTTTCAAATAGAATACATTGTATATATTTTGTTTAGCGGCATTCTGAAACACGATACCTAGTTCAAATACAAAGCAACTGACATTTTGGAAGGCAGCCATACTATACTAGTCCACTGAGACTCTTTTCTACTGCTTTTGCTTACCTCAAGGAACTGTACATTGAGCTGAAATGACGTTAAATTGAGTATTTATTAATTACATTACAACTACATATTAAAACTAATTATTGCGAGCTGAGTAACGTAGATCTTATACGGTGTTGATATATGCACCTTTATTTCGTAAATCGCAATAAACGTCATTATTGTGGTCACTATTTCATATAAAATTTCAGTTAATTATTGCGCAATAAATACGCAAATTGTTATAATATTGAGTAAAACTTGAAATGCAGCACTGTCACAAGTATGTTCAGTGAGCATATAACAATTAACCGAACACTTTTTTGTTGATATTTGACAACACAAATGTCAATAAAGACAAATAAAAACAAAAAAAAACAATGTCGTTGAAACAACCAGCTGTTTTGTTCACCAGCTGTCAAATGAATACTGAACACATAAAATATTGTACTCAATAAACCGAATAACGACTCAATAAAAGTGCATATCTGAACATAGTATTACGCTCGGTGTAGTGTAACAAAGGGAACCGAACTCTTAACCCTCACGTTAATACTCTAGCACACTACCCACTAGATTACCAGGGCACCCATAAATTCGTATTTATTTATTATTGAATAAATAAATAAAATTTAAATTTATTTTAGTTCGTTGGCCTATCTACTATTAATACAAATATTTTAAATGAGTTCACATTGTTTTAGTTATATATGTATGAATGAATGTACATGCACGTTTGCATGTGACAATATGTTTTATTTTAATATTTTTTTCTTTGCTTCAGACACAATGTTAGATTTTTAATATGCACAGTTCTAGTAGAGTCAGTGTACTGGATTTCATGTAAATCTTTTCCATTTACCGTCGGTCTAAAAGCGGATTTTGACATGTAATGGCATCTGGCCAATATCAGCATCCGTTTGGATAATGTAGTTCCATTATAAACATGAAAATGCAAATTATTATGTATAAATTCTAAAAAAAAATATTTGGTATATTTTCGGTATTTCGTCTAGGAATTCTAAAAATTATAATTTTATAGGCAATGAATTACAAAATTATGAATGTAAGTAATTTTAAGTAATTTGTTTACTAAATTTCATTCATTGTAGAAATGTTAAAATGAGCGTGATTATTATGATTTTAATCACCCTAAGGGCCATTATTACAACTTGCAGTTAAACTTGAGTTTAGTTAAAGGCACATTTATCTAAATTGAACTGTAAAGTTACCTTTAACTTATTTTCGTTATTACAACCTACAGATAAAATAAAATTAACTTTTAAGTATGGAGGAGCAATGTCGATAACACTGCTCAAATTAAACAAGTTTTATATCAACGCAGTGACAACGACGGGCTTCTTTTTTTTATTTGCTCACTTTGTTTATATTTGAAGATGCCGTATTGAAGACAATAAATTTGTATGGCAAGTTCAAACATAAACTTAACCAATACGATGGTCTTCATTTTAGCTTGACGAATGAAAAACAATTTATCTGCCAGTTAAAATCCTCAATTTAGTTAAAGGCCACTATTACAACTTCCTAAACTAACTAAAGACAGTATTTTAACGGGAGATAACTTGATTTTCATTATTATGAATACACAATAAGATAAAAGTGAGCGTTAAGCTAAAGGGAAGATCATCCTACCTTTAACTTTTAAAGTTCACATTATTTTTGAGCTTGCCATATTATACATATTATTTTCAGTATGGTAACTTCAAGTATAAACATGAAAAATAAAAGTTAACATATTAATAGTTTTTCAAATCAAAATGGATATTGGCAAATTCATTATATTTATTTTAAAACAAAAAACGCAGAAATAAAAAAGCTAAAACCTCAACACACAGATTTTATTTTTAGACATTTTTAGGCATTTGCCACTGCGTTTTTAAAGCTCTTGCTTAATTGAGCAATGTTATCGACATTGCTCCAGCACTGCCATATTTTTGAAAAAGGTAACTTTATTTTATCTGTAGGTTGTAAAACGAAAAGGAGTTAAATGTAACTTTGACGTTCACTTTAGATAAAGTTGCCTTTAACTAAACCCAACTTTAACGGGAAGTTGTAATAATAGTGCTAATATTTTCTTTTTTAATATTTTCATACATTTTATTTACACTTATTTCAGTTGTTGATACTTTGTTGGTGGTATCATAACTGATAACAATTCCCTGTTGTACTTAATTGTATTGTATTGTATTACATTACTCTCTACAGATTACGTTTGAAATTGTGTGAAAATAATGACATTTATTTACGGCTTAAATAGAAAGAAAGTGATTGCAGTATTTCATACTCAGGCATTAATTGAAATGATATTTATTAAGTAAATTTTTCTGAATTTATACCTACATACTAGACGTGTGCACAAGACATCTTGCTAGCTTACCCTTCACTAAATGCAATACTGAATTGTTCTCTTTTTTATTGGTCTTGATTATACGAGTACACTGAAATGTGTATTTCTCTTTTATTCAAAGTATACAACAGTACTTATTTATCTGTGAAGTAATGAAAATATTCTTTGTGTTGTAAGAGCATATTTCACTACTAAAACTAAATTTTCAGTATTGTCAAATGAATTTCAGTCGTGTCAACGTTGAAAAATATGCGTACATAAGTGTTTCTGCAATGAACTCTTCCAACAACAATCTCTCTTCAAATTGCTATGTTAATATTCCCTGATGTTCGTGTCCTATGTGTGTAAAAAGCCGAAGGCCCCCGGGGTTATTGATGCCGACGTCTGTTATTGAATAAATACTCTTTCTTTATTATGAAAAAAAAGAAAAAAAACATTTTTTCTTTCACACTTACTGCAAAAAGAAATGCACTTTGTGACACTATGAAGTGTACAATATTTTTGCTGTACTCTTCTGTAGATCTTCCGTGCTTCACTGGATAGCCATGCCCATACCCGAATTCCATTTTTACACCAACATAGGTATGATAAACGATGCATTAAAAACCTTCGCACAATTCAAAGTAGCCGAACGTAGTCTATCCGAATGTCTTTACCTAATGAAGTGGATTTGGTATCAATTTATCTTGTCAGTATTTATTATCGAAATGGTTGAATATAGTTAGTAAAATACGGTTTGTTAACTAATTTGCAATTTTGTTTAAAAGAAAGCGTCATTTGTTTCAATAAAAGTTTCAAATATTTTTATACAATAATGTTTGGAGAAACCTTTGAAAATATTTCCTTAACCGCACTTCCACTCCGTTACCACTCTTTATTAAATTTATGTCCCAATTTAAGTTGCTATAGCTATCACAAAAGCCAATGAATATACATAAAGTACCCAGATTCGACAAGTTAATTAATATTGGTCTGTTTTAAAGCGTTAGTGTTGTTATGAATAATAAAGTGGGTGCAGTTTAGAAAAATTGAATGCGGATTGAAATTTTGGGCAAGAGTTATTACTTACATATTTTATTTAATTGGTCATTAACAATCCGGTTAACGAATTTTGGCTTGCGTTAACACATCCTTCCAAACGCCTATAGTGTTTGCGCGCCTTCTGCAGTTCGTTATACAAATCGATAAGAGGGCTTCCTTGATTTGGTTCTTCCAATGCAGGCCAGCTCGTTCTCTACACCGACTTCCGCTAATCTACGAATAAAATACCCATCTGGCTGGAACATGGCGCCAGAACAGGCTTTGTTAATGCGTTGCACAACGTCCATGTCATTATGGAGCTCATACAAGTCACTGTTGGATCGGATGGGAATCAACACCAACTTACAATGGACATAAGATCTTAGGTATGACTTTTCTCTATAATAATCTCAAGGTTTCTGCATCATTGCTTAACAATGTCCATGCTTTTGAGCCGTCAAAAAGCATGAGGAGAAAATTCTTTGCTATTAAATTGCCTAATAATACCATAATAGAACCTGTTGACAAATGTGATTCTACACTTGATCTCTCAAGACTCAAGACATTACAATTGCTGGTAACGGTGGCGTCAAGATAAATAAATTAATTGTGAGCATCCAAAGTATAGTTTGGGATCCGATATGCCACACGTCCCTACTTGTCGACGACATATACTTTGTTTGCCTTCATTAACTGCCAGACCCATCTTGATAGTAGTAATATTTCCGTCTTCCACTCTCCAGGACGATGGTGAAGAGTTGAAGCAATCGCCTTCTCTGGAATCTCGCACGGTATCAAAAGGTTATTTTATAGGAGTTGCTCAACGTCATACCGATCACAGAAACTGCTACAAGAACACGTTCTCTTATGGGGCTATCGAAGGCTGCCTTATACTCAACTTATCGACTTGTTGTTCAGGGGTCTTCGTTAGAATTTGACGTAATGTGAAGATATGATTGTTGTTGTTCTCACTAGGTCTGAATCCGCACTGATAAGTCCCAACGTCTTTTGATGAGTGGATTCAGTCGTTTACACGACACGCTCGTAAGAACATTGTGCACGATAGGAAGAAAGTTTATAGTCTTTATGCCCTTTTCAGGACAGAACAGAGGACACTGAGGTTAAAATCATTGGGCATATTATACGATAGTTGTGTGAATTGGCCATTTGTTAGAAATAATTTCTCATTTAAACAAATACGAGTAATTTTAGCTTTTAATGTGTTGTGACAACGAACAAAATGATAAAAATAATAAATAAATTCATATGTATGATGTCTTCGGTAAGTAGAAAACCAAAAAACCTATTTATTCCAATAATAGAAGAAATTATATATGAGCTACAGCTCTTAATCCAGGTATGAAGTTCAACTTTGCTACTTTTAGCTGATATTTAAATCGAACTGTTTGTATGGTTATGAAGTTACAGCCTCTTATTCGTAAGAGGTGCGAGTTTGGAAAGTAAAAAGGATTGGCTTTGTTTTTAATCTAATATTATACTCTCTTCATTTTTCTTTTTTTGCTGTAGATTTAGTCAGTCATGTCAGCTTTATATTTACGTCTTAAAAAGAAGCAATATGCTATATCTGGCGAATACGGCGGATGGAGTAGCAGCTTCCAAACTAATCTTTAATTGTATTCTGAAGCGACATTGCTTTGCGTGCCGGTGCATTCTCATTGTCGTATATTGTGGCCCATTCTGTTCGTTTTTCGATCAATGCATGGTTAAAACTGATCATTTGCTGTCGTTAGGGATCTCTATTAGCGGTTTCACCAGGTTTTAGGAGCTCGTGATACACCACACAAACTGATTTTGTTTTGCAGCCAAAGTTGATGGTTGTTCCGCATTAAGCAATGATTTTTTCCGTTTAGAATTCTCAAAATTAATCCATTTTTCATAATCGCTTACAATTCAATGCAATACTGGTTTTTATCGTGTTTGAAGTAAAATTTCATCAAAGGGTTTTCGGATTACCATCTGTCTGTCATTCAATTTATCTGGCACATATTTTCAAGACTGTGGGATCGTTCGTATAGATTTTAAATGGTCAGAAATTGTTTCTTGTACATCATATGTTTCTGACTTCAATCAATCTTCATTCAGTATTTTTTGAAATTGGACGTCTTCAACGTTCTTTATATCCGACATCAATTTCGTTTTCTATGAACTGGCAATACCATCTTCAGCGTGTTGCTTTTAATAGAGCCTGATCACCAAATGTCTCAACAATTATTCGTTGCGACCCTGTAGCGTTTTCTTCAAGTAAAAACAAAAAATTTATGATTTTCGCAAGTCATAATATTCTGTTACAAAATGCGGAATCTTTAACGCGATGAAAAAATTTATGTTTTTTGTTCACTGATTTGATGTATATTGAATTTGTTTGACAGATATTACCACGATAACAAATAAAAAAAATTAAGACTCGTTTACAATAAATGTTCTCTATGGAGACATTTGACGCTAACTTCATACCCGTACACCTGGTGGTATCGATTTTCGAGGGTCACGGTACGTCCCAAAAGTAAGCTGTGACCTTAGCTGTGGTTTTCTACAAATAAACTTACTTCATGTACAATGGAACATCACCATCGTTAGGGCGTATCAATCTGGCAACATTTCAATATCGTGTAAGGTTTATCCATCTAGTTGGTGCAGCTGAAAGCGAAAATCGTAACTTATTTTCAACGGTTCGATTTATATAAGTGTTAGCAGTTTGTAGATTCTTCATCATCAAACTCTGAGATTTATCTGAGATTATTTAAGTAATGAGAACTCAAATAATAATTGAACGGACAATCTATGCTTCCAATCGCATAGACAGAAATTTTGCAAAACTTTATTATGAACAAAACAGAAATTTAATTCATACGTGCTAAAGCCATAAACCTTAAACATAATCGTCAGCTAATTATTTCGTTTGTAGAGCTTCATTTTGCTTTGCGTGTTATACTCTTCCAATATGAGTTTCGCCATGACGCTTAATTTAATTTTTTTTTCACTCTTTGTATACATTTATGCTGACTTATTCCATAATTTCAAAAGAAACGCACTGCTTTGTAATGAATAAAAAAAGTATTTCTATGTGGGCTTTATTCATTTTTTTTCTGGTGTACGTTGAGTTCTGCATTTGTTAAGTCACTTTTGTAAAACCGCATTCATCATTGTGTGAAAATAATATAACAAACGTAATATTGTGGTTCTATTTTTTTGTAGCAATAGCTTGTTGCATAAAAAAATTTTATCTATCTATGTGTATGTGTTGCTGCAAGTAAAACATTTTATTATAGTTATCAGGAGTCACACACTCTGTGAATAGTTTATAACATAATGTAGCACTAAATAAATGGAAATGATTCCCCAAAAACTAGTTTTAAAACAAGATTCCTAAGGGTCTCTTCTCTAAAATTTTAAAGTTGGCTTTCCAAGACAAATTTATTGATAAGAAATTTTTCTTCTGAAAATAGTTTTGCAGTTAGTTTTTGTTCCTCATTTTATTTTTTTATTGTCATTTAATGTAATAAAAAAATATAAAAATATAGAAATTATATTTGCATCTAAAGGAATCCTCCTTATTACATGTGCATCTGAAGCAGGTGTACCTGGCATATAATAATGAATACAGGGCATGTGGAAAATACATCGAAACGATAGAGCATTACTTATGTCATTTCCCTGCTCTCGTAATATAGACGTCCTAATACTCTACCGAGCACAACTATTCTTAGAAAAATAGATTTGATGAAGTAAAGGAGGTAATAACTGTAGTTTAGTAATAAACGTGTTGGCTTATTAGCCACGGTTCAAACCCCAGGTCAGACTTTTCCACCATAACGAAATATGAAAAAAAATTCCAGCCGATTTTTGACAAAAACTCTGATAGTATATAAAATTTTCAAAATTTAAATCTGTCATTCGGAGTCGACTTTTAACAGTAGGTTCCGTCGCTCATATGTAAAATTAACACACACAACATAAGTGGTGTGAGAAGCTAGGTCGTAACCCTGACTGAAGGCTTACAATGACCAATTATGTATATTATGTAAGTCAGAAGGTACATATGTCAAACTTAGCATAAAAAATATGGGTAATACCTAGGACTGACAAGCGCACACTTGTTTTGACGTGTTTGAAAATGTTCTGTGTTTGATAAATTCACCATAACTAAGTTCTTACCAATAAGCCAATGTATTTCTTCATGTAATTTTCGAGTTAAATTGGTAAAGGTTGTGCATCTGTATGAATCCACATAGGTATTATCTTAGATGATGCAATCTTCCACTCTTCCCACATAAACTTAATTGTTATTCGGTGCAGATTTTTATCATCATATACATATATGCCAGAAGGATTCATAGTTTTAATCAATGATTTCGTGGACCGCTCGGTAGTATAGTTGCACAATTTAGGGGTAAATTTCTAAGATGATTACCGAACTAGCTACCTGCTTTATCATCATTTCTTTTGCAAGTTTTTTGTGCATTCCTATACAGTGAATTTATTTTGAGAGGATCTGTACTAACGCCCCTGAAACGTTTTCGATTATTTGAAAAAATTGTTCACCTTCTTATTCTAAAAATTTCAGATTAAATGAAGAAGAATGCAACTTCACTTCGACAATCACATGTGAAGAGTTTGTGCTGTGTTCTGAAATTACGTTAATGGAGAAATAAAAATAGTCAAAATTTTCGCTTTAACATGTATTTTATTGCAGCTGATATTAAAACATCTATTTTAACTACCAATGCTATAGAAAAGTGAAAATAATCTTTATTTTACCTAGAATGCATCGCTTTCATTGTATGTTTATTTGCTTTTTGTTTAATCACTTGAGTCTATTGCGCCTCAATGCTTGGTTACATTTTTAATACTTGTTATTGCAATAAAAATTATAGGTACCATTGGATTAGAAACAAAATTAATTGCAAAATTTATTTGCGCCAATGTCTTGACCATCTGGTATTAAACATTAAAAACTTCAAAAAAAAAAAACCAAAGAATGAGGAAAATTTACGGTTATGTTTTCGTAAAAATATCAAAACATTTGATATATATAATGTATATCAAATGAATAAAGGAAATTCTTTTCATACTTTTTTTCTTAATTAAGTAGATATTTTATTAGATAAGAACACAAAATTTAGAATGTTCTCCTTAATTTTTATTTGGTTTTCTTAAAATAGTTTGAATTATATAGTCAGGATGAAATAGCTAAAATTGCAACATAGCATACATATCATTTATGTTCTCTTAATCCACGATAAACGTCGACTCCGAGGGACAGATTAGAGAAACTTTTCATGACAATTTTACGTACTTATTTATTTTTTACCAGAAGGTTGTTGAAAAGCAGTTGTCGAATGAAAAATGTTTTCATATTTTATTTTGTTCGAGATATCGGATCTGGGATTTAAATCACAGAATAATAGGTGAACAGCCTTCCTACTAGACTACATACATACATACATACATAATTGGTCATTACAACCCTTCAGTCAAGATTACCACCTAGCTTCTCATACCACTTATATTGTGTGTGTTGTTTTATACATGAGACCTACAGTTTAAAGTCGACTCCGAACGACAGATTTTTTTGAGAAACTTTTCATGGCAATTTTATTTACTCTCAGATTTTTTGACAGAAATATACTGAGAGGAAGTCGCCGAAGATATATATTTTCTTATTTTCGTTTTGATGTCTGACCTGGGATTTAAACCCTGGCCTTACGTCTAATAAGCCAACACACTACCTACTAGACTACGGCGACTTTAATTTAAACCGCTATGAACGAATGTTCGACGACTCATGTAATTGTGTTTGCTTTTGAAATCTTTGAATTATATTTTGTGAGAAGCAGAATGTTTTGAATGTTTTCAGAAGTAAAACTATACAATTTATATTCAGGCATGACCCTTTACCAACAAATTAATTTTTTTTTATTTATCCATAATATTTACAAATCAGTTATAACTAAATTTAATTAAATGTTATAAAATTTGTGCGAATTTTAAAATCACCGTGCTAATTCAATGTGAATATCAAAATATTTTGTATACAAATATTGCGGCACTACCTTGTTATTAATTCAAACAGGTAACCATATTTTCTTTCTCAACTAAAAATATAGGTGAAGTAATGTTTTCTTATTTATTTTTATTCTCCAGGAAAATATGTTCCTGTAAATATAGAGGAGCTACGACAGAGTTCCCAACTGAATCTCACTGAATCCTAGTATTCCACGACAGAGTTCTCATCTGAGTCTTATTTCCTTCCACCCTTCATTTCCTGCTTGTTAAAATTGATTGGAAATTTTGTTTTTATTTGTATATCAATATCTGTCGTATGCTTGAAAAATATCTTTAAAAAACAAGGCAATATTTTAGTTCTTGGAGCACATTTCCTATGGGATTGTTCAATTTAGATATCAGAACTTTCACAAAAAATGTAAACGTTTTTGGTAATAAACATCTAGGTCCATATGACTCAGCCTTAGTATGATCTTGACTATGTTCACATACAATTTTCCATTGGGTGGCAGGTAGCACCGTCTTGTTAAAACCATGCCGTACAGTTAAGGCTGCAAGGACTCCTTTATCATGTTACTGTAATAAATGCTGCTCACAATCTCCTAAATGCAGTTTCGGCCACATCTTCAAATATAAAGTCCAGACACGCCAACTTCCACAAGATGGTTGGTCAGTTGTTGGTGCTTTTTCTGGATTGCATAAAGATTTTTTGAGCCACAAAGTTGACAAATTTGTGTATACACTTAGCCATTCAGATTTAAATGAGCTATATTGGAACAGATGACCTTTTCTCGTAAAATTGTCATTATCTTAACTTTGCGTCTTTATCTACTGAACGATCTGTTGATTTGAGTTCTTGAGTAAGCTACAATTTGTATGATTTAAGAAGAAAGACTTTTCTTAAAAATCGCTGCGTAGCACTGCGTTGAATTTAAAGTTGTTTATAACGACGTCGAGCTTATTTTTTATGTTTCCCACACTCTCGTTAACTGTAGTAATGTTTCAAAGAGACGGACTGGTATGTTAGCGCACAAGAGTCTTACTGTGCGTAATCTACCCAAATTTTTCGCAATTGAAAATTTAACGAATTTTGCTAGTGGCCCCTGCATTAGGTTCAAAATTTTTGTAACAAGTTTTCACAATTATAACGATTGTTCTATCGTAAAGCGCTCCATTTTTAATAACCTCAATAAACATGTCACAGAAAAAACATTGAATTTCTAAAATATTTATTATACTCGTAAGAATAATAGAATAAGAATTGTAAAATATATTTAATTTTAATTAAAATTTAATTTTAAAATTTAAGATGATGCGTAAGAACAGAAATCAGCATCACAAATGTACGAAGCATTCTTATAATTTAGATTTATGTTTTCTATATTTTTTCTATGCTGTATTCAAAATACACTTCTATGAAACATTCACGCATAGAGAAACACTCTCAGAGTTATAATTAAATGTGCGTTGCAGCTTCTTTGAAGTGCACCTGCTAAAATAAAATTCAATGTTGTTCAGCTTAGTATTGCTTGCATAAACATTTGTATGCCATGGGTCTTTTCGTTTAAGTTTTGTCGTATTTCTTCACTCTGAGAAAGATTGTACTACAACAGTGTTGCAAAACTGAAATTTTGAAATGGTACTGAACTATAACTGAAAGAGTACTTTTTTGCATTAATTGGTACTTTTGTAAAAAATATTAACATACAGAAATGGTCATTATAACTCTTCAATCAGGATTATGACCTAACTTCTCACAAAACTTATTTTATGTGTGTTTATTTTATATATTAGTGGCGGGATCAACTGTTTAAGGTCGACTCCGAACGACAGATTTTTGAGAAACTTTATCATGACAATTTTGTTTACAGAGTTTTTGCCAGAACGAAGTCGCTGGAGAAATATTTTTTCATATTTCGTTTTGATGGAGATGTCTGACATAGGGTTAGAACCGTGGGCTTAAGTTCAGTAAGCCAACGCACTATCTATTAAACTATTTATTTATTTATAATACACATACGGCATGGAACAGAAAAACTAACGACTTATAAGTGTTACTCACATACAATACAAGAACAGCTGATTCGGAACGTAACAAAACGTAAAAGCCCCGTTTAGTCAAACGTCGATGGAACGTTATGTAACATATGTTCGTTTTTAGCATATGAAGAGTAATGCAAATGCTTACTGAAATTACATTACGGTTTGGCAAGCGTCTTCATTGCTTTGGACGTTTGGCTAATCGGTGCTAAAGCCTAATTCTGCCTTCAGCATATTGCTAATGCATTAATAGTTGAAAAGAGCAAGACATTAAATATATAATAATATAAAAAGTGCTGAAAACGTAGCGGGGGTACTGCGGTATTTATGAAATGAAAAAGTACTGAAAAAAGTACAAAGTACATCTGTACTGAATTTTTCAACACTGAAATACAATGAAATTTTCTCTTACGGACACATTCCATACAAATTTGACAATTAGTTAGTCGAACGGCATGCCCAAGGCGAATTCATAATAGGTGGTGTTATTAGCCCAGCTGATTGCTTTTTTCAGTTCACATAAATGTCACATATTTTGTTTGCGTACAGTGAGCCAAAAAAAAACTTACACTTACTACCTCGAAATAACTTATGAACAAAAAATTATCCATAAAAAGAAATTTATTGTCCTCAAGACTGAAATAGCTTAAAAACTATATTCTAAGACTAAAAAAGCTTAAAAACTATATTCTGATTATAAACATTTTTCTATTGGTTACATATAAAGAAAATAATTGTCCAAACTAAGAAATTCACACATTTTTGGGCAAAAAAGTGGTGATTTTTTAACTATGTCTAACGGATTTTCTAGAAAGTCATCTTAAACAAAATTCTGTGGAATAATTTATTTAATAGTTTTTTTACAATAAGTGTACACATTATTTTTGCTCACTGTATATACATTCTTTTGTTTATTTATTTTTTATTTCCTTTTACATTTCTATTCTACACAATTTATAATTTATTTAAATATTCTGGATGTTTGGGCACAACTTTTCTTGCAGAATCCACTTTTATGCTTCCCAATATTCCTCTGCAGATCGTCATGCCTTAGTGGTAGTGCAAATCAGCTCGTATTTAAAAAAATTATTTTTTAAAATTTGTTTTTTAATTTTTTTTTTTTTTAACAAAAAGAAACAAAAGAGAAATAATGACATAAAATAACAACTTTATGTCATTATATGGATTCGCCTTTGTCATTTCCGGCTAAAGGCGAATTTCATTTGACAATTATCGTCACCCAAAAACAACAGAAAATACATGTTGTTTTTGTTAAAAAACACTGCGAATTGAGTTGTTGTACTATTGCCATCACCTAATTGAGTTCGCCCTGGGCATGCCGTTGGGATAAAATTAATTTTATTTTCTCGTCGGTTTTTATTGTTCTCTCACATTTGTCTCAATAATATTGCCACACTTTTTCAAAAAAAAAATGTATTTTGTAATAGATTAATAAACATATCAATTCAAAATATTTATTAATAAATGCCAAAAGAAAATAATATTGAATTTGTTTAAAACTTTTATTTAAAAAAATTGATACAAATGAAAAAATAATCGAGGAAGTAAAAAAATTTGAGCCTTTATATAATTTGCAATCTGCAAATTACATAAATTTTAGACTTAAAGAAGAATTGTGGGAAAAAGTTGCGAATGCTGTTGGAGAGCCAAGTAAGTATCCAGTTTTGACCAATTTTATTAATTTCTAAATATTTAAAATTGTTTTTATGGAATATGAAGAAAACGTAGTGAAAAATAGATTGAATAATTTGAGAGATTCCTACAAAAAATCTAAAGTAAAAGAAAATTTGCCATCTGGAAGCAGTCAAACAATATTTAGACCATATAAGTTTTCTGCAAATTTAAGCTTTTTTCACGGCCGTGAGTAGTAATAATTAGTATTTAATACAGTTATACATAATTTATTTTACGTTTTCAGAACTATTAGCAAAATCCCCACAAATTCTAGTGATGCACTCACTGAAATATCCAACAACAGAGATTCGCCTCCAAAGAAAAGAAATAAAAAAGTGTAGAAAAAGTGCATTAAAAGATGCAGGATTTTATAGAAGCTGCGTCTGTATCATTATGTAACTTATGCTCTTCACCAAATAATTCTACCAGCCAGTTGTACAAAATAAATGATGCAGACTTATCTATAGTGGAAAAAATAGAAATTGAATCAGCATTTTTTCCTTGGTATACACAAAGTTGATTAAAATTTAGGATGAAAAAATTTGGAAATTTAATATAGTGCACATTATATAAAGTCCCTTAAAACTTTTCCATGTACTTATTTTTATAAAATACTTTAATAAATATAGTTTAAAATATTCTACAAAACATGTAAAATAATAAATTTATAGTGAATCCCGACTATGTGGTACCCTACACAAAAACACACATTCCACTATAGTAAAATTTTTTTATCAATTTAATAAAAATGTTCATTCATGTTATTAAATCATGTTTATTTTAAAAATAGTTTATATCTACAGTATTTACGATTCTTTGGAAAACAAATATTCTTTTAAATCTTCTCTCAAATTAAAAGCATCAGTTGCAGAACGATTACATCTCAAGGGTCTTATATTTTCTAAATTTCCACTTGTAATTTCTTCTGTCCTTTTGTCGTTATGCAATTTTAAAAAATTGTGGAGTTCAACAGCGGCCAATACTATTTTGTCGGCATTTTTGGGATTGGCATTAATAGTTGGATGTAAAACTCGCCATCGGTTAGCCAAAATACCAAATGCTATCTCAATTGGGCATCGAGTTCCTGAAAGGATTTTATTAAAATATTTTTTATCAGCAGAAATACCAACTCCTGGGTATGGTAGCATTAAATTGGGCAAAAGCGAAAATGCGTTATCAGCAACAAAGTAATATGGAAATATGATATTGCATTCGGGCAAGGCGTCTGGTGCTGGAACATCTAGGTCATTGTTTATTAATTGTTTCCCAAAATGTGTTTTTTTAAATATTCCTCCATCGCTTTGACTTCCATATGAGCAAACATCAATAAAAGTGAATGCATAATTTGCATCACAGGCATCCATCAAAACAATGCTAAAATATTTTTTATAATTAAAGTAAAGCGATCCACTGTTACTTGGACATGTAATCCTGATGTGCTTGCCATCTATGGCACATTGACAGTGTGAAAGCTCAGTTTGGTGGTAAAAAGATGTAGATATTTCTTTCCAGTCAGTCTTATTTGGTTTGAAATATAAAACTCATG
Source organism: Sarcophaga subvicina (assembly GCA_936449025.2). Taxonomy (NCBI): domain Eukaryota; kingdom Metazoa; phylum Arthropoda; class Insecta; order Diptera; family Sarcophagidae; genus Sarcophaga; species Sarcophaga subvicina. Next base: position 51,936,473 of record OW388083.2, on the reverse strand, counting down.
AAGCTCATCCCACAACACTTCGCAAGTTTCATATGTAACTTTCCTCCCATGCTAAAACATGGATACTACAGCCATGAGCGAGATACCTTTAATTAAGCAATTTATTAAATTTAAAACGCCTTTAATATTGTACATACTTACAGCAAAGTAAGTGTTAACCTGCTTTCAGGGTCAATGGGTTTTCTGTGTGAAAATTTTTCCAATTTGAATTTAATTTAGCAACAACTTGTACCGGGAGACACTCATCCTGGTTGCTAGATGAAAGTGTTCTTCATCCATCTCTTCAATTTGTTCCATACGCGTTTTTAAAAGTCCCATTGTATCCCGTGAAAGGTTAATAGGTCTTACCCACCATCTTCTAGTATTTTCTTCCAAACATTTTAAACTCAGGAAGGTATCAAAAGTTCGTTTTACTATATTTATGATATTGTCTATATTTTGAAGTCTTTTATTTAGCGACATTATAATAATTGTTCGAGTTTTGAAAAAAAATCATAAAATTATTCAAAAAAACCGAACAAAAATAAACAAAACAATGCCATCGTCTTTCCGTCGTTTTTATATTTGTATTTTCATGAAAAACGGCAAACCGTACCGGTGCCGACGTTGTTGTGTTTCTACACTTAGGCGGACTCTCTCTAGGCCGTACGCAGACAATTTTTTTGTAAAACACCTCATAATTCTCTCTTAAATACTTTCCGTAGCCGGACAAAAATCTAAAATAAAAATTAAAATATGAACCATTATGTATCTATTGAGTAATATCAGATATTCTTTTTAATTTTAGTTGGCAATCCTTCATCATGTTTTTTATTGTACTTAATTAAGTTCGTAAGTATGAGTACACATGTAGTTAGTGGATTCCCATTTTCTTCTGTCATCATTAAAAACGAAAATGGGATTGCAATGTTTAACGTATTTGCATATTTTTTAAACGTCTTGGCATATTAACTGTGGAGAAAATACTAAGTTCATCATAATTTTGTTAGTTATGTACAATATTATAAATGTGAATTAAAAAACATTAAAACTTCATGTTGAAATTATTGAAAGTAACTCTCCCTTAAGGGAGAAATCGACAGTCGTTCTTTGGGAGATTTCACTGTACCAATATATAGCATATTAATTGTGGCAAACGAACTGATGTTTAACATTTAAGGTTCCATTTATATAAGAAAAGAGTAAGTCACCGCACGAGTTATGTTTGCACACTGGGTCAGCTTGTTACCAAATTCTTTTTTTTTTGGATTTTATGTCTGGATGACAAATAAAGTTTTGCCTCTAGACGGGGATGAAGAATGTCTGGATACAGCGGATAAGAAGCTGGATGCTTGGGTTACACATTAAGGGCCATTATTACAACTTGCCGTTAGCTAAAGCGATGATTTTAACTGACAGATAAATTGTTTTTCATTATTATAAGTGGAAAATATGGTAGAAGTGAGTGTTAAGCTAAATTTATGATTATCCTACCGGTAACTTTTAATGTTAAGTTTATGTTTGAACTTGCCATACAAATATACTATTTTCAATATGGCAACTTCAAATATAAACAAAATGAGCTTATACACCAAAAAACGAAGCCCGTCGATGCCAATGCGTTTAAAAAAATTGTTTAATTGAGCAGTGTTATCGACACTGCTCCGGCATTGCCATATTTTTTAAAAATTTTACTTTATTTTATCATTAGGTTGCTATAACAAAAAGAAGTTGAAGGTGACCTTAAAGTTCACTTTAGCTAAAGTTACCTTTAACTAACCCCAACTTTAACGGCAAGGCCCTAAGAGGAAGAAATTTGGAAGAACGATTTACTTACTTCCAATATTGAAATAACCGATAAAAGTTGTTGTAAACATATGAGAATTAAAAGAATAGAAGCATAGTAAAAAGTCCTTTAAAAACGACTACTAAATCTTAGTAAATGACAATACAAATTCTATTGCGAATATTTTATTATTAATTGAATTCAATTATTGACTGTAAGCTGCTACAAGGCGATAAACGATTTGTTCTGCTCACAGCTTGAACATTTATGCAATTAAAAAAAGCTACCAGAATAAACCAATAACAATAGAAGATATTGTGCTGCACCGTGAAAATGCCATGCCACACGTTATTGATAATGCGCCAAAAAAAAATGACTGCATACCATCTGAGTAACATTTGTGTGAAGTATCGCTACTTGTGTCTGGCTTTCGCCAATGCATGACAGAATTATTCAATTAACTACCAGAAAAATGATTGTTGGATAGTCGTTCCGACTATGAATATTTCGTTTGTATTCCTGAAATTCCTATAAGGGACTTTGGGCCGTACAAATTTAATTTTAATTCTAAGTTGCATTCTTGAGGATTAATGCTCGATGAAGATAATGGCTCATAGAAAATTGAATTGCATATATATGACAAATTATTGTGAAAGAATTTTGTCACAAAAGATTGTTTTGAATAAAGCATTAACGGGAGATGAAGTCGCCTTAGTCTAGTAGGTAGTGTGTTGGCTTATTAGACGAAAGGCCTCGGTTCAAACCCCAGGTCAGACGTCAAAACGAAATATGAAAAAATAATTCTTCAGCGAATTCCTCTCAGCAGATTTTTGGCAAAAACTCTTAGAGTAAATAAAATTGCCACGAAAACTTTCTCAAAAATTTGTCGTTCATGTATAAAATTACAACACAACATGAGTGGTGTGAGAAGCTAGGCCGTAATCCTGACTGAAGAGTTGTAATGGCCAATTATGTATGTATGTTATGTATAGTATTTGGACGTTAGTTCATTTCAAGCATGAAGTATGTCATTAAAGTGTTTTTAATTGTTTTAATTTTAAAATAATTTGAAGGTTTACTCAAAAATTATATCCAACAATTTAATAACAAATTACAAACCACACCTCATTTGAATGTGGGAAAAGCTCTATCTGATCTTAGTGTGAATTTTATCTTAGATTGACGAACATTTTGACTATTGCAGTTAAATAAATGACCCACAGAAAACAGCAACTTGTTTGCAAATCAATGCTTATTTATTATCAAAGGGCGTTAGAATAATAATTTTAGTTTTTGGTTCAGTAAACTTAATAATTTGAAATAAAAAACAGAAATAAAACTGTTTGAATAATAAAATAAACAAAAAAAGTTTGTCTATACCTGTGTGTCATTTTGTGACACTGCAAGCTAACATGATAATGCGTAATAGTGACACGTTATGGGTTTGTACAATATTGTCAATTTAAACATTCATATTGGTAGTAATTGATAGTGTAAGTCCCTTGTCAGGCATGGATAAAAATTTGACAAAAATTGTTGTAAGTAATGACCTGTGGCCATTACGTCATTGGCAATTTGGTTGAGAGTAATCTCTACATATTTAAATTTTTTTGTGCGTTTATTTTGATCGAGTGAGCCTATTTTAATTAAAATTGATGTAAAAGTCAATTGTGATTGTCTGAAGGTGAATGAACAATAAATTGTGAACAACTTAAAATTTAAGAACAAAATCAGTAGGAGAAATATTTTTTCATATTTCGTTTTGATGGAGATGTCTGACATAGGGTTAGAACCGTGGGCTTAAGTTCAGTAAGCCAACGCACTATCTATTAAACTATTTATTTATTTATAATACACATACGGCATGGAACAGAAAAACTAACGACTTATAAGTGTTACTCACATACAATACAAGAACAGCTGATTCGGAACGTAACAAAACGTAAAAGCCCCGTTTAGTCAAACGTCGATGGAACGTTATGTAACATATGTTCGTTTTTAGCATATGAAGAGTAATGCAAATGCTTACTGAAATTACATTACGGTTTGGCAAGCGTCTTCATTGCTTTGGACGTTTGGCTAATCGGTGCTAAAGCCTAATTCTGCCTTCAGCATATTGCTAATGCATTAATAGTTGAAAAGAGCAAGACATTAAATATATAATAATATAAAAAGTGCTGAAAACGTAGCGGGGGTACTGCAGTATTTATGAAATGAAAAAGTACTGAAAAAAGTACAAAGTACATCTGTACTGAATTTTTCAACACTGATTTTCTCGTCGGTTTTTATTGTTCTCTCACATTTGTCTCAATAATATTGCCACACTTTTTCAAAAAAAATGTATTTTGTAATAGATTAATAAACATATCAATTCAAAATATTTATTAATAAATGCCAAAAGAAAATAATATTGAATTTGTTTAAAACTTTTATTTAAAAAAATTGATACAAATGAAAAAATAATCGAGGAAGTAAAAAAATTTGAGCCTTTATATAATTTGCAATCTGCAAATTACATAAATTTTAGACTTAAAGAAGAATTGTGGGAAAAAGTTGCGAATGCTGTTGGAGAGCCAAGTAAGTATCCAGTTTTGACCAATTTTATTAATTTCTAAATATTTAAAATTGTTTTTATGGAATATGAAGAAAACGTAGTGAAAAATAGATTGAATAATTTGAGAGATTCCTACAAAAAATCTAAAGTAAAAGAAAATTTGCCATCTGGAAGCAGTCAAACAATATTTAGACCATATAAGTTTTCTGCAAATTTAAGCTTTTTTGCACGGCCGTGAGTAGTAATAATTAGTATTTAATACAGTTATACATAATTTATTTTACGTTTTCAGAACTATTAGCAATATCCCCACAAATTCTAGTGATGCACTCACTGAAATATCCAACAACAGAGATTCGCCTCCAAAGAAAAGAAATTAAAAAGTGTAGAAAAAGTGCATTAAAAGATGCAGGATTTTATAGAAGCTGCGTCTGTATCATTATGTAACTTATGCTCTTCACCAAATAATTCTACCAGCCAGTTGTACAAAATAAATGATGCAGACTTATCTATAGTGGAAAAAATAGAAATTGAATCAGCATTTTTTCCTTGGTATACACAAAGTTGATTAAAATTTAGGATGAAAAAATTTGGAAATTTAATATAGTGCACATTATATAAAGTCCCTTACAACTTTTCCATGTACTTATTTTTATAAAATACTTTAATAAATATAGTTTAAAATATTCTACAAAACATGTAAAATAATAAATTTATAGTGAATCCCGACTATGTGGTACCCTACACAAAAACACACATTCCACTATAGTAAAATTTTTTTATCAATTTAATAAAAATGTTCATTCATGTTATTAAATCATGTTTATTTTAAAAATAGTTTATATCTACAGTATTTACGATTCTTTGGAAAACAAATATTCTTTTAAATCTTCTCTCAAATTAAAAGCATCAGTTGTAGAACGATTACATCTCAAGGGTCTTATATTTTCTAAATTTCCACTTGTAATTTCTTCTGTCCTTTTGTCGTTATGCAATTTTAAAAAATTGTGGAGTTCAACAGCGGCCAATACTATTTTGTCGGCATTTTTGGGATTGGCATTAATAGTTGGATGTAAAACTCGCCATCGGTTAGCCAAAATACCAAATGCTATCTCAATTGGGCATCGAGTTCCTGAAAGGATTTTATTAAAATATTTTTTATCAGCAGAAATACCAACTCCTGGGTATGGTAGCATTAAATTGGGCAAAAGCGAAAATGCGTTATCAGCAACAAAGTAATATGGAAATATGATATTGCATTCGGGCAAGGCGTCTGGTGCTGGAACATCTAGGTCATTGTTTATTAATTGTTTCCCAAAATGTGTTTTTTAAATATTCCTCCATCGCTTTGACTTCCATATGAGCAAACATCAATAAATGTGAATGCATAATTTGCATCACAGGCATCCATCAAAACAATGCTAAAATATTTTTTATAATTAAAGTAAAGCGATCCACTGTTACTTGGACATGTAATCCTGATGTGCTTGCCATCTATGGCACATTGACAGTGTGAAAGCTCAGTTTGGTGGTAAAAAGATGTAGATATTTCTTTCCAGTCAGTCTTATTTGGTTTGAAATATAAAACTCATGAAGCTCATCCCACAACACTTCGCAAGTTTCATATGTAACTTTCCTCCCATGCTAAAACATGGATACTACAGCCATGAGCGAGATACCTTTAATTAAGCAATTTATTAAATTTAAAACGCCTTTAATATTGTACATACTTACAGCAAAGTAAGTGTTAACCTGCTTTCAGGGTCAATGGGTTTTCTGTGTGAAAATTTTTCCAATTTGAATTTAATTTAGCAACAACTTGTACCGGGAGACACTCATCCTGGTTGCTAGATGAAAGTGTTCTTCATCCATCTCTTCAATTTGTTCCATACGCGTTTTTAAAAGTCCCATTGTATCCCGTGAAAGGTTAATAGGTCTTACCCACCATCTTCTAGTATTTTCTTCCAAACATTTTAAACTCAGGAAGGTATCAAAAGTTCGTTTTACTATATTTATGATATTGTCTATATTTTGAAGTCTTTTATTTAGCGACATTATAATAATTGTTCGAGTTTTGAAAAAAAATCATAAAATTATTCAAAAAAACCGAACAAAAATAAACAAAACAATGCCATCGTCTTTCCGTCGTTATTATATTTGTATTTTCATGAAAAACGGCAAACCGTACCGGTGCCGACGTTGTTGTGTTTCTACACTTAGGCGGACTCTCTCTAGGCCGTACGCAGACAATTTTTTTGTAAAACACCTCATAATTCTCTCTTAAATACTTTCCGTAGCCGGACAAAAATCTAAAATAAAAATTAAAATATGAACCATTATGTATCTATTAAGTAATATCAGATATTCTTTTTAATTTTAGTTGGCAATCCTTCATCATGTTTTTTATTGTACTTAATTAAGTTCGTAAGTATGAGTACACATGTAGTTAGTGGATTCCCATTTTCTTCTGTCATCATTAAAAACGAAAATGGGATTGCAATGTTTAACGTATTTGCATATTTTTTAAACGTCTTGGCATATTAACTGTGGAGAAAATACTAAGTTCATCATAATTTTGTTAGTTACGTACAATATTATAAATGTGAATTAAAAAACATTAAAACTTCATGTTGAAATTATTGAAAGTAACTCTCCCTTAAGGGAGAAATCGACAGTCGTTGTTTGGGAGATTTCACTGTACCAATATATAGCATATTAATTGTGGCAAACGAACTGATGTTTAACATTTAAGGTTCCATTTATATAAGAAAAGAGTAAGTCACCGCACGAGTTATGTTTGCACACTGGGTCAGCTTGTTACCAAATTCTTTGTTTTTGGATTTTATGTCTGGATGACAAATAAAGTTTTGCCTCTAGACGGGGATGAAGAATGTCTGGATACAGCGGATAAGAAGCTGGATGCTTGGGTTACACATTAAGGGCCATTATTACACCTTGCCGTTAGCTAAAGGGATGATTTTAACTGACAGATAAATTGTTTTTCATTATTATAAGTGGAAAATGTGGTAGAAGTGAGTGTTAAGCTAAATTTATGATTATCCTACCGGTAACTTTTAATGTTAAGTTTATGTTTGAACTTGCCATACAAATATACTATTTTCAATATGGCAACTTCAAATATAAACAAAATGAGCTTATACACCAAAAAACGAAGCCCGTCGATGCCAATGCGTTTAAAAAAATTGTTTAATTGAGCAGTGTTATCGACACTGCTCCGGCATTGCCATATTTTTTAAAAATTTTACTTTATTTTATCATTAGGTTGCTATAACAAAAAGAAGTTGAAGGTGACCTTAAAGTTCACTTTAGCTAAAGTTACCTTTAACTAACCCCAACTTTAACGGCAAGGCCCTAAGAGGAAGAAATTTGGAAGAACGATTTACTTACTTCCAATATTGAAATAACCGATAAAAGTTGTTGTAAACATATGAGAATTAAAAGAATAGAAGCATAGTAAAAAGTCCTTTAAAAACGACTACTAAATCTTAGTAAATGACAATACAAATTCTATTGCGAATATTTTATTATTAATTGAATTCAATTATTGACTGTAAGCTGCTACAAGGCGATAAACGATTTGTTCTGCTCACAGCTTGAACATTTATGCAATTAAAAAAGCTACCAGAATAAACCAATAACAATAGAAGATATTGTGCTGCACCGTGAAAATGCCATGCCACACGTTATTGATAATGCGCCAAAAAAAAATGACTGCATACCATCTGAGTAACATTTGTGTGAAGTATCGCTACTTGTGTCTGGCTTTCGCCAATGCATGACAGAATTATTCAATTAACTACCAGAAAAATGATTGTTGGATAGTCGTTCCGACTATGAATATTTCGTTTGTATTCCTGAAATTCCTATAAGGGACTTTGGGCCGTACAAATTTAATTTTAATTCTAAGTTGCATTCTTGAGGATTAATGCTCGATGAAGATAATGGCTCATAGAAAATTGAATTGCATATATATGACAAATTATTGTGAAAGAATTTTGTCACAAAAGATTGTTTTGAATAAAGCATTAACGGGAGATGAAGTCGCCTTAGTCTAGTAGGTAGTGTGTTGGCTTATTAGACGAAAGGCCTCGGTTCAAACCCCAGGTCAGACGTCAAAACGAAATATGAAAAAATAATTCTTCAGCGAATTCCTCTCAGCAGATTTTTGGCAAAAACTCTTAGAGTAAATAAAATTGCCACGAAAACTTTCTCAAAAATTTGTCGTTCATGTATAAAATTACAACACAATATGAGTGGTGTGAGAAGCTAGGCCGTAATCCTGACTGAAGAGTTGTAATGGCCAATTATGTATGTATGTTATGTATAGTATTTGGACGTTAGTTCATTTCAAGCATGAAGTATGTCATTAAAGTGTTTTTAATTGTTTTAATTTTAAAATAATTTGAAGGTTTACTCAAAAATTATATCCAACAATTTAATAACAAATTACAAACCACACCTCATTTGAATGTGGGAAAAGCTCTATCTGATCTTAGTGTGAATTTTATCTTAGATTGACGAACATTTTGACTATTGCAGTTAAATAAATGACCCACGGAAAACAGCAACTTGTTTGCAAATCAATGCTTATTTATTATCAAAGGGCGTTAGAATAATAATTTTAGTTTTTGGTTCAGTAAACTTAATAATTTGAAATAAAAAACAGAAATAAAACTGTTTGAATAATAAAATAAACAAAAAAAGTTTGTCTATACCTGTGTGTCATTTTGTGACACTGCAAGCTAACATGATAATGCGTAATAGTGACACGTTATGGGTTTGTACAATATTGTCAATTTAAACATTCATATTGGTAGTAATTGATAGTGTAAGTCCCTTGTCAGGCATGGATAAAAATTTGACAAAAATTGTTGTAAGTAATGACCTGTGGCCATTACGTCATTGGCAATTTGGTTGAGAGTAATCTCTACATATTTAAATTTTTTTGTGCTTTTATTTTGATCGAGTGAGCCTATTTTAATTAAAATTGATGTAAAAGTCAATTGTGATTGTCTGAAGGTGAATGAACAATAAATTGTGAACAACTTAAAATTTAAGAACAAAATCAGTAGGTAATTGAATTTCCAAGAAGAAAAAAGGTAAATGAAAAAATGTATGCACAAAACATTTGCGCGAATTGTATTTCTCCTTCTTTTATTATTATGAACATCTCAAAAATACGAATTTTCTTGCATTGTTTTGTACATCTGATGGGGAGATTTTTTAAAGTGGCACTCAATCCGAGAAAGGAAATGAAAAATGTGGCATACATTTAAGAAGAAAATTGACGTCTTTGATATAGTCTTTTAAGATATTGTTACGCCTTTACCTTTTTAAAAACGTTTAAATATGAGTTCGTTGATTGCAAACAAAAATAAATTGGTGTTTAGTTTCAATTAAATTCTTTCTTCTTCTCACTACTTTTGTGCGCCACTATTTACACTTTACGAATACAACAATAAATGCTTGTTTGCTATTATTCTTTGCTTACAAAGCAGATCTTTACAACGGAGATCTTCAAACCACGACATTTTTCTTCACATGCAACGCTTCTTCACACAAGACCGATTGAATTCTTACTACTACTGCCTGCTTTATCTTGCCTTTTTATATGCCCACGTAATCTGTCTGATGAAGGTTCCTGAATCGAACGTTCGTTGCTTCGCCTTCTCGAGAACTTTATCGCGACTTCATTGGTGTTTGTGTATTTTGTTTACATTGCTTGTTGTTGCGTTCTCACTTACTTGTCTATCCCCTTTTCTTTCATACCGATGTTTTTGGTTTACTTGTAACGAGTTCGTTGTATTTGTTTTTATATCTTTTGCTCATTTTAATGCTAAACGATGTACACCGTTCCCATTTTCGTAACAATATAATTCGTGTGCTATTGTAGCTTGTTTATTTAAAATAGTACGAATTTGTTTATTACGAAAACGTATACTGCTTTATAATTTTATATATACAGTGGGCAACATAAACATAAAAAGCAAAAGCTCGTACGAATAATTGTGACCTTCTTAAATTATTTCTATAACAATTATTTCTAGAACAATAACACGGTAAAAATACATCTAGCTAATGACATAGTGTAGGATGTGACTTTTGTTGAGTAGAACTCACTTTTTATTTCTCGAACCCTCCAAAATTGTTTTATTGGACAAAAAAGGTTTTTAGATCTTTTCACATAAAATTATTGTTTAAATTATTTTTTTTGAAAGGGGAGACATGAGCATTTAAAGCGGTATAATAAACTTATGGTTTAAGCTTACATGTTATGAGTTTTGATCGGGTAAACTTGGAAAAACACGCCGTGGTGTAGTAGGTAGTGTGTTGGCTTACTATTCGTAAAGCCCGGGTTCGTATTCCAGGTCAGACATCAAAAATGAAATATGAAAAAAAAAATATTTCTTCGGCGACTTCCTCTCAGCAGATTTCTGGCAAAAACTCTGAGAGTAAAATAAACTGCCATGAAAAAGTTTCTCAAAATTCTGTCGTTCGGAGTCGACGTTAAACTGTAGGTCCCGCCACTCACGTATACAATTAACGCACACGACATGAGAGGTGTGAGAAGCTAGGCCGTAATCCTGACTGAAGGGTTGTAATGGCCAATTATGTATGTATGTATGTATGTATGTAAACTTGGAAAAAATGATTATTTTCTTGTTTTTTCAAGTTAAGCAATTCTTAAGGTGATTTCTCTTGTGAAGACGTTTGATAATAGTAGTTATTGTTTAAATAGTATAACAGTTGTGTTATATTTTTTTATATAAGTCATCTTATCAAATGAACATTAAGTCAAAATTTTTGATGGCTCTTAATTATTTATCAAAAATTTTATATTTTTACGTCTGAGCGACTCTAGAAGTCGGTTAATATTTGCGTTTTTAACAAATATTATTATAGGGTTGTTCGGGAAGTAATTTCGTTTTTTCCCGACAGAGGATTTAATTGCATTTTTTGCACCCAACTTCACACTTAAGCCGTATAATTTGTATATGCTTTGAGAGCTCATATAGTAAGAAAAATTCCAATTAATTCTATGCAGTAGTTTTTGGCTGGTGCCCTTTTAATTATGGATAAGCAACATTCAACATATCTTACTGTTTTACTACAGAAAGGGTAAATATGCTGCTCAAGCCATAAAGAAATTGGCCGATGTGTATGGAGAAGATGTGTTGACAGTACGCCAGTGCCAGAACTGGTTCGCTAAATTTCGATCGGGCAATTTTAATGTCGAAGATGCACCACGTTCGAGAAGGCCTGTTAAAGCTGATAAAGACGCGATAAAGGCATTAGTTGCTGCGAACCGGCGAATAACAATACGTGAGATAGGATTGAGATCAAATCTATCAAATTCAACAGTTAATGACCACTTGAAACGCTTGGGATAATCTTCGAAGCTCGATATATGGGTTCCCCAGGCCATGTTCTCACAGAGAGAAATCTGTGTCACCGCATTGACGTCTGCTATTCGCTTTTCATACGTCACGAAAATGATCCGTTTTTGAAGCGCATCATCACTGGGCACGAAAAATGGGTTGTATACGTCAGCGTAAAATGCAAGATGTCATGGAGCAAAAAAGGTGATGAACCGGCTCAAACCATTTACAAAGCCGATATTCACCAAAAAAGGTGATGCTGTCTGTTTGGTGGGATTTTAAGCTTTTCCCGGATAACACAACGATTAATTCGGAAGTCTACTGACATCAGCTGGACAAATTGAATGAGGCACTTCAACAGAAAAGGCCAGAAATAATCAACAGGAAAGGTGTAGTGTTTCACCACTTGCCACAGTGTTTGGTCACTCGCCAAAACCCTCCAGACTTGACACCATCGGATTATTATATGTTCCGGTTACTCCAAAATTTTTTAGACGGCAAAACCTTCAACTGAAATGAGGAGGTCAAAAACCACCTCAATCAGTTTTTTGCCAGCAAAGAGCAAAAATTTTATGAGTGTGAAATTATGCTACAGTAGACAGATGGCAAAAGATGTTGGACCAGAACGGCCAATATATAATTTAATATAGTATTTGTTTATTATACGAAAACAGTCTTTCATTTTCACAAAAAAAACGAAATTACTTTCCGAACAACCCAATATATTGCTTTGTATTGTTTAGTTGAGGTTATCCTAAGCGAATGACATTGGTTTAAAATCGATTTTTTTTTGGCCAAAATTATTTACGGCGAGAATATAATAGTTTTTTGTTATTATTTGTATTATTATTAATTATTAATATCATATTTTGTAAATTCTGTGAAATTTAATTAAAAATTGTGTTTTCTCTCTGCACATATTAATTAAAAACGACGTATTTTAAATATTTCTAAATACTAGTTTTATTTATAAAGAAAAGATGAACAATTATATTTCAAAAAGGAAGGAAACTAACAATACTACCTTATTACGAATTAATTGTTAATTACGTCTAATTCGTTTTCTAATATTATATTTTCTAAAAATTCGTTCTCAAATTCTTCTTCAAAGTCGTCTTCATCCGTGGTTTCATCAGTATCTGTATTATCTCCAAATATTGCTGGTTCTTCACATTTTTTATTTCGCACTTATATCCCGAATATAATAACAACTCGAAAATCCATATACGGCAGTGAAGTGGGCTTAGTCCATATTTCAGATTACTTTCTTTTGGCTTAAATTTATCGGATTTGTAATTTTTATTTCACCATAATTGGATCTGGTTCCTGTAAGGACGTTTAAAACTTTTCCATTTATTACGGTAAGGAATAATCTAACTGTTGTTTCTATTGTTTTTGAATCGTCTATCTGCAATTTTACTGAAGCCAAATTTTTAATTTCATTATCCAAATCGGAATTTTCCTCTAGTATTGCATCTCTTGTTTCCTTTAAAAATTCTAATTTCAAAAGCCTATAAAACCGAGTGGATTGGGGTGTTATGTTACACCATAATGGTCCTTGTGATGTATCCAAAAGTCTTAATGATATTACTGTTGTTGCAAAAAGACTTGAATCACTAATATGGGATTAGCTTGGTTCGAGAAGTCGTTGTTTAAACTGAGCTTGACCAGTACTTCCATCGAATCCATAGCTCAGAATTAACTCTGCAGAAATTGAATTTTTTTTTAATATTCATTGCTGCTGAAATTACATCTTTCTGCATTTCTACAATTCTTTTTACAGTGTGTTCTAGTAGCATTTGTTTCGCAAACAAATATATTCTTAGGTCGGTCCTTTAGAACAACAGCTAAGTCTTTTTCTCCCTTTTTACGAGCAGGCATACGCGCTGTACTTATTAATAAATCTGTCGTAATTTCTTTGGATGAAGACATAATTGCTGCTTCCCTTCTCTTGCTACGATTTGACATTTCATTAAAAGGCATTCGTGGCCGACCAGCTTCAGTTAAAACTTTTTTAAAGAATACTTCAGAATTTAGCCATTTCATGTTTCGAGACATAAATACATTAGTGTTTCTGAAGCATTCTGACCACTTTGCATTTAATTTTACGCAATATATCCTTATTTTTTCTTTTAAATGTTTTAAATAATCCTCAGGAGGATTTGCAGTTCCACTTTTTTCTAGAACGAAGTTCAAAAGTTCCTCCTTTTTCTTTTCTTTAGCATTTTTTTTGCCAAATTTTGAAGAGCTCTTCATTTCTGAAGCCAATGTAGTCTAGTAAAAATCAAATATCTTAAGTTATTGCAAGCTATTGCAGGAAAAAAAATTAGAATGTGTTGCACAAGACCACACGCTATTTTCGAATTTTGTTTTTCACTGGACAAAGTTGGACATTTTTTTAAAAGTTTAAATTTATACATACAACCCTTCAGTCAGGATTACGACCTAGTTTCTAAAATTTATGGAAAAACAAAATAATAATCGAATGCGCGAATATGCAAGTAAACAACACACGTTATTTCTATATCTATTTATTTTTAACTTTTTATTTTACAATACCAATAAATATAATATAAATAATACATACCATAAACTTTATTATCTATTAAAAATATTTTTTTTTTAACTTTTTAATTTTATTCAAAAATTATTTGACAGACTACTTAAATTAAACTACTTGCACTTGATTATTCAACAATAGTAAAAAGTTCTATGTTTGTCGCTCTGTAGACTAACGGTCAATACCGGTTTAGAAAAACAAAATTTATTTTCTTATAATTTGAGGTGTTGTCTATCATGCTGTATTAAAAAATTTACAAAAAACGAAAATTAAAAAATTACATTTTGGCCAAAAAACTGAATTTTAAACCAATGCATGGCAATAAACTGACAAACAAATTGTTGTTTGCATTATTTTTCCTTTGGGGTTATATTGACCCCAATGCTCGAAGTGAATGTTAAGAATATGATAATAATAATGATTCATAAATAGAAAAATGTCTATAATGATGCAATTTCTGACCTAACCTCAATAATATTTCATAACATAACATCACATAGCATAAGAAGTTTGAAAACTTCTGACATTTTAATATTTTTCAATAAATCAATACCTACGACATGAGAACATACTATAGAAACGAATATAGTAAGTATCCTGCTTGCCTAACGGTCACAGTTTCTTATAAGGGTTGTTCTACTGAGAACTGATTTTAAGATGAAGAAAATGAGACAAAAGAAATTATCTACAACTCTTTGAGGATGCAACTCATGTTACATATGTAGATACATGCATACTTGTGGGATGTCATAAGCATTTTTGTAAGAACCGACATATTAAATTTCGGAGAATCTGCCTTTGTTACATTCAAATATTTGCTAAGATGCTGGCAGCATTTAAATTATGAATTTTCGTAGAATATTTTTCATATGAATACATATGCAACAAAAATTCATATATTTCTAAAAGATGTAAATTAAGTGCAGCCAGTAATAAATGTATCTTCTTGTACAACATATTACAAATTGATATTAAAATCATGCACAATAAACTCTATGCAATCCGAAATTGAATCCATTCACCTAGTCACTACCTCTAGTTTTAATTAAATAGCAGAGTATATTGGAATTTCTCACTGTGAGAAAATTTAACTCTTATGCAAACTAACCCTGTACATGGACTTTAATTAAGGTCTAGGCATGTGTGTTTACTCATATACTAACCTTATACTAAAGGTAAATATTTTATGAAATAAACAATTTTACGATTATTGAACCGACAATACAATAGATGAACCCCCTGAGTAAAGGAAAGTGTGTTTAGTTTATTTTTAGAGGGTGAGAAGACATTCGAAGAGATTTGGAAACTAGCTTTGCATTTCAAACTACAAACACAGCTACCTGTAGCTTAGATCTTGAAGATCATGATATAATGATCAAAAAGCTTCAATTCTATGGTGTTAGAGGAGCCGAACTAAACCTGTTTAAAAGTTATTTGAATAATCGAAAGCAATATGTTGTATGTTGAAGTCGCCGTAGTCTAGTAGGTAGTGTGTTGGCTTATTAGACGTAAAGCCTGGGTTCGAGCCCCAGGCCAGACATCAACACATAATTCAAAAAGTATTTCTTCGGCGACTTCCTCTCAGCAGATTTCTGCCAAAAACTCTGAGAGTAAATAAAATTGCCATGAAAAGTTTCTCAAAAATCTGTCGTTCGGAGTCGACGTTAAACTGTAGGTCCCGCCACTCACGTATAAAATTAACATGAGTGGTGTGAGAAGCTAGGCCGTAATCCTGACTGAAGGGTTGTAATGGCCAATTATGTATGTATGTAAATGTAATAGTAGGATAACTTTAAGCAAATCATTAAATGTGACTCCATAAATTGTATAGCTTATTGAATTAAAAAATGTGTTTTTCACGAGCTTCTTAGCATTCGTCTCCCATATTTCTATTTGTTATTAGTGTGCTCTACCAAACGTCAGATATTGTATTAAATCATTCAAATATATTGTGAAAAAAAGTTGACCAAGAATACAGCCCTGTGTCCTTCCTTTTGTTACACGTAAGGGCAGCTTTCTTTGATTAAAGCTGATGAGGATAAATGATACTCGATCAGATTCAGTTCTGAAGACAGTGCGGTCCAGCACAATAATACACTGATATTGTTACATTCGAATTCGAATTTTCTGGTGTACTCAGCAGAATATTTTGGGTCATTATCTAGCTGGAACAAGCATCGAAGTGACATATCTTGAGTAAACATTAAGTACCATAAAATTTAGAAGAATTATGACATATTCCACAAACAAACAACAATATTAACGCCACCAAACTTTAGTGTTTGTTTTGCTGTGTGGATCATGGTAATACTATGTTCAGATATACACTTTTATTGAGTTAATATTCGGTTAATTAAGCACAATATTTTAAGTGTTCAGGCATAACAATATACGCAGTTCAATTGCTTATTCAATATTAATTTGACGCCTGGTAAATGCAACAGCTGGTTGTTTCAACAACATTGCTTTTATTTTGTTTTGTTTATCGTTGTTGACATTTGAGTTGTCAAATAAAAAATTTATCCGGCAAACATTGTTTTTCGGTTAACAAGGGAGAGTCCAGCTTAAGTCGTTTTCTACTGCTTGCTAGACGAAAACACCAGATTAAAACCTCAGCTCTGAAATTAAAAAGCTGTGTTCGGCGATCTCCTTATATCAGTATTCAGGTAAATGCTCTGAGGGTAACTAATTCAACACGTATCTGTCATCTGTAACCTGATATTGTCTGATAATTAAAACTTTTATAAAAATTCTGAAGTCGATGTAGTCTAGTAGGTAGTGTGTTGGCTTATAAGATGTAAGGCCACGGATCAAACCTAGGTCAGACATCAAAACGAAAATATGAAAAAATATATATTCGGCGACTTCCTCTCTACGGATTTCGGGCAAAAACTCTGAAAGTAAATAAAATTGCTATGAAAAGTTTCTCAAAAATCTGTACCGCCAATCATTGACAAAATTAACACACACAACATGTGTTGTGTGTCAAGCTAGGCCTTAATCCTGTCTGAAGGGTTGTATTGACCAATTATGTATGTATAAAAATGCTGTCTAAATTAACAAATTGTTGTTTTGTTACATTATAATTTTTTGGCAGTTTTTTTATTGCTTTCCTACTAATTATTTACAATGTCTTTAACAATTCAAACAAAAAAACCCACAAAATGTTGCAGCTAAAGAAGAATTTTTTTCCAAGTTGCTAATAAAAAATTTATTTGGCTGGAAAATAAATCGTAATTATCTGCAGAGCAGCGCACTTTGTCACTTCTCTTTGATTGCTCACTACTTTAAAATAAAATGCGTAAACATTAAAAGCACAGAAGAAATAAATTTAAGAGAAGAAAAACTAAAACGGAAAGAAAAATATTCTTTATCCAAAAGATTGCAAACTCGTTGGAGATGATGTTACTCTTACAGTTTGCCTTCCCTTCGTTACCTCTTGCCGTTATAAATGTTTTCGCTGTGCTTTTAGTTGGTTGCAAAATTACCGTTGACAGTTTTTCTAAATTGTCAACAAATTGCTTTCACAATAAACGTAAGCAGTTTTAAATTGGACGCCAGCGCGTAGGATGTTCATTTGTTTTTATTACTAACATCAGTGTTATTTAGTCTTTGAAGTCTTTTAAATTTATCAGCAATTGAAATTCAGAAAGAAAATTGTAAAAATTAAAAAAAAAACATTAGTGTAAAAATAATTAATGAAAAAATATATATATATATATATATATATATATATATATATATTTGTATATATATTTGTATATATATATTTGTATATATATATATATATATATTTGTATATATATATATATATATATATATATACAACTAAGATTTGTGAAAACACTTTGACAATACTATGATAATATCACAAACGATGTGAAAGAGTCAGTTATCCTAGGATATATTCGTGTAGTGTAGTGTATATAAAATTTACAAAATGGGCAACTAAGCAGAAACAGCAAAGTTCGACAGTTAGGGTCAATTGCTCAAAACAAGTGATGAAAAACTTCTAAGGTGAAAGTAATAGTTAATTAAATCATCTTCCTTATGGACATGCATTTAAAAGAATGAAGAACAAAAAATTGCATAAGCTCTTGTTTGTTATATTCAATTATGGATTCGAAAGTCCTACTTAAAGAAATTGTCACCCATAACGAATGCCCGATCCAAATAATCGAGATTATTGTTACGAAAATGGAAACGGTGTACATCGTTTAACATTAAAATGAGCAAAAGCTACACAAACAAATACAAATACTTGTTACAAGTAAACCAGCAACATAAATATGAAAGAAAAGGGGATAGACAAGAATGCGGCAACAACAAGCAATGTAAATAAAATACACAAACAACAATAAAGTCGCGATAGAGTTCTCGAGAAGGCGAAACCCCGAATGTTCGGCTTCAAGAATCTTCATCAGACTAATTAAAAAAAAACTCGTTGCGTGTAAAGAAAACAGTCGTGGTTTGAAGATCGCCATTGTAAAGATCTACCGAACAGTGTTTAGTGCTTACGCGAACAGAAGTGTAAAAATTGTTGTTGTATACGTCAAGTTGTAAACCGTGGCACACAAAAGTAGTGCGAACAATAAAGAATTTAATTGAAACTCAACACCAATTTATTTTTATTTTGGTTGCAATCAACGAACTCATATTCTAAACGTTTTTAAAAAGGTAAAAACGTAACAATATAATCATACCTGTTAAGTAATGATTAGTAATCGTAATGATTACTAGTTTGATTACTTTTTTATGGTGAAATAATGATTACAATTACGATTATTACAAAATAATCAAAAATCGTCAGTAATCCTGATAATTTGTTGATTATTTTGTAATCGTAATCAATTAGTAATTCACAAAAATTGTTCATAGAATTAAATAATCATTACGATTCTTTTTAAAAAGTAATGTAATTGACTACTAATCGTAATCGAAATTTAACAATAATAATACAATATAGTTTACAATGCGCTATTGAATATAATCGATTCCGGAAGCTTATCTGCGTAATAAATAAGACGTAATCAATTAAGTGTAGACCACATAAATTCATTAAAAATAATTGTGGCCAGCATTTAAGACCATTGTGAACCCACAATCCATTCTACCCGCGGATCAAACATTCTATAAAGAAACCATCCCGAGGCCAAATTAAATCTTGCTATTGCAGCATTTTTTATATTAGAGAGCTCGGTCAAGGATTTCAGAAAATGAGGGGTTAGAAACCTCTTTATCGTTATGGCAAGGGCAGAGCACTGACACATGATGTGAAACACAGTCTGTTGTGTCTCCGCAGGCCCTTAGTTCCTGTTAAAGTCATTCGTCGGAGTGGCAAGTCTTTCAGCATACCTACCAAAAGGACACTGGCCCGTAACAATCACCATTGTGCGATGGATGGCCATGAGATTTAAGAACAGAAGTCAGTCGGTTCTCTTCCTGTTTAGAAGTTCCTAAAAATAATATAAGCTAGGGTTTGAGTTTCGTGGTACGTTATTAACTATTAAATAAAAAATTAAAATCTTCGCTACATAAAACGTAGGACAGAATTGATTCGGACTAAATATTTTTCTAGACGCCGCACATTGGGGTTTTTGATGCCTAAAATGGGAAATAATTGGAAAATGAAATTCTTGAGTATTGAGTATTTTTTTACATGAGCTAAAGTAAGCAAGTACCGTTACTTTACTACGTCTTTTTGAAGTGTGAGTTTTTTATATTTTTTATCTTTCGTGAAAAAACTAAATTTTCAGTGTTTTCAAAATTACTTCTCGGCAAGTTTTTAAGTAAAAGTTTAAAAAAATATATAGAGCCTTCAACAACAGACGGTTGAGATTATATTTGCTTCGTTGTTTTATAAGTTTATATAGTTTTGCTATTCTTAAAAATTTTTTTGTGAAGGTCTATAAATTTCGCAAATTTTGTAGCATATATGGAAAAATAGTTGTGAGTTAAGCAAAGTAAAGCACTTTCTTGCACCTGATTAAAAAAAATGAAAATATATTTTTGCACCTATAGAAATTTTATCTATTAAATTTTTTGTATAAAATTATAAGACTATATATATTCAATCATAGGTACAAACATGAATACAATTTTTATTTCTCGAAGAGAACTTTATGAAATAATTGCAAATTCTGGATTTGAAACCTTTACTGAAAAAATTGCATTTCTTACAAGTTTATTGCAATAAAAAAATATTAAAGTTTTTAACGAAACATGGAAAAGTTTTATTTCCCAATTGAAGAATCGCTGGATTGCATCTTATAGAGTTTCTGAGCGTTTTCTTCAGAACAACAAGTACTGGTTAGATTCGTCAATAGGTTTCCCGCGCCAATCTGGTGTTAAGCGTCGTAGATCGAAAGTTGATTTCGAGGAAAGGAAAGAAAATGTCTCATCTTTGCTGGCGCGGACCAGAAGTAATAAACTACTCTTTAACACCAATAGGGCAGTTAACTGATGAAACGCAAGAAGCCCGAAACAAAGACTTCAATATGAAACGAAAACTTGTTTGATACTCAAAATAATTTATTCTAATTTGTATTAACATTTCTATGTTCAATTCTAATTGTAAAATTGTAATAGGATTGTAATAGGATTGTAAAATTTTGTCAGAACATATATTTTGATGCAGTACATCAGAATCAATCAAAAACTCAATTTTGAATTTTTGGTGTTAGGCCCTTATGCATCTCAGGTCACGATTTTTTTTATTATTATTATGGATTTTTCTTCTTTAAGCGAAATAAACCAAAAAAAAAGTTAAAAAAGCAACCAGGAAAGCTCCCACGATTTAATTCCCATTTTAGGCATCAAAAACCCCATTGTGCGCCTATAGTTAGTGAGTAGGCTTATTAGACGTGTGGCCACGATTCAAATACCAAATAATAGCTCTTCAGCAGATTTGTGGCAAAAACTCTTAGAGTAAATAAGATTGCGATAAAAAAGTTTCTCATAAACCTGAACGACGATAGACTTTACACTGTAGACAGCGGAACTACTTAAGTCCGGCAAGAAGACGGTTTGCATTCTGACAGGAATTCTAAAAGGATACACCGCTATGTGGAGTTCTACTAACAAGCTCCGTCTGCCATACCAGAATTACTGCAGAAGCTGACATTAAGTGGAGGGAACGGAATCGGTGCAACATCTTTTATGCGAGTGCCTACACTTACGGACAGATGTCACCAATTTTTGGATGACAGAAGCGTAGTCTAGTAGGTAGTGTGTTGGCTTATTAGACGTAAAGCCAGGGTTCGAGCCCCAGGCCAGAGATCAAAACAAAATACAAAAAGTATTTCTTCGGCGACTTCCTCTCAGCAGATATCCGGCAAAAACTCTGAGAGTAACTAAAATTGCCATAAAAGGTCACAACGCTCATGTATAAAATTAACACACAAAACATGAGTGGTGTGAGAAACTAGGTCGTAATCCTGACTGAAGGGTTATAATGACCAATTATGTATGTACTTATGTAGAAACGTTTGATGATCTGGACAAACGCTTCGCTAGGGGAATTGGCTGGTTTCATCCAAAACTCGGGGATTATGAGAAGGGGGCTTACTTCACACTGGGGCTGCTTATTAACGGCAAGATACTCGCTAACCGGCACCTTGCAACTTTGGATTATTATATATTTCGCTTGCTACAAACCCCAAAGATGTCAATTTAAATTTCCTAGAAAAATGCAAAATACTATTTGATTAGTTTTTAGCTCAAAAACCTCAGAAGCTTCGCTCTTATGAAATAAAGACTTTACCTTAAATATGGTAGAATGTTAGCGACCAATACGACATACATATATTTGATTTGGCTTACTTCAAGTATAAGAAAAAGGTGCTTCATTTTTGTAAAAATTTCTAACCGAACTTTTTCGATCATCCAATATTCAGAGACACTGATCGATCTTTTCTATTAGGAACTGCAAACCGTAGGCCACGGATATAAAAAAATTCTGAAAGTGACTAAATAAGCGATAAATACTGAACATGTGTTGAAATATGAAAACGTTCATTATTTATTTTTAATTTATAATTCAAAATTTAATAATAAAAAGAGTTCTCTATACAGAGTTATTATTCGTTAAAGAATATTTTGAGTATAATTTTTATATTGTTGCTTAACCTTTAGAAAGAAAACTTCTCAAACATAAGTCTGCCAATAGCATTAAATATTATTCTTTTCCATCCTAATATCCATGCCTTAATTTTATATACAATTTCTATTGAGTTCATGCATTTAAAAATCAAACCCATTTAAGTGCAAATCAGGAAACCAATTTATTATTTGAAACGTTTACACATGTTTTCCTAACAGAAGTGTACGTTACTATCTTGGTTTTGTTATAAAATTTTTCTAGAAGATATTTTATTTGCTTGGTTCACTGCACATATTAAAATGCATTACTACAGAGGGTAAATGTCAAGCCGTATACGTTTTATTCTGTTTAAATATGTCACCAGTAATGTGAAAGTGATAAAAGTGTAGTAAAAAAAATTCTTTATTTTTGATTGCAATTTTAAACGTTACTTAGAGAAGTTACATAACATAACATACATAATTGGTCATTACAACCATTCAGTAAGGATTACGTCCTAGCTTCTCACACCACTTATGTTGTGTGTCTTAATTTCATACATGAGTGAGGAGACTTACAGTGTTTAAAGTCGATTCTGAACGACAGATTTTTAAGAAACTTTTCATTGCAATTTTATTTACTCTCAGAGTCTTTGCCAAAACTCTGCTGAGGGGAAGTTGCCAAAGAAATATTTGTTTATATTTCGTTTTGTTGGAGATATCTGACCTGGGGTTTGAACCGTGCCGTCACGTCTAACAAGTCAACACACTACCTACTAGACTACGGCGACTTCTAGCTCTATTCATATTTTTGACAAATAGGAAATTTTTTATTATACGAAATGTTGTTCTATAAAGAACCAGTTTGAGTTTCCATCAAAAACTAAGGAAATTGATTGTTTAAAGCAGTGTTGTCCCAAAATATTTCTTTCATAAAATTAATTGTTATCACAGATAGTAGCAGATGGTAAATGTGTGGTACCAGATAAGAATTTTGTAGGACTCAGGTGGATGCACATTCACAAGATCTCGATTCAGACCTAACCTTGCCTTCATCTCTATTATATTCGTCAAACTATACCACTTGTGGCTCACTATTATGGTACAACTATATAGAATAGTTTCGAAATAGGAGTTGAAAACTCTGAGTAGTTCTTAGTACAGTATTCTCCAAATATAAGCACCCCTAATATAATAAAAACCCGCTATGCGACATGTTTCTTTCCAAAATTGATCCTGTTCTCTAGCTGTCACGTTCTAACGTTTCTGGATTTCTGGAGCCATTGGAAGCTAATATTCACCACTAACACCGCAACGTAGAGTAATTGGGAAAAGTAGTAAAAAAATTGGTCAGCGCAATACAATTATATACATTCCATCTGGTTTAACTCTCTTCAAGTTGGATGCTGCACTGTGTCCCATTCAGAAAACGTAAGCAACTGAGGCAACGCAATCTCATATGATTGATTTCTGATAGAAAGCCTGTAATCTTTTTCTGACCTGGTGCAGGTCTCGGACGAGTGGACGGCCTGGTTCTCTGCCTAATTGATGCTACAATAGGACTCTTGACTATGTCTATAAGTCTGTTGCTGATCCATTTCCTTCAGCTATTTCGCAGTAATCCCGAGGTATCACGGAGGCCCAGAAAATTGTCTGTTCCACGCACCGATCTGTACAATAAGATCAAAGCAGTCTCCGAACGCATGCATTCGATCGAGTGCGAAACCATGCATACATACAATCCTTCAGTCAGGATTACGGCCTAGCTTCTCACACCACTTATGTTGTGTGTGTTAATTTTATACATTAGTGGCGGGACCTACAGTTTAAAGTCGACTCCAAACGACAGATTTTTGAGAAACTTTTATGGCAATTTTATTTACTTTCAGAGTTTTGGCTACAAATCTGCTGAGAGGAATTCGCCGAAGAAATATTTTTTCATATTTCATTTTGATGTCTGACCTGGGGTTTGAACCATGGCCGTGCATCTAATAAGCCAACACACTAACTAATAAACTACGGCGACTCCCGAAACCATCAGCTTAAATTACACGCGCCTATTTGCTCTCAGGTGCGGCAATTCGATATAAGAATGTCCCGCACTGTCCTTCAACCATTTTTGAGGATATTAATTCATTACGACATTCTTCCTGTGTTTCCACCCTTTTTTAGCAGTACATCAAACGAGCATAGGTGTTATGTACACTCCCGGGTCTCCAAAGGCCCTGTGGGGTAAAGTTTGAACGATATACATAGGTTCTTGTTTTTCTCCGAATTTTATTCTTCTACTGACCAATTAAAATCCGTTGAAGCAAGACAATTTATGAGAAATTTGTTTACAAATTATTCCACAGTCCTACTGGCACAGAAATACGTGCTTTGTTATTTTGTTAGCAAAGTTCTATTTGAGGGTTCCCATCTTTGCTTATTTTGCGACCGAAATTCCAAAAAGATTTGACACTGTCTATAAAATGATCTTTAAATTTAAATGGTTTTGTTTCGCAATGCGTATAAGTTGAGTCTCTCTGCTATTGATTTTTGATCCACCTTTATCGGCATCACCCTAACTAGCTTGTGGCGTAGGTAGCTTGTGGGCTTATAAGACGCGAGGCCGTGGACCAAAACCCAACCTAGGCTTCTCGAATAATGTGAAAAAATATTTCTCCGGCAACTTTCTCTCAGCAGTCTTCTGGCAAAAACTCAGAGAGTATATAAAATATGAAGAAAAGTTCTCATAAATCAGTCATTCGAAATTGAATTTACACTGTAGACCCTACCACTCATGAATCCGTGGTGAGAAGTTAGGTCGTAATACTGACTAACGGGTTGTAGCGACAAATTAAGTAAGTATGTTTAAAGATTTGCATCCAGTTAAACGTTCTTCTAAATGGTCTCTTAAATTCTCGCTTGGAGTTATATCGGCACTTTGGGAACTTTTGGTGAATTTGTTCTTAAAAATTTTTAAATACTTATTTATTATTTCTTTAATAAATTTCAAACTATCCACATATATAGTCGACACACATCCCCGAGCTTATCTTCAAGCAAACGTTAACTGAAGAACTTGCTCAAGAGGGCATGGCAGCAAATATCAATAGAAAACACAAAAAAGAACTGGTACAGTCAATGCCAAATGGGTTAAATGGAGTGCTTGACCGTAATATATCCTACTACCTCTGAAGTTTTAATTTACTGTGAGTTCTTCTTGGGGGTACCTACACTTTTGCGGTGCAATATATAAATATCGAGTCACCAGAAATTCTCCCTTAGTTTTCTTATGGTTTGTGAAAAACATTAAACATTTTTTTGTTTTATAATAAAATGAAAATAATTACAAGAAACATGTTGCATATTACTGCTTGAAATTCATGAAATTGCTGTAATAAATTGTGTACCTAGACTTTTGCTGTTCTTTGTATACATACATATATACCTATATGGTCTTGTATAATGCACTAATATAATACATGTTTTTAATTATTATTTTCATACTAAAATTATAAATTCTCTTTAAAATGTTTCTCTAAATGATTGTAAGATTTTCTAGACGTAAAATAAAGTTTCTTTAATAATTGAAAAAAAGTTATGTAATCCATTACCTAAAAAGAAAAAAAAAACGAAAACAAAGTTAAAATTTTTTAAAATAATTTATGAGGTTTAAAATAAAGCCGTTTATTATTTAATGCACACATGCACAATAATCCTATACATTTTTACTCGGGTTTATTTTGGAGTTTTTTTTATCAAATTTTCCTGCAGTATTATTGTTTCCAACATCCATTACATATTGTCCTTCATAAAGCTTAAAAAATTAATTAAGTTATCCACACAGTATATTAACAAAAATCAAAGCGACTAAATTAAAAAAGGATATTGCTAGGATTGTATGCATATGCATCCAGTTTTCAGTTTCTTACTTTAAACTTAAATTACTAAAGTTTCTTAAAATTTAAATTAAAAACAATATTTTGGTTTTATAACATCAACTACATTTCTACACTCTGTGAAGTGCTAATGACCACAACAACCTGATGTATTACTGCCGGCTAATACTGACAACACTTTACGATGGGCAACACAGTACAGCTTGTAGTACTTAAATACTGTGAAAACTCTTAAAACCATGAAAGCCAATTAGTCTTATGAATTTATTCTTGCTTTTTAAATAGAATTTTTTCAGAAATTATTTGCAAGCCTAAAAACATAAAAGAATTGGAGAAGAATAGAACAACTTTAAATTTAAAGTGAAAATTTTGTAAAAGTAGTGAATTTCTATTAAATTTTTACGGTTTTACCTTTTAAAAACATTTAAAATATGAGCTCGTAGATTGCAAACAAAAATAAATTTGTGTTTAGTTTTAATTAATTTCTTTATTGTTCGTGTGCTACTATTCACAACTAGATGTAAACAACAACAATTGCTTTGTTTGTTATTCTTCTTAGCACTCTTTTGCGTAAGAATTAACAATTGCTCGGCAATTTGGTCGATAAATCTTTATAACGAAGATCTTCAAACCACGATTACTTTCTTCAAACACCGCGTCTTCACACAAGACTGACTGAATTTTTACTAACTCCGTTGCCTGCTTTGTCTTGTCTTTTATGTATATCGTAGAGTAAATCTCGAAGTCGCTGTAAATGATACTACTCTGATAAATTCTGGTACTACTGTCGGTAACGATAGAATACAATTTATATAAGCGTATAGTAGTCTCCATGAAAACATTTCACAAGTTACCGTAGTATGCAAAAAGACAACTCAAGTTATGCAAAACATTATATTTCTTCCAAGAATTTCATTTCACTTACAATTCTACTTTGTAAATTTGTTCTCTAGAAACTTATCAGCATAAAATGTTTCATAAATATTTCCTTCTAATAGTGCAAGCAGCATAGTTTACCAGATGTTTGTTAAAAATATTAAAAAAAGTGAAGGGGAGTTTAATCTAAATTTAAAATAATTAACACTTTGAAACA
Organism: Sarcophaga subvicina; assembly: GCA_936449025.2. Taxonomy (NCBI): domain Eukaryota; kingdom Metazoa; phylum Arthropoda; class Insecta; order Diptera; family Sarcophagidae; genus Sarcophaga; species Sarcophaga subvicina. Next base: position 51,909,138 of record OW388083.2, on the reverse strand, counting down.
TGACAACTTTAGTTCAAGGTACTCTGGTGATCTAGTGGGTAGTGTTCCATGATCTTTAATGTGAGGATTGTGGGTCCGATTCCCAACATTTGATTAGTGCGATCTAGAAATAGAACTTCAAGCTTCTCATACATACTACAAAGTAATACTTTTTTTAAAAAGGTGCTTACAACTGATATACAAATTCACTCCTATAAGATGAATATTGACATATTCCTTAGCTATCATGCAGACTTGTTGTGCGCTCGTCATTACGAATATCACCTCAATTTCTGTAGGAAGTCTGTATCTTGCACACACTGTCTTAACTTAACACTTCCCGGACTCCCAAGAACTAATTGTATACATTTGTCCGCTAAGAGTATAATTCGTTTTTGCGTGACCTATCGATACAATTTTTGTACCATATTTACGCAGTTTGGAGGCATAATCATGGGTGAACCTTGAATGATCACGATAAGGAAAGAGTTGTTTATCCATATTCGCTGTAGGAGTGTAAAATTACTCTAAGTTAGTACTGAACATCATCTAAATATCATTTATGGCAGCGGATATATCTTACTTTTGACACACTTGATGAGTGTTTACTTTTGTCGAATCTGACAGCAATATGCAATATAGTATTAAAATATTCCTAGACGTTTTTGCGTTATAAATATCGTGATGAGTTCTACACTAGAAAAAAACCGGCATTTTATACTATGAATGCAGATCAGAATTGTATTTTATGATCATGCATGCATAAACAAAAATTAATTTGTTTACAAAGTTTGGTTTGCCGCTCTGATGCCACCAAATTTTTTTCCGTTACCCTTCTAGGTAGCATATGGCTTCCACAAAGCAACTACATCTGACATGATTCTCCGCTGATGTTTTTCGCCTTCCCATTTCAGGTCATTAAGCCTTAGTTCTTGTAGCACCGTGCGTATCCAGGTGTTTTTGGTCTGCCACAGTTTCTTGGGATTCCCTGGGATTTCACCTTAGCGCCATTCTTCTAATACTGTCGGGCTTCTTTCTCAATGTATGACCGATCCACTCCCATTTTTTCTTTTTGATCTGCTTCTGTATGGGTTCCTCCTCTGGGAGAGTCCATAGATTTGCGTTGCTGATGGTTTTGGGCCAGAATATTCTACATATCATTCTTTGGTATTTATTGATGAATATCTGAAGTTTTTGCGTGATGGTATTAGATATAAGCCAAGTTTCGCTACAATATAGTAATATTGACTTTACACAAGCGTTGAAAATTCTTAGCTTGGTACGCCTAGGTATATATGAACTTCGCCATACGGAGTGCAGTCGCCCGAATGCTGCTCTCGCTCTATTGAGTCTGTTATCTACGGCTGTTTTTTGTTGTCATAGTACTGCCTAGATAGCAGAAGCTATCGACATACTCGACTATTTAGCCCTGTAGCATAATGTTTTCTGTGCTAGTGTTGTTAATTCTCATGGCTTTGGATTTCTTGATATTTATCTCAAGCCCAACGTTGCGAGCCAATCTTTCTAGGTGTTCGAGTAACTTTACAATTATGCCTTTCTTCCAGGTTGGCAGCCTTTCTTTCTCCCAGGGCCATAGAAGCCTTGCTGTGGTTTCGATGTTAACCTGCAGAATTTCTGCTGGTATTCCATCTTCGACTGCTGCTTTGTTTCTTCTGAGTTGTTTGCTGGTCTGTTATATCTCGTTTAGACTGGGAGGGTTGTATGCTATTCTTACGATGTTTTCTGCATGGCCGTTGTATTGTCTATGACGACGTTACTGATCTCTTCGAAATGTTCTCTCCACCTTTTCGTCTGTGCTTCATTGCTCGTTAATAATTCTTCACTGCGATCAGGAACTGCTTGGCTACTGTTACATTCCCGATTAGTCAGGCAGCCAATCGTCTGATGTAGTTTTCTCATCTCATCTCTTGGTAGCCGTTCCAGGAAATTTCTTTTATTTCGTCTTGCAGCTTTCTTTACCCGATTTGCCAGTCCAGTTGGTATTGCAGTCTAAAAGATTCTGTGTTATTGTTTGCCGTTTGAGCTTCCTTCTATGAGAAATCAGGTGCCAAGTGTCGTCTGATATCCGTGTTTTCCGCTGTGGCCGCACTATACACAATGATTCTACAGCACATTGATTGTATACTGCAACGATATCTTCCCATGAGTGTTGTTCCTTTATTGGCAGCTTTTCGCTAAATCAGTTAGATTTTATTTAGAACATGTTAGTTATTGTTATCAATATCGTAATTGTTTTTGATTTTATGTTTCATAAAAAAATATCGCACTTCAAAGTAAAATTAGATTTACCCCACAAAACTAGGATAATCCTAGGGTAAAAATATAATGATTGTAAGTAAACAAAAAATGATTGTCATTTGTTAAATTATAAAATTTTATAAAAATATCGAAATTTTTCACACTTAAGTAAAATAAGAATATTTTTATATTTAATACTTCAAAGTTTTCTCCAATTTTAACCATTCTTACGTTGTAAAAATCTCTTCTCCTTTAGTTTACATTAAACTGCGAATTTTATTTAGTTTAAGGGCCAGTATTACAACTTCCTGTTAAAGTTGGATTCCGTTAAGGGTAACTTTAGCTAAAGTGAACTTTAAAGTCACCTTTAACTTATTTTCGTTATTACAACCTAATGATAAAATAAAGTTACCTTATTCAAAAATACGGCAGTGCCGGAGCAAGTCGATAACATTGCTCAATTAAACAAGTTTCTTTAAAATGCAGTGACAACGACAAGCTTCTATTTTTGTTATGTTCAATCATTTTGTTTATATATGAAGTTGCGATATTGAAAATAATATACATATGTTCAAACATAAACGTAACTTTAAAAGTTACCGGTAGGATGATCCTCCATTTAACTTAACGCTCACTTCTACCATATTGTCCACCTATAATAATAAAAAACAATTTATCTGCCCGGTAAAATACTCTCTTTAGTTAACGGCAAGTTGTAGTAATGGCCCTAAGTCTATTAAACAAGAACTAAAACACACACTTAAACTTTATGCCACTAAGTAAACAATTTTTATAAATACTGCCTGCTTCAAACTCTGCTCATGTACTTATAATGAATTTTAATTAAACAATTTAATCTTTAGTTATCACATAAACAAACATTTATTCAGGCTATTTATATATAGACTAACTCTGAAATATTCAGTTGGCCTGAAATTCGGCGTATATATCTCATCTTCCTACATTCCCTAAGCGCACTATAAAACTAAAAAAAAATAATAATAACTCGACTGAGTATGCAAATAAAGGGTTTGGTAGGAATAATATTAATGTATGTGCTTTATAGATGAAAACACAAGTAAGTTTTGAAAATTTTTCTAAAAATTTTGTTTATTTAAGACTTAACCCATTAATATTATACATTTTTTCTTAGTACTCCAGTTAAATTATGCAAAACATCACTTTACTTCTTGGTACCTTATTTTAGACGTAATTTTTCTTTTAAAACGTGAATTTCTGTGTATGTGTGTGTAATGTGTATTCATGATATCTATCAACACACTCTAACACCCTCTAACTACCTGCAACCTTTAAATGAAAATGACAGTGAAAATTATAAGTTCAGTAAAGATTCTGACTAAAATCGAAAAATTAATACAAATGAATGTATGTGTGTATGTAACTTTACTTAACCATATTTTTAGTCTAAAAAAGTTTTCAATAAATGATTTGAAATAATAAATGAACAAATATTTATGATAACAAGTGTAAGTAAAATTTTGTCATAGACTGTACTTGTATTTTATATGAAAAGAAAGTTTCATAATCTGGAGATGTTTTCTTACAGTTTCAAACAAGTTATAAATTACTTGGTAGATGAAGTCAAACAAAAGTGTATTTCATACTAAAATATATGTACATACATTAGAGTTACGAGAACGTTATATGGTATAGACGTACCGGTATGAAGTGAGCGTCAAGATAGAAATATCTTCAATGAGTAGTGAAAAATGTGGAAGAGCAACAAAAAAGTTTGAAGGCGTTGAAGTGCAAACTACATTGGATGAAAATGACAGTTTGACTCAGAAGCAAATGTTGCTTAATAAATCTGACCTTAGCAAGCAATGCGAAAAATTCAAAAGTTTGGAAAATGTGTGCCACATGATGTGAATGACAGACGGATGGAAAACCGAAAAATTAAATTTTGATCTAAAGCCATGATAAAAAATTAGTATTGCATAGAATTGTTACATGCAATGAAAAATCAGAATCCAAGCAGAAAATATAATGAATTAATCCGAAACAGACATCAACTTTGGCTGCAACACCAGATCGATTCGGCAGGTACACCACGCAGTGAGTCTGGTAAGACCAGAAAGGTAAGCTACTAAAACGTGGTGAAATCGTTAATACAGATCACTAACGAAAACAAAAAATCAATACATTGATTGAAAAACGATTAAAATAGGTCACAAGACTCGGCAACATGACAAAGCACCTGCTCTTAAAGTAAAACCGGTCTATGTTACAATCAAAGTATAAGGCTGGGAACTGTTATCCCACCCGCCTATTCACTACACTTGTTACTTTGACGAACAATAGCTAGACTTTACCTTATGAAAGTAATAAGAAAGGTTCGTAAGACTGTAAGTTTGCAATATTTATTCATGAAGAAAATGTTGTTATGAAAACGAAAAAAATTTAGATACTGTTGTTTTGCTTTTACATCGTTTAACATTAAAATTATAAACAAAACCTACAAAAACAGAACAATAAACTTATTTACAAATTTTCGCACTGGGTAATATAACAACAAACACCTGCATAATAAACTGGTAAACAATAAATAAAATCACAACTACAAACACCACAAGAATAAATGTAAACAAAATACATACGTACATAATTGCTCATTACAACCCTTCAGTAAGGATTACGACCTAGTTTCTCACACCACTTATGTTATGTGTGTCAATTTCATACATGAGTGGTGGGCCCTACAGTTTAAAGTCGACTCCGAACGACAGAGAAATCTGCAGACAGAAAGTCGCCGAAGAAATACTTTTTGTATTTTGTTTTGAAGTCTGGCCTGGAGCTCGAACCCTGGCTTTACGTCTAATAAGCCAACACACTACCTACTAGACTACGGCGATTTCAGACAAAATACACAAACAACAATAATGAAACTACGATATTTACATTTGTAGAGATCTCGAGAAGGTGAAGCCACGAATATTCGCCTTTATGAACATTCATCAGACTGTTTACTTTGCCTATAAAAGGCAAGGCAAAGCAGGCGACGGAGTCAGTAAAAGTTCAGTCAGCCTTGTGTGAGGACGCAGTGTGTTTGAAGAGAGTAATAGTGGTTCGAAGATCTCCGTTTCAAAGGTCTGTCTAGTAATTGTTATTGTTTATGCAAAGGATTTAAACAGAGGAATAACAAACAAAGCAATTGTTGTTGTTTACATCAAGTTGTTAACAGTGACACACATAATTGTACGAATTATCAAGAATTTTAATTAAAACTAAACCCAAATTTATTTTAATTTTATTTGCTCATATTTTACACGTTTTTAAAAGGTAATAACGTAACAATATTATAAACTTACAGCTAAACCTCAACGTTCACGTTCCCGAAAAGCTTTCACATATATATGTCGTGAAATCCGCCACAACAGAAGTCTTTGGAGTAATAAAAACATCAAGAAGGGTTGACACAGGGTACATTCCTTTTATGCGTTAAAAAAAATGAACTTTTTTGTTTACCTGAATTTTTGTACCACTAACTTTAAAGATTTACTTGCCGTTTAGATTTGACTTTACATAAGTTAACTACACCAGGCTATTTATTTGCGATAAATACTTTTTTGGGTATTGCAGACATTATTTCTTTATTATGTTTCATTTAGATACAATTTAAAACACGTATTAAATTTAAATTTTATTCCAAACATACATTATTTCTGCTGACTCTCAATTTAAGGTATTGCAAAACCCATCTCAGAGATACATATATTATAATGAATAACGAAATGTAAATCATTTTTCTTACTATGTTACTTTAACTCCTTCCCTGAATTTTGGCAAACATACAATTTCTTGGTTTAAAGTTAAACACGAAATGCGTTTTTCTCTGGAAATATTATTGTATTATTTGCTTAAAACAAGAAAAAGAAGGAATTGTTATCAGACTCCTTTTTACATATATATACATACTAGCTAAAACCCGGTGTGCTTCTTATCGACATGAAATATAAATATTCAAAAATAATATCAGAGAATAAGAAATAATTATTATGAAACATTGTAAATATCAGTAATTAAATAAATATGTTAAAATCCAGACTTCTTCTTATTTCATTACGTTGAGGTGATTAATAAAATCAAAATATACATGTATATCAATATATTTATATTTCATATCGATAGGAATAGCGAAGCAAACCGTGTTTTAGCTAGGCAGCTCTAGGCAGCTCTAGGCAGCTCTAGATGTTTATGCTCGTAGTCTCTCTCCTTCTAGGCTTACATCGCGTTGATCTGGCGTCTCATCAGATCTTGATATTGATGATTGGGATCGTTTTCTTTTAAGACGTGCATCGTGTCGCTTAGCAGAGACATTAAATACTTATTGCGTATGTGCGCGTGGTACTGTTAAAATTTCAAGAAAATCGGTCCAGCCGTTTAGCCGTCTATAGATTTCAAACAAACAAATCCACAAATAAACACACATTCATTTTTATATGTATGTATATATAGATAGATAGATGTATGTCAATTACTGTCGTGTATAAAATATTACATATTGCTGACGGGTGACGTATACGTAATATTTTGTTAGACAATAACACTCATACTTTTTTTTTATTATTTTATTTTATTTTATTTGCCTATTTCAACATAAAAAGTAGCCTATAGTACTTTCCAGACATACAGGAATATACTGTGAAAATTTCAAGAAAATCGGTTCAGCCGTTTAGTCGTCTATAAAGTTCATACATACAAACACAAAGACAAACACACATGCATTTCTATATATGTATATAGATTCACTAATTACACTTCCATTCACATTTTTTGATGGGATGAGATTATTTATGAAATGTTGAAAGTAATCGTTATTATTAGTTTTGCATCTTCAATTCTGCATTTAACCAATAAGCTTTCAAATCTTAAATACAAAATAACATAATATATCTATTGTCCGGAGATAAGAGCAAAATATTACTCTTGAATATTGTAAATTTATTAAAATATTTTTAAAGCAATCCTAACACGTGTTGTTTGAATAAAAATTTAATAATATAAATATAGATAATCAGGCATATGATTACTTTTTTAACCCACATGAACATAAGGCTTTTGCTGTGACCTGAATTCAGAATTTTTTATTGATGATGTTCATTTTTATTAATTGAATTATTAAAATACCACTTTTATATACAAAAAATTCTTCTTATTTTTTAAATTAAAAGTTTTGCATAATTATGTGAAATTTTTTAGTCAACATTTTTCTGCCTTATTTTTTAAACATTCGCATGGTTTTCCTTTGTGTTTCCCTTTATGTTTGGGCAATTCACACAAGCCCTTGTATCGTTGTTTGGCTGGTATTGTTGGACGAAAATGCAACAGTGTATGCTTGTTGTTTATAATTTTCATATAAAAATCCGATACACTATAATATTAAAACAAAAATTACTTTATTTAAAATTAATTCGCTTTATTAATTTAGGAACAGCCGCTCTTGCGACTTTTACCTTGTAGGTTATTATTCATAATCATCACTTAAAAACTAATTGTACAACAAAACAAAATATGTTCTATGCAACTTGAGTCGACAATTAACATTTTTAAATTACATTTATCGCACAGATAATTATTTAATTTACTTTTTTCCGTAATATTTTTCAGTTTGCTGCTTGAAAATCAAATTATTAATAATGTTATTCTTCTTCTTATCGCTTTTTGACGTTTATAACACGAAATACAAAATACAACATAACATTGAGCGTTCACAAACAATAAGTGTATTCAATACAACATACATGATACAAAGTTGTGTGGCCAAATATTTTTATAGGATTTAGTAAGCAATAGGATGTAGTAAGCAATGAATTCATCATATTTATCTAATATTATGCGAATGTATGCTACACATATATAATGGTGGCCACGAATTTAAAACATGACATATGACTAACTTAGTTGTGGTAATATTTACAATCCTGTAATTTGATATTCTTTATTCTTCTATGTACCCTGTAATATTAAGAAAAGGTACCATTATTTTATTTTGTTTCTTTTTACATTTTGTTTCTTTTTGATCATATTATTGTTGAAACGTTTATTTGAAACCACGAATTTAAGACATTTCAGAAATAGCTAGTTTTTAAGCGAGCAACGAATGTTTTATTTTATTTTATATTGGAATACATAGAAATATTTAATTATAAATGGCCAGAGGTACTTGGAGTCCCGATGTCGAGCGAAAACTGATCCAACAACTAAAATTTGATGGAAAAACAGTAATGGAGATATTCAAGCTGGTTAAATGTTTTAGATGCAAGATTTACAACGCGCTGGAACACACCAAGCAACATGGTACCACCAAGAATGTCAAACAGCAACCTAGAGCCCGAAAAACTACACACTATAGTAGCTGCTAATAATCCTTTCACGAGCTCAAGTAAAATAAAAAATAAAATTGCATTAGATTTGGTTTTGCATTGCACAACATAAACCACTTGTGTCAAAAATAATTTCAAATCCCGACTAGCATTTTCGAGAGAACATCTCAATAAACCGGTGATATTTTAGAAAAATATATTTTAGAGCGACGAGTCGAAGTTTTGCAGCTTCGCCTCTGATGGAAAGCAGTACTCCTCCAATTCTGGAGCATCACCCAAAGTACACCCTTAGAACGGTCAAACATGGTGGTGGAAATGTGATGGTGTGGGCATCATTTTTCTGGCATGGTGTAGGTACCATTTACAAGATTAATACTAAAATGGACCAGCACGTTTACAAAAACATTCTAACAGACACTATGCTACCATTGAACACAACATGCCTCTAATAATGAAATTTATGCATGATAATTACCCTAAGCACTCCTTACGTGTAGTGAAGAGTTGCTTAGAGGAAAACAATATCACTGTTTTAAAGTGGCCAGCTCAATCCCCGGACCTCAATCTATTTGAGAACTTGTGGAATGATGTTGAGGAACATATACGAGCGGTAAAACCAAAAAATTTAAATGATTTGTGAGAAGAAATCCAAAACGCTTGGTATGCGATTCCAAAGCAACATTGTATGGCATTAGTCGAAAGTTTACCCAGGAGATATGCTGCTGTGATAATAAATAAAGGATTTTCCACCAAATACTAGGATTTTTTATGAAGCTGAGCTTTACTTTAGTGAATTAAGTTTTATTTCGCCTATGTCTTAAATACATGAACAGAGTAAAATTTGTGTTGATCTATATAATATGTAAATAAATATTCTTAACCAAATGTGGGTTGCAAAATATTATTAATTTTTCTTCATAATATTGCTTAAATCTTAAGAAAAATATCATGGACCTAAATTTTTTTGATAAGATGTAAAAATTATCACAAACATACATATAAGTAAAATGTCGTGTCTTAAATTCGTGGCCACCACTGTATGTAGTTGCCGTAGTCTAGTAGGTAGTGTGTTGGGTTCAAACTCAAGGTCAGACATCTCCAACAAAACTAAAAATCAAAAAAATATTTCTTCGGCGATTGCCTCCCAGCAAATTTCTGACAAAAAAGCTAAAATAGTTGTCAAAAATCGGCCATTCGGAGTCGACTTTAAACTGTAGACCTCGCCACCCATGTATAAAATTTGCACATATTAATGACAAATTTGCGTTTAACAATAGTGATTGTGTGATACGCATTTATTAAATTTAAATTTTATTGAATCGGCTGTTACGAAATAAAAAAGAATGCAGTCATTGTAGTTTCTCGTTTTAATAAAATATAAAAAATTTGAAAAAATTTGAAAAACATTGTTTGACTTAAGTAGTATTATGACACCAATTAATAAGAGATTTATCAATTAATTTAAAAATAAGTTATTATAGAAACTTAATGAAAATCAGATTGATTTCAACGAGCCTTTATAAATACTTGTCTTAAAAATGTCCCTCCCTATCAATCACTTTCAATCATTAGGGAAATTCAAATTTTCTACTCAGTCTTAAATTGTATTCAAAACATCTTAAAAATCTCACGAAACCGTCACCAGTTGTATTTTAATAAGTTAATTTAATGAAAACATATATCGGGTCTTCCTACTAGAGCATCTAACCTTTAATATTTCATAACGTTATAATATGTATAAGTTAGTATTCATTCAGTCTGTTTTGCAAAATTAACTTGGACGCATATAGCATTCAATAACAAAAGCAAATAAAAATTCCATTCCACATGAGATCCAATAGCGTCTAATGCATACCAAAAAGTTACTGTTTGATGTGAACTTTTGGCTGGCGGCGTTACTATAGATCGATGGTTACCAACTTTTAGCCTGAATACCAACGTCAATTGGTTTCAACATGACTGCGCTACCTACCATATACACAGTTCACGAGAGCATGTGAATAAGTAAAAAAATATAGAAGCAGTGGCGAGCATTTGAAGAATATTATTTAGGTTCCAGCTCATTCATGTTTTGTTTTATTTACGTTTACAGATAAGAAACTCTTAATGATCCCAATGATCAGCAAATAATCGTTTTTTCGCTACTCACAAGTACTCATGAAATTTTGAATATAAGTGGGTCAACAATATTGAAATTCAACTACTCTCATTCATTCGTACTCATAACATTCGAAATATGTTTGATTCATACGCCAACTTATTCAGAATCACAAGTTTAGAAAAATACTTATAAATGATTCGAGTGATTCAAATCATTCATCAAAATTTGCGGTCTTAGTTGTCGTTGCATTTACAAAATAAGAAGAAAAAATACGATAAAGACAGCAAGCAAAGCCAACACACAACCTTCTTGTGAATATTGTAGTGTTCGGAGGCGCATCATACTTATTTTGTGATTCTTGTAAATCTGGAGTCACGGAGAGTCGAAATCAACAACGTCAAAGGTATTGTTAAGTATGAGTACGATGAGTACTTCAAACTTTAATTGTGAGTAGTATGAGTATGATATTAAAATAAGTATGAATGCGTATAAGTATCAGAAATTATGAGTAAGATTCGAATCTACTCATCTTTTGATCTCTGATCCCAATACCCTAATTAAATATTACTCATACGTAACATAACTGTTTGTTGAAACCTAATATCCATGTAGTTAATACATGAAAGGCATGGTTGAGCTGATGTAGTACATAATTACGTTCGTTAGCCCTTAACTCGCAAATATTTTTTCAAACATAATCTGTATCACTGTAATCAACAAAAACCATACAAAGTATAAAAAAAATACATTTTTTTATATAATTCGTAAGTGTATAGATGAGTGTTGTAAGTGAAATTGTCTTACATATGCATGTGTTAAGAAGGAGAAAAGTATTTCTCAATACGTACAGGTAAGGGAAAGTAGTGATGGCGTTAGTAGACTTTGATTTTAATATTAAAGAAAATTAAAATTGGCCATTGCAATCCTTCAGTCAGGATTACGAACTAGCTTTTCACACCACTTTTGTTGTGTGTGTTAATTTTATGCATCCGCCACACATGCATAATAATATACAATATAAAAAATAATAATATAAAATAATAATATAAAATAAAATACAAAAAGTATTTCTTCGGCAACTTCCTCTCAGCAGATTTCTAGCAAAAACTCTGAGAGTAAATAAAAATTCCATGAAAATGTTTCTCAGTAATCTGTCGTTCGGAGTCGACTTAAAACTGTAGGTCCCACCACTCATGTATAAAATTAACACACACAACCTAAGTAGTGTGACTAGGACGTTGTACAATGGCTCCCTTCGACCTCCTGGTACTGTACTTGTCTTAATTGACAAGGTACATGTCCTCTAACCTAACCTAACCTAACCTAGAACAAACCTTCCAGAAATAAAGTTGATAAAAAACTTTCTTTATTGAACGTTCAACATAATCGACATAGTGAGGAAGCTTTCAGTGCAGTTATTAGTCGATTTCGTGCTAATTTTATTCATCTTGATTCAAAACCAACAAAATGCAATGAAATGTGGGTACAGAAGATTACTGATTCTTAGTGAAAAAACTTGAAGAAAATGCCGAATTGTCGTTTTCAACATGGAGGCGTTTGTTAATTTATTACGTTTTCGCTTTACGTGTCAATAAATAGAAATAAATTAATAAAATAAATATAAAAATTATCAATTATTATTAATACATATTGTTGCTTAAAATTCATAAAATTGCTAAAGTATATTGGGCTACCTATACTTTTACTGTTCACTGTAAATGTAGCACAAGTTTACACGAGCACATGTGGATTATAAATCAATATCTGCCATGTTTAATTTTTGAGAATCAGATAAAAAAGTTTCGGCCACTAGTGTAAACGAATGAAAATTTATCTCTGAATCGAAACACTAAGTAGGCCGAGTGTATCTTTTTTATTTTATATTATTTGCCACAAATACATGTTAGGAGAAGTCACCGTAGTCTAGTAGGAAGTAAGGCCATTGTTTAAACTCCAGGTCAGACCTTTTCAACAAAACGAGATATCAAAAAATATTTTTTCGATGAATTCCTCTCAGTAGATTTCTGGCAAAATCTCTGAGGTCAATAAAATTACCACAAAATGTTTCTCAAAAATCTAACGTTCGGAGCCGAATTTAAAGTGTAGACTCCGCTAGCTCGTAATCCTGTCTGAAGGATAGTTATGACCAATTATGTATGTAATGTACTCATGTATGTTATGTACTTATGTATGTTATGTACTTATGTATGTCTTTCCAGGGTTAATAATTTTTTATTTTTTACGTGTGTAAGCAAAAGTTTGTATAGTCGTAATTGTAACTAGCTTCATGTGTTGTTTCTTTCATGTGTTTTGTTTATGTGTAAAATTAATTTTTCCCATTACTTTCACTACAAAATTTTTACAAACGTTTGTACATGTAAGTGAGTACTGCGCCAGTATGTCAATAGCGACTTTGTTGATTTCAAAAACTTCTTAAATTATTTTCTTACGAGAACGTTATATGGTATAGACGTACCGGTATGAAGTGAGCGTCAAGATAGAAATATCTTCAATGAGTAGTGAAAAATGTGGAAGAGCAACAAAAAAGTTTGAAGGCGTTGAAGTGCAAACTACATTGGATGAAAATGACAGTTTGACTCAGAAGCAAATGTTGCTTAATAAATCTGACCTTAGCAAGCAATGCGAAAAATTCAAAAGTTTGGAAAATGTGTGCCACATGATGTGAATGACAGACGGATGGAAAACCGAAAAATTAAATTTTGATCTAAAGCCATGATAAAAAATTAGTATTGCATAGAATTGTTACATGCAATGAAAAATCAGAATCCAAGCAGAAAATATAATGAATTAATCCGAAACAGACATCAACTTTGGCTGCAACACCAGATCGATTCGGCAGGTACACCACGCAGTGAGTCTGGTAAGACCAGAAAGGTAAGCTACTAAAACGTGGTGAAATCGTTAATACAGATCACTAACGAAAACAAAAAATCAATACATTGATTGAAAAACGATTAAAATAGGTCACAAGACTCGGCAACATGACAAAGCACCTGCTCTTAAAGTAAAACCGGTCTATGTTACAATCAAAGTATAAGGCTGGGAACTGTTATCCCACCCGCCTATTCACTACACTTGTTACTTTGACGAACAATAGCTAGACTTTACCTTATGAAAGTAATAAGAAAGGTTCGTAAGACTGTAAGTTTGCAATATTTATTCATGAAGAAAATGTTGTTATGAAAACGAAAAAAATTTAGATACTGTTGTTTTGCTTTTACATCGTTTAACATTAAAATTATAAACAAAACCTACAAAAACAGAACAATAAACTTATTTACAAATTTTCGCACTGGGTAATATAACAACAAACACCTGCATAATAAACTGGTAAACAATAAATAAAATCACAACTACAAACACCACAAGAATAAATGTAAACAAAATACATACGTACATAATTGCTCATTACAACCCTTCAGTAAGGATTACGACCTAGTTTCTCACACCACTTATGTTATGTGTGTCAATTTCATACATGAGTGGTGGGCCCTACAGTTTAAAGTCGACTCCGAACGACAGAGAAATCTGCAGACAGAAAGTCGCCGAAGAAATACTTTTTGTATTTTGTTTTGAAGTCTGGCCTGGAGCTCGAACCCTGGCTTTACGTCTAATAAGCCAACACACTACCTACTAGACTACGGCGATTTCAGACAAAATACACAAACAACAATAATGAAACTACGATATTTACATTTGTAGAGATCTCGAGAAGGTGAAGCCACGAATATTCGCCTTTATGAACATTCATCAGACTGTTTACTTTGCCTATAAAAGGCAAGGCAAAGCAGGCGACGGAGTCAGTAAAAGTTCAGTCAGCCTTGTGTGAGGACGCAGTGTGTTTGAAGAGAGTAATAGTGGTTCGAAGATCTCCGTTTCAAAGGTCTGTCTAGTAATTGTTATTGTTTATGCAAAGGATTTAAACAGAGGAATAACAAACAAAGCAATTGTTGTTGTTTACATCAAGTTGTTAACAGTGACACACATAATTGTACGAATTATCAAGAATTTTAATTAAAACTAAACCCAAATTTATTTTAATTTTATTTGCTCATATTTTACACGTTTTTAAAAGGTAATAACGTAACAATATTATAAACTTACAGCTAAACCTCAACGTTCACGTTCCCGAAAAGCTTTCACATATATATGTCGTGAAATCCGCCACAACAGAAGTCTTTGGAGTAATAAAAACATCAAGAAGGGTTGACACAGGGTACATTCCTTTTATGCGTTAAAAAAAATGAACTTTTTTGTTTACCTGAATTTTTGTACCACTAACTTTAAAGATTTACTTGCCGTTTAGATTTGACTTTACATAAGTTAACTACACCAGGCTATTTATTTGCGATAAATACTTTTTTGGGTATTGCAGACATTATTTCTTTATTATGTTTCATTTAGATACAATTTAAAACACGTATTAAATTTAAATTTTATTCCAAACATACATTATTTCTGCTGACTCTCAATTTAAGGTATTGCAAAACCCATCTCAGAGATACATATATTATAATGAATAACGAAATGTAAATCATTTTTCTTACTATGTTACTTTAACTCCTTCCCTGAATTTTGGCAAACATACAATTTCTTGGTTTAAAGTTAAACACGAAATGCGTTTTTCTCTGGAAATATTATTGTATTATTTGCTTAAAACAAGAAAAAGAAGGAATTGTTATCAGACTCCTTTTTACATATATATACATACTAGCTAAAACCCGGTGTGCTTCTTATCGACATGAAATATAAATATTCAAAAATAATATCAGAGAATAAGAAATAATTATTATGAAACATTGTAAATATCAGTAATTAAATAAATATGTTAAAATCCAGACTTCTTCTTATTTCATTACGTTGAGGTGATTAATAAAATCAAAATATACATGTATATCAATATATTTATATTTCATATCGATAGGAATAGCGAAGCAAACCGTGTTTTAGCTAGGCAGCTCTAGGCAGCTCTAGGCAGCTCTAGATGTTTATGCTCGTAGTCTCTCTCCTTCTAGGCTTACATCGCGTTGATCTGGCGTCTCATCAGATCTTGATATTGATGATTGGGATCGTTTTCTTTTAAGACGTGCATCGTGTCGCTTAGCAGAGACATTAAATACTTATTGCGTATGTGCGCGTGGTACTGTTAAAATTTCAAGAAAATCGGTCCAGCCGTTTAGCCGTCTATAGATTTCAAACAAACAAATCCACAAATAAACACACATTCATTTTTATATGTATGTATATATAGATAGATAGATGTATGTCAATTACTGTCGTGTATAAAATATTACATATTGCTGACGGGTGACGTATACGTAATATTTTGTTAGACAATAACACTCATACTTTTTTTTTATTATTTTATTTTATTTTATTTGCCTATTTCAACATAAAAAGTAGCCTATAGTACTTTCCAGACATACAGGAATATACTGTGAAAATTTCAAGAAAATCGGTTCAGCCGTTTAGTCGTCTATAAAGTTCATACATACAAACACAAAGACAAACACACATGCATTTCTATATATGTATATAGATTCACTAATTACACTTCCATTCACATTTTTTGATGGGATGAGATTATTTATGAAATGTTGAAAGTAATCGTTATTATTAGTTTTGCATCTTCAATTCTGCATTTAACCAATAAGCTTTCAAATCTTAAATACAAAATAACATAATATATCTATTGTCCGGAGATAAGAGCAAAATATTACTCTTGAATATTGTAAATTTATTAAAATATTTTTAAAGCAATCCTAACACGTGTTGTTTGAATAAAAATTTAATAATATAAATATAGATAATCAGGCATATGATTACTTTTTTAACCCACATGAACATAAGGCTTTTGCTGTGACCTGAATTCAGAATTTTTTATTGATGATGTTCATTTTTATTAATTGAATTATTAAAATACCACTTTTATATACAAAAAATTCTTCTTATTTTTTAAATTAAAAGTTTTGCATAATTATGTGAAATTTTTTAGTCAACATTTTTCTGCCTTATTTTTTAAACATTCGCATGGTTTTCCTTTGTGTTTCCCTTTATGTTTGGGCAATTCACACAAGCCCTTGTATCGTTGTTTGGCTGGTATTGTTGGACGAAAATGCAACAGTGTATGCTTGTTGTTTATAATTTTCATATAAAAATCCGATACACTATAATATTAAAACAAAAATTACTTTATTTAAAATTAATTCGCTTTATTAATTTAGGAACAGCCGCTCTTGCGACTTTTACCTTGTAGGTTATTATTCATAATCATCACTTAAAAACTAATTGTACAACAAAACAAAATATGTTCTATGCAACTTGAGTCGACAATTAACATTTTTAAATTACATTTATCGCACAGATAATTATTTAATTTACTTTTTTCCGTAATATTTTTCAGTTTGCTGCTTGAAAATCAAATTATTAATAATGTTATTCTTCTTCTTATCGCTTTTTGACGTTTATAACACGAAATACAAAATACAACATAACATTGAGCGTTCACAAACAATAAGTGTATTCAATACAACATACATGATACAAAGTTGTGTGGCCAAATATTTTTATAGGATTTAGTAAGCAATAGGATGTAGTAAGCAATGAATTCATCATATTTATCTAATATTATGCGAATGTATGCTACACATATATAATGGTGGCCACGAATTTAAAACATGACATATGACTAACTTAGTTGTGGTAATATTTACAATCCTGTAATTTGATATTCTTTATTCTTCTATGTACCCTGTAATATTAAGAAAAGGTACCATTATTTTATTTTGTTTCTTTTTACATTTTGTTTCTTTTTGATCATATTATTGTTGAAACGTTTATTTGAAACCACGAATTTAAGACATTTCAGAAATAGCTAGTTTTTAAGCGAGCAACGAATGTTTTATTTTATTTTATATTGGAATACATAGAAATATTTAATTATAAATGGCCAGAGGTACTTGGAGTCCCGATGTCGAGCGAAAACTGATCCAACAACTAAAATTTGATGGAAAAACAGTAATGGAGATATTCAAGCTGGTTAAATGTTTTAGATGCAAGATTTACAACGCGCTGGAACACACCAAGCAACATGGTACCACCAAGAATGTCAAACAGCAACCTAGAGCCCGAAAAACTACACACTATAGTAGCTGCTAATAATCCTTTCACGAGCTCAAGTAAAATAAAAAATAAAATTGCATTAGATTTGGTTTTGCATTGCACAACATAAACCACTTGTGTCAAAAATAATTTCAAATCCCGACTAGCATTTTCGAGAGAACATCTCAATAAACCGGTGATATTTTAGAAAAATATATTTTAGAGCGACGAGTCGAAGTTTTGCAGCTTCGCCTCTGATGGAAAGCAGTACTCCTCCAATTCTGGAGCATCACCCAAAGTACACCCTTAGAACGGTCAAACATGGTGGTGGAAATGTGATGGTGTGGGCATCATTTTTCTGGCATGGTGTAGGTACCATTTACAAGATTAATACTAAAATGGACCAGCACGTTTACAAAAACATTCTAACAGACACTATGCTACCATTGAAGACAACATGCCTCTAATAATGAAATTTATGCATGATAATTACCCTAAGCACTCCTTACGTGTAGTGAAGAGTTGCTTAGAGGAAAACAATATCACTGTTTTAAAGTGGCCAGCTCAATCCCCGGACCTCAATCTATTTGAGAACTTGTGGAATGATGTTGAGGAACATATACGAGCGGTAAAACCAAAAAATTTAAATGATTTGTGAGAAGAAATCCAAAACGCTTGGTATGCGATTCCAAAGCAACATTGTATGGCATTAGTCGAAAGTTTACCCAGGAGATATGCTGCTGTGATAATAAATAAAGGATTTTCCACCAAATACTAGGATTTTTTATGAAGCTGAGCTTTACTTTAGTGAATTAAGTTTTATTTCGCCTATGTCTTAAATACATGAACAGAGTAAAATTTGTGTTGATCTATATAATATGTAAATAAATATTCTTAACCAAATGTGGGTTGCAAAATATTATTAATTTTTCTTCATAATATTGCTTAAATCTTAAGAAAAATATCATGGACCTAAATTTTTTTGATAAGATGTAAAAATTATCACAAACATACATATAAGTAAAATGTCGTGTCTTAAATTCGTGGCCACCACTGTATGTAGTTGCCGTAGTCTAGTAGGTAGTGTGTTGGGTTCAAACTCAAGGTCAGACATCTCCAACAAAACTAAAAATCAAAAAAATATTTCTTCGGCGATTGCCTCCCAGCAAATTTCTGACAAAAAAGCTAAAATAGTTGTCAAAAATCGGCCATTCGGAGTCGACTTTAAACTGTAGACCTCGCCACCCATGTATAAAATTTGCACATATTAATGACAAATTTGCGTTTAACAATAGTGATTGTGTGATACGCATTTATTAAATTTAAATTTTATTGAATCGGCTGTTACGAAATAAAAAAGAATGCAGTCATTGTAGTTTCTCGTTTTAATAAAATATAAAAAATTTGAAAAAATTTGAAAAACATTGTTTGACTTAAGTAGTATTATGACACCAATTAATAAGAGATTTATCAATTAATTTAAAAATAAGTTATTATAGAAACTTAATGAAAATCAGATTGATTTCAACGAGCCTTTATAAATACTTGTCTTAAAAATGTCCCTCCCTATCAATCACTTTCAATCATTAGGGAAATTCAAATTTTCTACTCAGTCTTAAATTGTATTCAAAACATCTTAAAAATCTCACGAAACCGTCACCAGTTGTATTTTAATAAGTTAATTTAATGAAAACATATATCGGGTCTTCCTACTAGAGCATCTAACCTTTAATATTTCATAACGTTATAATATGTATAAGTTAGTATTCATTCAGTCTGTTTTGCAAAATTAACTTGGACGCATATAGCATTCAATAACAAAAGCAAATAAAAATTCCATTCCACATGAGATCCAATAGCGTCTAATGCATACCAAAAAGTTACTGTTTGATGTGAACTTTTGGCTGGCGGCGTTACTATAGATCGATGGTTACCAACTTTTAGCCTGAATACCAACGTCAATTGGTTTCAACATGACTGCGCTACCTACCATATACACAGTTCACGAGAGCATGTGAATAAGTAAAAAAATATAGAAGCAGTGGCGAGCATTTGAAGAATATTATTTAGGTTCTAGCTCATTCATGTTTTGTTTTATTTACGTTTACAGATAAGAAACTCTTAATGATCCCAATGATCAGCAAATAATCGTTTTTTCGCTACTCACAAGTACTCATGAAATTTTGAATATAAGTGGGTCAACAATATTGAAATTCAACTACTCTCATTCATTCGTACTCATAACATTCGAAATATGTTTGATTCATACGCCAACTTATTCAGAATCACAAGTTTAGAAAAATACTTATAAATGATTCGAGTGATTCAAATCATTCATCAAAATTTGCGGTCTTAGTTGTCGTTGCATTTACAAAATAAGAAGAAAAAATACGATAAAGACAGCAAGCAAAGCCAACACACAACCTTCTTGTGAATATTGTAGTGTTCGGAGGCGCATCATACTTATTTTGTGATTCTTGTAAATCTGGAGTCACGGAGAGTCGAAATCAACAACGTCAAAGGTATTGTTAAGTATGAGTACGATGAGTACTTCAAACTTTAATTGTGAGTAGTATGAGTATGATATTAAAATAAGTATGAATGCGTATAAGTATCAGAAATTATGAGTAAGATTCGAATCTACTCATCTTTTGATCTCTGATCCCAATACCCTAATTAAATATTACTCATACGTAACATAACTGTTTGTTGAAACCTAATATCCATGTAGTTAATACATGAAAGGCATGGTTGAGCTGATGTAGTACATAATTACGTTCGTTAGCCCTTAACTCGCAAATATTTTTTCAAACATAATCTGTATCACTGTAATCAACAAAAACCATACAAAGTATAAAAAAAATACATTTTTTTATATAATTCGTAAGTGTATAGATGAGTGTTGTAAGTGAAATTGTCTTACATATGCATGTGTTAAGAAGGAGAAAAGTATTTCTCAATACGTACAGGTAAGGGAAAGTAGTGATGGCGTTAGTAGACTTTGATTTTAATATTAAAGAAAATTAAAATTGGCCATTGCAATCCTTCAGTCAGGATTACGAACTAGCTTTTCACACCACTTTTGTTGTGTGTGTTAATTTTATGCATCCGCCACACATGCATAATAATATACAATATAAAAAATAATAATATAAAATAATAATATAAAATAAAATACAAAAAGTATTTCTTCGGCAACTTCCTCTCAGCAGATTTCTAGCAAAAACTCTGAGAGTAAATAAAAATTCCATGAAAATGTTTCTCAGTAATCTGTCGTTCGGAGTCGACTTAAAACTGTAGGTCCCACCACTCATGTATAAAATTAACACACACAACCTAAGTAGTGTGACTAGGACGTTGTACAATGGCTCCCTTCGACCTCCTGGTACTGTACTTGTCTTAATTGACAAGGTACATGTCCTCTAACCTAACCTAACCTAACCTAGAACAAACCTTCCAGAAATAAAGTTGATAAAAAACTTTCTTTATTGAACGTTCAACATAATCGACATAGTGAGGAAGCTTTCAGTGCAGTTATTAGTCGATTTCGTGCTAATTTTATTCATCTTGATTCAAAACCAACAAAATGCAATGAAATGTGGGTACAGAAGATTACTGATTCTTAGTGAAAAAACTTGAAGAAAATGCCGAATTGTCGTTTTCAACATGGAGGCGTTTGTTAATTTATTACGTTTTCGCTTTACGTGTCAATAAATAGAAATAAATTAATAAAATAAATATAAAAATTATCAATTATTATTAATACATATTGTTGCTTAAAATTCATAAAATTGCTAAAGTATATTGGGCTACCTATACTTTTACTGTTCACTGTAAATGTAGCACAAGTTTACACGAGCACATGTGGATTATAAATCAATATCTGCCATGTTTAATTTTTGAGAATCAGATAAAAAAGTTTCGGCCACTAGTGTAAACGAATGAAAATTTATCTCTGAATCGAAACACTAAGTAGGCCGAGTGTATCTTTTTTATTTTATATTATTTGCCACAAATACATGTTAGGAGAAGTCACCGTAGTCTAGTAGGAAGTAAGGCCATTGTTTAAACTCCAGGTCAGACCTTTTCAACAAAACGAGATATCAAAAAATATTTTTTCGATGAATTCCTCTCAGTAGATTTCTGGCAAAATCTCTGAGGTCAATAAAATTACCACAAAATGTTTCTCAAAAATCTAACGTTCGGAGCCGAATTTAAAGTGTAGACTCCGCTAGCTCGTAATCCTGTCTGAAGGATAGTTATGACCAATTATGTATGTAATGTACTCATGTATGTTATGTACTTATGTATGTTATGTACTTATGTATGTCTTTCCAGGGTTAATAATTTTTTATTTTTTACGTGTGTAAGCAAAAGTTTGTATAGTCGTAATTGTAACTAGCTTCATGTGTTGTTTCTTTCATGTGTTTTGTTTATGTGTAAAATTAATTTTTCCCATTACTTTCACTACAAAATTTTTACAAACGTTTGTACATGTAAGTGAGTACTGCGCCAGTATGTCAATAGCGACTTTGTTGATTTCAAAAACTTCTTAAATTATTTTCTTGGGGCTTCCCATATACAAAAATGTAACAAATTTCTTTTGTTTTCATTACACTTTTATAGCTTTAATATAAAATCGTAATAAAATTATTTATTTATTTTCCCTTAAGATTTCTTTTATTTTCAATTTAAGTTGTTGTAGTATTGTTAATATTTTCTTTTTCATTGTTTAACGTTGCTCTTCAACTTTATTGAAAACAATTTAAGGATCTTATGTCTCCAGCAATTGGGGCAAAAAAATGGCACATACACTTATGATTGCAAAGCTTGGTGGGTGTAGTATTCTTTCTATATTTTTGTAGCCGTAATTCAAGTTGTTTTTGTTTTGAAGTTTCACTCTTAGAAATTATTCTCCAAGTTGAAGTCTTTCAAATTTATTTTTCAATTTAAGCTTTTCGAAGGTAACGACGATTTATGTTGTAATCATTCTATATTTCATGCTACATTGTGCCGAATAAAGGGGAGCATTAGACTGCTCCACTTTAAATCCGAACTAGGACTTGCTGAATACAGTACAACCAACGATTACAGGAAAGTGTTCCACAAATTATGATTAACTTGCGAATTAGTTCAGCCTGAGTGGTTATACTATGTTCAGACATGCACTTTTATAGAGTCAATATTCGGTTTATAGATTACAATATTTTAAGTGTTTAGACATAACAATATACGTAGTTCAGCTGCTTATTCAATATTCATTTGACAGCTGGTAAACAAAACAGCTGGTGGTTTTAACAACATGGATTTTGTTTTGTTCGTTTTTTTTTTTTTCAAATATCAATAGAAAGTGTTCGGAACATTGTAATATGCTCCTTGAACATTATATGAAATATTGAGATCAATAATGCCGTTTATTGCGATTTACTCAATATAAGTGCATGTCTGAACATAGTATTAGAATCCCGTTTTGGGTATGTCATGTCTACCAGTTTTAAACACCATTGGAGACTCTACAAAATATTAACCACTCTAGAAGAAGATTAATACCTAAATTAGTGCAAATGTTTTTTAACATTTTTATTTTTTTTATAATTTATGGAGATATCGACGTCTCCGTTCTATAACATTAGTCGAAAAAGTGTGTTTTGAGTTATGAGCTCTCAAAGTTTTCACGCGACATATGACCATATGTGTATTCTAAGGAGATTTTTAACTATAACTTCGGAACGGATCGGCGCATCTTAACCAAATTTTGACAGTATTTACATTAGAGAACGTAGAATTTAATTGCAAGAACATTAAAAACGTTCTAAGTACGCTTAGAACGTTATAGAGTGGAGGCGTCGATGTATTTTTAACCTCTTTGGGGACGATTTTTTAATTTTGACAAAGAGATGATTGAATTTTGTTTTTTTTAAATTAATTAATTTTATAATTCAGAAAGCAAAAAAAGGGACAACAATAAAAATTCACAAAAAGGAATAACGTCCACATTTGTGGCCACTGAGCGTTAATGGTAATTTATGTGTGAAAGGATTTCATACATTACGAGCATACGATTTAGAGACATTGTTTTCGCAATAATAAGAAGTCGAAGTGAAACATCTAAACACCAATAAAATCTATAATTTCGGTATTTTATATGCCATTATAATATTAACCGCATAGAATTTTTTCATTTCTCAAACACTTATGTTGAATGAGTCCTCTCCACAACAAATGGCGTATCAAATAGTTTCCTATACTATATGTTTAAAAATGTCATCGGTAAATATTTTAATGAAATATGAGTACGATTTTTTAATTTTTAGAGTACCAAAGTGTAGAACTGTGATGTTACTTCATATATATATCAATGGGGCTTTCATTGTCAGTTTCCAAAACATTTCCTATTTTTTTTAGAAGGCGATATTGGTCACTTCCATCATATATTTAACTCTTCTGCAATTTTTAACTGTTTGTATTGGTCACTTTTACT
Organism: Sarcophaga subvicina; assembly: GCA_936449025.2. Taxonomy (NCBI): domain Eukaryota; kingdom Metazoa; phylum Arthropoda; class Insecta; order Diptera; family Sarcophagidae; genus Sarcophaga; species Sarcophaga subvicina. The sequence goes on along the minus strand of OW388083.2, from coordinate 51,884,852 downwards.
TTTCGTATCAGACATACATACATAATTGGTCATTACAACCCTTCAGTCAGGATTACGACCTAGTTCCTCACGCCACTTATGTTGTGTGTGTTAATTTTACGTATAAGTGGTGGGACTTACAGTTTAAAGTCAACTCCGAACGACAGATTTTTGAGTAACTTTTCATGGCAATTTAATTTACTCTCAGAGTTTTTGCCAGAAATCTGCTGAGAGGAAGTCGCTGTAGAAATACTTTTTTTATTTTGTTTTGATGTCTGTTCTGGTAATGGCTTACACAACTGCTTATACTACCTCAGTACTCTTAGAACTGCTTTTATTTTTTATTACTGCGAAGCAGTGCTTCGTCTTAGAATCCACTAACTTTGGACAAGTCGTGACAGGAATATTCTTCCATGCAGTCTCAACCGTTGTCCACAGCTCATCTTTATTTGATGGATTCTTTCCTCTAAGAGATCTTTTAACCTCGCCCCACAAGTTTTCGATGGGATTTAGGTCTGGTGACTGAGAAGGTCATCCCAAAACCTTTACATCGTTATCCCTGAACCATGCCTTTGCCAAATTCGATGAATGTTTACAATCATTGTCCTGTTGAAATATCCATTCAAGCGGCATTTCCCACTCAGCTTAAGGCATCATGACTTCTCTTAAAATATTAAATTAAATTTTTGTTGCCATTATAGCCTGTATGCGATATAAGGGTCCGACTCCATAATAGTTTATTAAATTCTTTATTTTTGAGTTTCCGAACATGAAGAGGACTTCGATCCGAGTTAAATAAATTTACTTTGGGTCTTTATGTTTTTTAATTATTTAATTAAACGTCCACATATGTGGCTAAGGGCGTGAAGAAGTTAAATTCAACTTTAAATTTTAAAAAATTATGAAAAAAATCATTTGATATTGTGTGTGAAATTTGTTTTTTGTGATACATAGGCTTAGAATAAGTGTAGTTATTTATTAGGATTTATCTCATTTTACTTACTTTCTAATCAAGCCTCTAAGTGTCTTACTGGTGTCCTTGTTAATTATCACATCAGTCTGTATACAAAGTTTTCTTTTAAATTTTTTTGCTCTTTGTTTATAAAATATCCCGTCTTTAAATATGTGACATTTTACCTCGAAGCCTGATTACATCAACTCTAAAATGGCTGTACATGTGTCTAGTGTTTTCGGTTTGGTTACTATAGTAATTTTGATGATTAAATGCATCACGATCTGGTACCCTTTTAAATAATAACAACTATGGGTCTTCAATTGCCCAGTACTTAAATGTTGTAAAAAACATTTAGAAATCACTCCTTGCCCGAATTCGTTTCAAGCTGCAATTGCCATTGTTTCGAATTCGCCTTTAATTCCTTATTTCATTTGTGTTTTTGTTTTCGCTTAAACTTTTTTATATTTTCATAAAAACCGCTTCTCCTAAAGACAATACACTACTCAACTTCAGCGCTATACGGTAGTGATATACTTGTGTTCTGCGACAATTGTGAGTTTTGAACCGGTAAACTTATAAAATATATTTTTTTCTAATTTTTTTGCCAGAAGTCGACTAATATTTGTGTTTTTATATTATTATTTCTCTGTGCGCAAACATGGGCCAACTTTTGGTGGTCGCTCAATCGTGAAATTAACACATTTGCCGATAAACAATCAAGATCCATCAAAAATCCTGAAAATTTTTGAACTAAAAGTTCATTTGAAAAAATATGTATGAAAAATATAACTCCACTGTTAGACTCTTTAAATAATAACTACGGTAATTTTATCTGATTTGATCAAACGAAGTGTCAATTTCCTCATATGATAATGTACTTTCATAATGTTCATATTTTTTAATTAAAGTTTGCTGCTATGAACGGACAAACTTGTAAAAATAAGAAAAACATTATAATTTGTCAAGTTTACCTTATCAAAATTCATAGCATATTAAGTCAAGTAATATATATGCACATCGTTTTAAAAGCCCATCCCTATCCTTTCTAATAACGTTTGAATTTTGGACATCCGTTGGGAGATGTTTGTGTAATAAACAAATTTGCACGTAAAGTAAAAAAAACCAGTTTTTGTCAAATAAAACGAGTTTGGAGGGTTCAAGAAATATAAAAAAAATATTTTTTACTCAACAAAACTCACAACATACACTATGTCATTAGCTAGGTGTATTTACTTTTTTTTATTTTGTCGCATAGTGTTATTGTTCATAATAATAGTGTTCATATCGCCACATTCAAAGCTGTTAGTCTAAAGCACGCTTTTTATATTTAGTTTTTTATAAGTTAGCAAGTTTATACACCACTTGATCCTATGACATAGAATAATATAAAAATGAAATAAATAAAATGGTAATGCATTCGCCGCACATGTGTTCTTGTTGCAGTCTGATCGACAACTATATCAAAGAACACAAGAATGTGTGTGAATTCTCACTGCACAATTGTGGTATGAAATGGTACACCTTGATTAAAGGCCATTAAACTGTCTCCATATCTCTTCAAACATCATACACCGCAATGAGCAATATAAGTGACATCAGTTATCCAGCCGAGGTTCGAACTGCAAGAATTCACAACAAGATCTATTCCGACCAAATTAAAAATATCTCCGAAATTCAAAATATATTACACCAAAAGGGTGTAACACATACATGTGTAATCTTATCAACATGTTGCTAAAATACTTAACATGCATTGAACCAGAAACAAAGCACAGAAATAAAAAGAAAATGTAACAATCCTATGCTATTTCTGAGAATCAAAATAAAATAAATATTTAATAAACTTAATTTAACCTGAATACTATCTTTAACATAAAAAAATGTCTACTATAAACAGCAATACTATTGCCCCTTAGATTATTTCGTCGTCAAAGGATAATCCCAGCATCAACAAAATATTTAAGTTTGAAATTTCATTTTTAAAAACTTTTCAACTTATCACATTTAAAGATTATTTTTAAAATGAACTTCACAAATTTGTTAAATATTTTTAAAAGGTTTTTTTGGGAACTTTTCAAAACTTTCACCAATTTGCTCAATTTTGTTTCGTGAACAGTCACCTGGTGCCTCGTGTATGAAGTGTTTGCCAATGACAAATAAATCGAACAAACACTTTAGAATATTAAGCAGTTGTTGACTATGTATATATATGTATATGTACATACATATGTACGATTGCTAATTCTAACTCTTGCAAATCTATTTTGTACATAAACTTAAGCAAACTAATGCAGATAAGTATACAGATACAGGAATGCTTCGTATTTTAAACAATTTAACCAAACTCGTATGTGATTCAAAGTAAAGTGTTGTAGTACATGCACTTCTGAACGCAGACAAAATACGTTTTTCAGGATTTATATACAAGAAGAAATACTACAACAAAAAGTTACGGTCGGTCCCTCTTAAAACAGTAATGTAAAAAATAATAAGGACGCCAATGTGACACATACTTATTCTCAGATATATATTTATATATCACAAAAACAATTTTTATTGCTGTTTTATCAATTTTTTTTAAATTTAAAATTTTTTTTTAAATAATACTAAAATAGAAAATCACTCTGCGCAAAAACTTTTCAAAATAGTTACACAAAATAATAACATTTGCGGTTATTTTAGTTCTACTCGTATGTTAGAGTGGCTAAGACTTTGCCACACCGTATCTGTCACATTATACCAAGCATCTTGAATTAATTCCTAATGTTTACCACAATTTATGGGAAGCTCCCTCTCTTTTTGCTATATTACACAAGTTCATAATCGGGTTTGGATTTGAAGACAGCTGACATTGACATTGATATTTTTATCGTGCTTAGTGAACTTTGCAGTACATTTATGATCTCCTGGGATCCGAATCGTCTACTATTAATGATATAAATTCCAAACTTGTTTCTTTTGCTTGCAAATTTTCAATAGTATTTAAATACAGATACGAAGATTTCCTTACCATACCTGTTAAGTAATGATTAGTAATCGTAATGATTAGTAATTAGATTACTTTTTTTTTAATGGTGAAATAATGATTACAATTACAATTATTATTGTTTATTAAAAAATAATCAGAATCACTTGCTATTAGTGCAAAATAATTGAAAAGAATCAAAAGTAATCCAAAACTAATCAAATTGTTTTCTATGATTGTTTTTGATCATTTTCAATAATTGACAATGCATACATGTGTTTTACATTTTATTTTTAAAAAACTTGTTCTGATACCGATTCAATTCAGGTCTTTTTTCCTTTCGCTTGATGAAGTATGAAAGTCTGGAAGCTTAAAATTACTGTCTGAGGAAAATTGCTTTCAAAAATTTTTTCTGATATTTCAAAAACTTAAATTAAAATATTATTTGTAAGAATCCTTAACAATAACATCCTTTATACTTACAAAAAGATAAAATGTATTAGTAACAGAGTACAAACTGTAACGCAATTAAATAAAAAACTGAAGAATTCCGAAGAATTTTTAAAATAATTAAAAAAAAAATAAATTTCTTTTGAAATAGAATGAAAATTATAGAAAATATTCAAAATTAATTAAAAAGAGTAATTTTTAATTACTTTTGATTCTTTTTAATTATTTTGTACTAATAGCCAATAATCCTGATCAAGGCGAATTCCTATAAGGTAGTGCTATTAGCCCATGTGAGCATAGCTGCCAGAAAAGAGAGGAACGAAATCGTCAAATATTTGAGAAAAAATCGTCAAAGACGTTTATTAAAATCTTCAAAAATCGTCAGAAAAAAAAAAATAAATTAAAAGCTTTTAAAAACCAAAATTATTTCTATTTTAGTAAAACGTATAAAGTCAGTACATATATGTACATATCTGAGTTAAAAAATAAAACATTTAAAAAAATTGTTTTAGTAATTAAAAAGTAGCGTTCCTCAACTTCATTTATTAATTTTTTTCCAAAAACGGAGAAATTTTATATCATTTTCAGGAAAAAAATTGTTTAAGGATTAAACAATCTATCCCAGTATTGTTTATAGACATATAAGCTCAGTAATAATATTGCATCATCTTAATCTAAATAAAATAAATATTAAGGAGTGAGAAGCTCTTTACATTCTGAGCATTAAAATTCAGTGTAATGTTGGCTTCTACCGACACATTTGTCAGTTCCTCCTTAAGACATTATGATCTTACTACATATTTACACCATTTTTAACCGACCGAGACTGGAATACAACTCTCATGTATGGGTCGGTGCCTCAACGTCTACTTTGAGGTTCCCGATTGTTTACAGGAGAGGTCGTAGTAGCTGGTTAATGGCGGTAGTGTATCCAACTCCACTAAATCATTTGAATATCGTTGCAATGTGGTTTGTGTTTCAGTGCTCTATCGCTTCGACAAAAGGATTTTGCTCGAACGAACTAAGGGGACTTTTCCTGAAAATCATATATTACTACGTAACGCTCGTCTTTGTCGGCCCCACTTCCGTATGTGGTCGATTGAACATTTCAGTAAAAATACGTTTTTTAGTCGGACTATTCGTATGTGGAACTCAATTCCTGCAGAGGCCTTTCCTGTTACTTATGGTATAAATATATACAAGCCTAGTATCCATAAACACTGTTCTCTCTTTCCTTCTTCACATAACATATTTACATAGTTCCAAACACAATGCCGTTCATCCCCTGAGTGTTGGTCGTACGAAACAAAATAAGGGCGCTTGCCTTTGTTTTTCCAATGGTAATATTAGAAGCTATTCCCGAATTTTTAAAATTCTCTTCAACGACAAGTGATAAATTATTCGCAACTGCGAGGTTATTTAGGAGTTGTAATTTTTTGGCTTTTAAGGGGTTAAAAAGAAATAAAATACAGAAAAATCATCACATGTATTCGAAAGTAACTTAAAAATATAATACTTTACTCCTTGTTTTTACTAACATAAATTTCCAATAGTGACAATTGTGAAGCAAGTACAAAGCTTAAAGTGGCTTTTAATGTACTAAAGTAAAGAATATGATGTAAATTTTTAATTTCCAAAAATCGTCAAAATAAGGACATAAATCGTCAAATCGTCAATGTTTTTCCCTTAATCTTTTTTAAGGGCGAATATTAAATTAAATAATTTATAATTTAATGTAAAATTAGACACTTCATGAATTTAAAAAAAAAAAGAACACTCGCGAACAAGACCAAAAATATTCGAAATTTAAATGAAAAGACCGAAGTCGTTTAGTTTACTAGTTCAACTGAATTCATTTATTTCATATTTCTTAAATCTAACTTATTCTATGTATTTAATCCTAACTGTATTATGTATTCAGCAACTCCGTTGCTTTATCTAACCTTGGACTACCTGTATTATATATTATTTGTTCATTCACCTTAACGCTACTTTATTAATTATATTATTTTACATTAGGGTAGTTCCTACTTCTAGTATTATTATTATTATTATAAATTCATTTTTTTTTATTATTATATATTTGGTATTACTTACATTTAAAGTTATTTATTTATATATGGAAAGTTAGTTTAGTATATTGATGGGAGCCAACATTCCGGCCCCATTGAAGGACTTCACGTCTTCAATTATATGGTAAAGGTGCCAATTTGTGGACCGGACGTTTATATACGCCGTTTCGAGTTCTTACCTCCGCCACTCTGACCTTGCCGTCTTCGCCTTTGATTACGGCCACGACTCTCCCGGTCACCCATTGCTGTGGCGGGCGATTGTCGTCGTGGATGATTACCACTTGACCTTCTTCGAGGTTGGGCATTTCTTGATGCCACTTGGCTTTGCTCTGCAGCCCGAGGATGTAGTCCCGAGACCAGGCCTGCCAGAATGTCTGCTTGAGATTGCAGAGCAGACGCCAACGCTTGCATAACTTCGCTTCTTTGTCTTTCACGCCTTCTGCGGATTCTTGCGGCAGCGAACGCAGACCCTCGCCTATTAGTAGATGAGCTGGTGTTAAGGCTTCTCCGTCGTTGGGGTCCGCCATGTTGCCCACGGCTCGCAGAAGTAGGAACTTCGCTTGTTTGACAGCGGCTTCCCATAGTCCTCCGAAGTGCGGCGCCCGAGGTGGTATGAAGCTGAACTTCACCCCGGACGACGCTGCGTACGACTCGACGGCCTGTCGACTCTTGTCGAACGCTTGGTGCAGCTCTTTCAGTACGCGGCTGGCTCCGACGAAGTTCGTCGCGTTGTCGCAGTATATTTCTTTGGGTAGTCCGCTCCTGGCAGCAAACCTTTTAAAAGACATAAGAAAAGCATCAGAGGAAAGATCAGAGACTAATTCTAAATGTACTGCCTTAGATGTAAAGCAAACGAAAACCGCTATGTACATTTTCAATGGTGGGCGCCCACGTATTCTCAAAGACACGTCAATAGGCCCACAGTAGTCGACTCCGACTATTAAAAATGGACGCGAAGCTCTCACTCTATTAGTGGGTAAATTTCCCATTATTTGGGACATAAGCTTCGGTTTATAGCGGAAGCAATGTACGCATTTGCTAACTATCCTCTTGCATTCTTCTTTCGCATTCATCAACCAAATATTCTCCCGCGAAAGAGCTATGAGTGTTTTCGTACCAGCATGGCAATTCTCTAAATGTAAGTTTCGCAAATAAAGCGTGACAAAGCTATTTCTTTTCGGTAACAATAGTGGAAACTTGGTATTATACCCCAAGTCTGCATTTAGCAGTCTTCCACCTACCCTTATCAATGAAAACGATTTATCTTCCTCAACAAATGTGTGCATAAATGGTGTTAACCTCTGGATATTAGAGGGCAATACAAGAGATTTCTGAAGCTTAAGTATCTCCTCAGAAAAGTTAGTTTTCTGGATCGTTTCTACAAGTCGAAAGAAGGCCCATTTCAATTCGATTGCAGTAGGTTGACAATTTTTCACGACTTTGCGTTTCTTAAGGATGTCAACAAATCTGACCACAAACGCAGTGACTCGTAATAATTTTCCATACGAGGAATACTTTTCTATGAGATTCAACAAGCAATTTTGTGAATCCTCTACTGCAAGAAATACATTTGTTTTCCTTTTTTCCAATAGTATTTGGTTCTCTGTTAACTCGAAATGTTTATTAACAGGCCAGGAAGAACTGTCATCTAATAAGAATGACGGTCCCTCAAACCAGATCGATTGCTTCAATTCCTGGACGTCGCATCCCCGAGAAACAATATCAGCTGGATTATGGTCAGTTGGCACATGTCGCCATGAAATTTTTTCTGACCACTCCTGAATCTCAGCTACTCTATTCGATACCCAATGTAGAGTTATTTCCGAATCTGTCCAGAAATAAACTTGATCGATCTTAAATTTGAACATGAGCTTAATTCGAGCCCACAACTTAGCCAATAGGTGTGCAGCACACAGCTCAAGTCTCGGAAGAGATTTTGTCTTGAGTGGAGCAACTTTAGATTTTCCAGTGAGTAATCTGACAGTAACTTTGCCAGATTCGAAACTTCTTACGTAAATGCAACACCCATATCCTCGCATTGAGGCATCAGCAAATCCATGTATTTGAATGTTTGCTGTGGAAGTTGTTTGGACGAATCTTGGGATTGTTATTGAATCGATCTCCATTAAATTAGATTTGAGATTTTCCCATGAAGTATCAAGTCTCATGGGAATCGATTCATCCCAGTCAAGTTTTTGAATCCAAAGTTCTTGTAGTAAGATCTTGGATTTTATACCAATAGGGCACAATAGTCCGAGAGGATCAAATAACCGAGAAGAAACTGACAATATGTTCCTTTTCGTAGCTTTCAAATCTTTGAAAGAATTCTCTAAATGAAACTTTAATGAATCATTCTTCGGACTCCAATGTAAGCCCAAAGCCTTAGCAGAATCGGAATCGCTGTGCAATAGCTTTTCACTTTGCAGAGTACTAATAAATTTAGGATGATTTGAAAACCATTTCGCCAGATTGAAACCAGCTGAACTTAGGATCTCGGTGACTTGATTACGAATTGTAATCAGATCCTCGTAACTTTCACCACCGGTTAACAAATCATCAACGTAAAAATCACTGCGAACAACTTTCGAACCAATAGGCAAAGTCTCTTTGTACAAGTCGCTTAACTCAATCAGACATCTTATAGCTAGAAATGGGGCAGAGGCTGTGCCATAAGTCACAGTGTTTAATCGAAACACTTGTAAGCTATCAGATGGATTCTGTCTCCAAAGGATTAATTGAAAATTCCTATCATTATCGTCGATCAAGACTTGACGATACATTTTCTCGATATCTGCAGTGATTACGTACCGATGAAGCCGAAAACGGATGAGTGTAGAATACAATTCTTCTTGAATGGTGGGACCAACCATTAACAAATCGTTCAGTGATACATGAGAAGAAGTTCTACACGAAGCATCGAAAACTACTCGAAGTTTAGTAGTTGTACTTTGAGGCCGCAGAACACATTGGTGGGGTATAAAATAGTGAGGAGAAACAGGCATAGTATCCAAAAGTGACATATGTCCCAAATTGAAATACTCTTTCATAAAGTCATGATACATATACCTCATCGTGTCGTCCTTAGACAGTCTTCGTTCCAACGAAAGGAATCGTCTTTTCGCGACTTCGAACGGAGAACCTAACACTTTTGCATCAGACTTGAAAGGCAGTGAGACTACAAATCGTCCTGACGCTAAACGTCTTATTGAATTTCTAAATTTATCCTCACATTGTTGCTGCTCCTCTGAATAAATTTTCCTTGATTCATTTGGAAGTTCCTCCAGTTCCCAGAACTTCCTAACTATTGAATCAATATTGCTCTCGTTTTCTATCGAAGTACTCAAATGACAAACGCTAGAATTAATGGAGCCCTTTGATTGATTGCATTTGCCAGTGACAATCCAACCAAGTGAAGTTTTCTGAAGGATTGGAAGGCTCGGGCCAGATTTTATCTGACCAACACACATTAACTCGAAGAAGATTTCTGCTCCGATATGCAAATCAATTTTGCGTGGTTTATGGAAGCACGGATCAGCTAACTTTATATTGTTAGGAATATGTAAGCCGGTTGTATTTATAACACTATCAGGTTGGAAATTAGTTATTGAACTCAGTACCCAAAATTTCGCATTAAATTTAGTAGAGTTAACTCTCGACGTGACAGTTAAATTAACGCAAGATTTCGAAAGTGAATTTGCTTGACCAATGCCAGTTAAATTCAGTCTGCCTCCTTCTCTTTTTAAACGAAGTAGCTGCGCAAGTTCCTCAGTTATTAGATTTGGTTGAGATCCGGAATCCAAAAGTGCTCTCGCTGGTATTAATTTACCAGAGCTACTTCTTACACTGACTACTGCTGTCGCGAGAATAACTCTCTCATCGGACGAAGAATAGTTCACCGATCCATGTGAAGTTGATGATTGTTCAGTGTAGATGTTATTTGAACTTGCACTTGTAATGTACCTATGTAGCAATGAATTGTGTGAGCTACCACAAATTCCACATTTGGATGAGGTACACTTCGCTACTGTATGTCCCCTTTTCAGACAATTTATACACGCTGGCACTGATTTAATAAAGTCAAATCTTCGACTTACTGGCTCAGCAGTGAATTATTAATATTATGCTGAACAGATTTACAAAATAAACATTTGTCAGCAGACAATTTAGATTTCGATACATTTAGTGAGCCTCTATTATTTCTCCTCGGAAAATGTTCAGTTCTTTGATTATCAAACCTCGGCCTTGAACTTGAAGACTCATCAGCTGCAATATGCTGATATCGTTTGTTCAAGGCGGATTCACAGTCTGACCAAAGGGGAAGTTTATCAAAGTCAAGCTGTTCTTCCCATTTCGATTTGGTGACTGGGTCCACTTTTGACATCACTAAATGTATAAGGATGGCATTTGTAATCTTTTTATCGTCACCAATTGACAATAAAGAATCGTATATCGCGGATACTGTGTCTATCATGCTTCGCAAAGCATTAGCCGAAGGTTTTGCAATTTGTGGCAAATCGAATAGTTTTCTTATGTTGTCAAAAAATATAAGACATTCATTGTCATAAACCTTCTTCAGACTGGCTATTGCTTTGGGGTAATTTTCTTCCGTAATCTGAAAAGCTTTTACCGTACCCAAAGCTTCGTCGGACAAGCATGATATTAAATGATTAAATTTCTCAATGTCTGTCAACGTCGGATCATTGTGGACCAAATTCTCAAACAAACTCATAAAATTTTTATAATCGGAATATATTCCGCTAAATTTAGGAAGTTTCATGTTTGGGAGCCTCGACTGATGTGGTTGTCCGAAAAAGGACACTTCTGGCACATTTGATTGCCTATTCTTAGACAGGAGGCTCAAAAATAATGTTTTAGTGGTCACACAAATGTCCTCAAGCTGAGCTCTGTCATCGTTTTCGGGATCCAAATTATCCACATCGGACTGGAGCTTCATAGCTTGGTCAATATAACCTTTCAATATGTCCAATCGACATTCCAACTCGATTGGATTAAAGGAAATCGTCTTTTCCACAATGGATTGACGAATTCGAACTATGTTCTCAACAATTTTCGATTTCTTCGAAATCAACTTCTCCAAACTTTCCGATTTGGAGGGAGAATCTTGTCTCTTCCTACTAGTCATTTTCAATTAACTTATGAAATCAAAGCAAATCGTAAGAAACCAAATTAATTTATTGGTTAAATGAAATTCCCAAAGGACGAATGATTTGCTTTGGACTAGAAGAGTTAACGAACTTATCAAACTCTCGTCGATTACAAAAATATTCGGGTCTGTGTTCTATTCTAGTTTCGTTATCGCGATTTCCCTAGATGCTGGTTCCACAGTCAAAATAACTAAATAGCAATATATGTATATTTTCCTCACAGCCTTTGATAAATGTAAAATTTATCAAGTCAAATTATGAATTTGTTCTTTCCTTTATAAAACAACAATCAAACAATTAACTAAAATTGTATCGAATTGTTGTCTGGAAATTAAATTCCGTATACAGTGTGAATAGTCCCACTGTAAGCAGCTGTGCAATATATAATTTATAAGCCGCTGTGAAATGTATGTACTGTGAATGGTAAGGGAACGACGGAATGGAACACTGATCATATGCAATTTATATTCAGCGAACCAAAACAAGAACAAGCGAAAAAACAATTTGGTAAAAATAAAAAATTGTAAAAATAATTCGCGAATATATCCGTAAAAATTTTCATAGAAAATGTAAATTATTTTAAATAAATGTAATGACGGTAGAAAGTTCGGTGCATATATATACAAATAATAATTAAAATAATTACTTTCGCGTTGAATAGTAATTTATACGCAATTGTGTGTACGACAACAAAAAAAAAAACACGGTTTTCACAAGATAAGGGCGGTAAATATATAAAGTTCAATTCTAAAGGTAAATAAATGAATAATTTCAAATATCTAAAAGTATAAAATATATTATTTGTGTTCAAACTCAAGTTGCGAAACAGTTTTTGAATAGATTACAAAAACCTCTTAAATTTGAGTAACTTGCAAATTTAAGGAACCAACACAAATATATTTTATACTTGTTACCTCGGATTCGGAACTAATGTCGGAAGTGCGTTCCTTTTTACAGATGATACAGCGGCAACGGGGCATCTGTGCAGAAATTAGAAGTCTTCCTTCAAAATATTGGGTTGAGGGTTGATTTGATGACCTGACGTCCTCTTGGTATGATGTGATGTATGTTGTGGTTGTTTTGATTTTCACTACACTGCACTACACTTTATAGTTTTATATATGAGATATGTAAGTTTGTTTGTACTTCTAATTATTATTATTTTTATTGTATATATACATATTTTTTTTTTTATATTTCAATTCAATTCAATTCATCAACTTTCACACTATTTTATATCTTTTTCGAGCTGATGGCCTTTGCAGCTAGTGCTCCTTAACTAAATATAATCCTTGGATTTATTCCCTTGGTTCGTTTATGTTAATTTGTAACACTTGTTATATGTATGTTTTTTTTTATTTTTTTTTGTGTTTTTATTTTTAGTTATTATTTTTTTAATTTTGTATGTGTTTGTAAATTTGGTTTATATGTTTCAATTATTTTAAAAATGAAATTTACACTGGCGCATAGATAAATTTTAAATAATTTGTAAAATTCACCGCGCGAATTTTGGCCTTTTATCGAATTCTCCGACGAGATCACTGATGTTTTAAATATATGTAATTAATCTTATTCTTGTTAAATATAATTAGTTTGAAATAGCTTATCAAATTTTGTTTTTTATAAGATTAATCACTTATTTATTTTTTAAATTCACTTTTGTCCCTGCTCGGGCGCCAAAATGTTTTTCCCTTAATCTTTTTTAAGGGCGAATATTAAGTTAAATAATTTATAATTTAATGTAAAATTAGACACTTCATGAATTTAAAAAAAAAGAACACTCGCGAACAAGACCAAAAATATTCGAAATTTAAATGAAAAGACCGAAGTCGTTTAGTTTACTAGTTCAACTGAATTCATTTATTTCATATTTCTTAAATCTAACTTATTCTATGTATTTAATCCTAACTGTATTATGTATTCAGCAACTCCGTTGCTTTATCTAACCTTGGACTACCTGTATTATATATTATTTGTTCATTCACCTTAACGCTACTTTATTAATTATATTATTTTACATTAGGGTAGTTCCTACTTCTAGTATTATTATTATTATTATAAATTCATTTTTTTTTATTATTATATATTTGGTATTACTTATATTTAAAGTTATTTATTTATATATGGAAAGTTAGTTTAGTATATTGATGGGAGCCAACAGTCAATATGATATTTTTGGAGCTTAAAATCGTCAAATTTGATGATAAATCGTCAAATCTGGCAGCTATGCATGTGTGTGCTTTTTTCAGTACACACAAATGTCAAACATATTGTTTGCGTACAGTGCGCAAAAAAAACTTGTACACTTACTACCTCGAAATAACTTTTGAACAAAAAATTATCTATAAAAAGAAATTTATTGTCTCTAAGACTAAAAAAAGCTTAAAAACTATATTCTGATTATAAACATTTCTCTATTGGTTAGGTAACAAGAAAATAATTGTCGAAACCAAGAAATTTCCACATTTTTAGGCAAAATAGTCGTGATTTTTTGACTATGGCGACCGAATTTTTTAGAAAGTCATCTTAAACAAAATCGTGTGTTTTAATTTATTTATTAGTTTTTTACAATAAGTGTACACATTTTTTTTGCTCACTGTATATACAGTCTTTTGTTTATTTATTTTTTATTTCCTTTTATATTTGCATTCTACACAATTAATAATTTATTTCAAATTTCTGGATAACTGTGGCACCCTATGAACCATGTTGCCAACACGGTTACCGGTTACTTGTCGTGTAAACACGCATTCAAGGGCGTGATTATCCTCAAAAGACACTTGATACATGCCGCCATTGTTTCCGGTCTCTTTTTCATCTAACCTTCAACAACGGCAGTCGCACCCTCCGGTATTTTAATCTTTAAAATTAATTAACATCCTTTTTTAAATTTAAGAAATAAATTAATTAGCAAGAATATTAAAGTCAACCTTTCATTTCTTTGCTAAACTGGTGACCCCGACGCAAGAGAATGGCGACAAATGATCCATTTACGGCATCCTTCATGACGGAAAAAACTGACGACAGCGGGCGTAATCGTCACGGGACGTTGCCAGTGGTGTGTCAGCAATTTACGCCCGATTGCCTTTCCCTGAAATGTGCAGCACAAATATCGAGGCGTGGTTCACCTCTATGGAATTCTGGTTCAGCGCATCGGGCATAAATTCTGATAAGCAAAAGGCCGCCACTGTGCTTGCCCGAGACCATAGCCCAGTTGACCGATGTCATCACGACTTTGCCACCATCCGACCGCTTCGAGTACGTGAAGCGAGGGATCATCGACCATTTTGCTGACAGCGAACAACGGAGACTTAACCGGCTCTTATCAGAAATGCCTTTGGGTGATAGGAAACCTTCGGAGCTTTACTTCGAGATGAAGCGAGTGGCGGGCAATTCAGTAGGCGAGGCAGCGCTTAAAGGCCTGTGGACGAAACGACTGCCCACGTTTGCTCAGCCTGTGATAGCAGCGTCAACAGGCACGGCAGCAGAATATACGAGGATAGCTGACTCAATTGTGGATGCTGTATCGCCGTCACAGGTGTGTAAGTTATCAAAAGAATCGCCCAGTGATATAGGGGAACTACGTACAGCAATAATGGAGCTAACTAGGAAGTTCGAGCAACTGACAACACGATCGCGTTCACAATCTCGCAGACCCACCGCCACTCGCCATCGTTCTCAACATCGTCAACCTCCATTCGACGGCACAATCAGTTCAAATTTCGATCACTGTTGGTACCACAGGAAATATGGACGTAACGCACGAAAGTGTCGCAGCTCTTGTAAACACAAGCAGCGAAAAATAAACGCTGTTACAGCGCCGTCTTCGCTGTGACTTTTTGGGCCGGTGGAGGATGCTAGCGAAACATCCCCCGATAACCGCCATATTTTTCGCCTCCAAATTACCGACAGAAGTACACAAAAAAATTTTTTGGTTGACAGTGGTGCCGACGTATCTGTGCTTCCTCTTTCTACGAAAACTGCAGACCTCTGCCCAACAGCTGTGACGTTGTATTCTGCAAATGGTTCGCCGATTAAGGTTAAAGGTGAAACGCGCCTTAAGTTGGACCTTGGTTTAGGACGAAGTTTTTATTTTTCATTCGTAGTTGCTGATGTGACGACACCGATTATAGGGTCGGATTTCATTAAGTATTACGATTTATTGATCGATTTGCGGCGTAACCGACTAATAGACAACACCACCGGTCACGATTCTCAGCTACAGCTACCGTCGACTTTGGAAATCGCCTTCGTAGAAACCTTCAGCACATCCAACCCGTTTGCAGACCTGTTAAAAGAATTCAACGACATCACGGTACTCTCACCTTACGGTTCCAAGACCATATCTACAATTTTCCATCGGATTGAGACGTCAGGACAACCTACATTTTGCCGGCCTCGTCGACTGACGGTTGAAAAACTTGCCGCAGCCAAAACCGAATTTAATATTCTCACCGTAGCTGGAATTTGCCAACCGTCCAAAAATAACTGGAGCAGTCCATTACATATGGTGAAGAAGAGTGATGGAACGTGGAGACCTTGCGGGGATTACCGCGCCCTTAACGCGCAGACCTTGCCTGACCGGTATCCCCCACCGTATTTGACGGACTTCACGAACAACTTAAAAGGAAAAAGAATATTTTCGAAAATCGATCTCCAGAAGGCATTTCACCAGATCCCGATTCATCCCGACGATGTTCCAAAAACGGCAATAAGTACTCCTTTTGGGCTGTACGAATTCAACTATATGACTTTTGACCTACGGAATGCTGCGCAGACCTTCCAGCGTGTGATCAACGAAGTGTTTAGAGGTGTTGAATGTGTATTTCCGTACCTTGACGACATTTTCGTTTCCTCCGTTACCTTAGAACAGCATCGTCATGACCTTCGTTTGGTATTTCAGCGACTTCGGGAAAATCGACTTGCTATTAATTTAAAGAAAAGCGAATTTGGCAAATCGAGTATTACTTTTCTTGGTCACCTCGTCACACCAGAAGGCATTCGCCCATCGCCCGATAAAGTCGCAGTTATAAAAGAGTACCGAAAACTTGCAAGAACTTAAAAGATTCATTGGCATGATGAACTTTTATAGGAAGTTTTTGCCCCACACCATCGCTTACCAGGGAGTTCTACAAGATATGATAACAGGTAACAAGAAGAACGACTCCACACCATTAGTATGGGATTTCGACACGGAAGCTGCATTTGAACGTTGTAAAACGGTGCAGAATAAGCCATTTACGTCGACGCAGACACAGCTGTGGGAGCAGCGCTGCACCAGATTTTTCTACTCGCAAAAGTTAACACCGACCCAGCAGAAATACTCAACGTACGACTGAGAATTAGCTGCCGTCTACCAGGCCATCTGCCATTTTCGGTACGCCATAGAAGGACGCCCCTGTTACATAATCACCGATCATTGCCCATTAATATTCGCCTACTAGCAGAAAATGGAAAAGGCATCACCACGAAGGTTAAGACAGTTAGATTTTATTAGTCAGTTTACGACTGACATTCGTCATACGCCTGGAAGGGAGAATTCTACAGCTGATGCCTTATCTAGGATACAGACTTTGTATGCTGGCTCCGCTCAGAAATGTATGGATTCTAAAGAGTTGGCAATGGCACAAAAAGTTGACGCCGAGCTGCAAAACTTAATTAAAAATCAAGGTAGGCCCAATAATTCACTTGTATTAAAATATTTGAATATTTTAGGATGTGACGAACAAATTGTGTGCGATACATCAACTTCACGCGTTCGGCCATACATCCAAAAAGATTTTCGAAGTGGAGTAATCAACTCGGTATACAGTTTAGCTCATCCTGGAATTCGTGCTACAACTTTATTAGTGACCTCCAGATTTGTCTGGGTTGGTATGAGAAAGGAAATCGCCAGTTTCGTCAGGGCATGCATACCGTGCCAACGATCGAAAACGCAACGTCACACTATATCTACACCCGACATGTACGAGCCACCTACCGAGCGTTTCTCACACATAAACATCGATATTGTTGGACCTTTCCCCTTGTGTGAGGGACAGCGTTATTGCCTGACAATAATCGACAGGTTTACATGATGGCCTGAAGCCGTACATGTAGGGTTGCCAGCCTGGCTGGATTGTCCAGCTTTTTTGATGCTTGTCCAGTTTCAAGCTAAAATTTAATTTGTCCAGCTAAATAGAAATTTTTTTAGTACACTGCAATAACTTGGGCAATAATTTTCATATTACCTTTGTCAAATCATTAGCTTATTACAAACGTTTTTTTTTTTAGCAAAGAACAAACTAGTATAAAGAAAATCAAACTGGACTGAATTGTTATTTTTTATTGTTTTGTTTATTTTTTGTTTGTTTAGTTTAGTTTTTAGTTAGTACTTACATATGCATATGTAAATATTTATATGTCGCATTGAACCGAAAAAATATAAGTTTAGTTACATAAATTTTAAAGAATGCAATGAATTTATTTAATTGCAATATTTTTAAGTAATAATACATATGTATATATGTTGATAACAGTGGATATTTTTATAAAAATTATTTACACAAAACCAAAATTAACATTTTCTCAGTATTTTTTATTCCAGCTTTTTTTTGTTTTGTCCAGCTTTTTAAAACCCAATGTCCAGCTTTTTGCGAATCGGAATCTGGCAGCCCTACGTACATATCTGCTGATGCCCGACATGTCTGCTGAAACAGTTGCAAAGGTTCTGGTCACTCACTGGATTTCCAGATTTGGAGTCCCACGTCGCATCACATCTAATAGAGGCAGACAATTTGAATTAGCAATTTTCGCCGAATTAATGCAAACGATTGGAACAACTCATCTGCGAACAACGCCTTACCCACAGGCGAATGGCCTTATAGAAAGATGGCACGGAACTCTCAAGTCTGCCATCTTATGCCACAGTACATCAAGGTGGGTTTATCATCTTCCAATGATACTACTTGGCGTAGTATT
Source organism: Sarcophaga subvicina (assembly GCA_936449025.2). Lineage (NCBI taxonomy): Eukaryota > Metazoa > Arthropoda > Insecta > Diptera > Sarcophagidae > Sarcophaga > Sarcophaga subvicina. Next base: position 51,866,306 of record OW388083.2, on the reverse strand, counting down.
TAAACCAGACATAAAAGCATCGCCAGCAGAGCTTGTATATGGTACCACCTTAAGCATACCAGGAGAATATTTCTTCAAAAACAACTATACATCAACCTCTAGCGATTTTGTATCAGAATTTCGACACTCGATGAAAAGTCTTCAACCAACGCAAACTTCGCATCACACTACGAAATCAACATTCGTTTCTAGAGACCTCCAGTCATCAACGCACGTTTTCGTCCGAAATGACTCGATTCGTCCTTCGCTGACTCATCCCTACGATAGCCCGTATATTGTTTTAAAACGTTCTCCGAAGTTTTTTTACAATAAATATGCGGGGTCGTAAAACAAACGTTAGTATTGACCACCTGAAGCCTTGTTTTCGACTAGCGTCAGAGTTTTCGAGCCCGGCTGATCGAACAGACGTTTATCCTGCATTAGGTGACCTCGTGCCTAAATCATCACGCATTCCCAAAGGAGCTTCCAATTCAACTTCAGACTTACTTACCCTCCGGTATTTTAATCTTTAAAATTAATTAACATCCTTTTTTAAATTTAAGAAATAAATTAATTAGCAAGAATATTAAAGTCAACATTTCATTTCTTTGCTAAACAACTTTTGTTGTAGAATCTGCTTTTATGCTTTCCAGTATCCCTCTGAAGGTCGGTAGAGCAAATCAGCCCGTATTTAATTTTTTTTTTAAATTTTTTTTATAAATAAACAGAAACAAAAGGTATATGTATAATGACAACTTTATGTCATTATATGGATTCGCCTTTGTCATTTCTGGCTTAAACGTTTTTAATATACGACATAAATTCTCCGATGGAACCCATTTATGTTTGAATGGATACGTAATAAACTTTAGTTGTCTTAATTTCAGGATAATTCACAAGCTTTTGTTCCAACACCATCATCCATAGAAAATTATTGTTTGGTGGTATTTCGGGGCTGGCGGTATCTTTGGCTCATCTGTCTCCAAAAACGATAATAATTACAATGTTACTGTCAATATTCAACGGTTTGGGGACATGATTAGAACTCTGTTCGTTCCTCAACTAGTTGGTATTAGTCTTATATACACAGCTTTCGCTACATTTGATTTACTCAAACAAACATTTGATGATGGAGTAATTTTAGGTAAAAGTCCAATTAATTGACAACCAATATCGTGTGATTTAACCACTTGCAAAATATGAAGAGTTATTGGCAAAATACTGCGGTAAACGTTGCAAAAAGTGTTCTAGCTTTCAGTGGTGGATGCCACAAAGCTGTTATCATAAGTAAGTATATATTATAAATTTTGCGTCCTATAAAACCCGTTTCTTTGATATTTAAAATACATTTCTCTGTTTCAATATGATACTGCACGGTAAAGGTCATTGTCATAATCTTCAGCCATTTTAAACTAAAGGGTGTTTTTTATAGAGGTATAGAACTTTAAGTTGCAATAAAACAACGATGGATTATTCGATTGACATGAATTTTATTTATCCGAAAGATAATCTTGTGGCATTACATTTTAAATATGATTTCTGGCATATGACCGCCACGACTGGCGCGAATATAGTCCAATCTGGACGTCCAATTTTCGATGACTTTTTCCAACATTTGTGGCCGTATATCGGCAATAATACGGCGAATTTTGTCTTTCAAATGGTCAAGCGTTTGTGGCTTTACCGCATAGACCAATGACTTTACATAGCCCCACAGAAAGTAGTCTAGCGGTGTTAAATCACAAGATCTTGGAGGCCAATTCACAGGTCCAAAACGTAAAATTAATCGGTCACCAAACGTGTCTTTCAATAAATCTATTGTGGCCCGAGCTGTGTGACATGTTGCGCCGTCTTGTTGAAACCACATCTCCTGGACATCATGGTTATTCAATTCAGGAATGAAAAAGTTAGTAACCATGGCTCTATACCGATCACCATTGACTGTAACGTTCTGGCCACCATCGCTTTTGAAAAAGTACGGACCAATGATTCCACCAGCCCATAAAGCGCACCAAACAGTCAGTTTTTCTGGATGTAACGGTGTTTCCACATACACTTGAGGATTACCTTCACTCCAAATGCGGAAGTTTTGTTTGTTGACGTAGCCATTCAACCAGAAGTGCGCTTCATCGCTAAACAAAATTCGCTTATGAAAATCGGGAACAACGGTAATCTCGTTTTGGGCCTCTACAGCAGCAATAGCTTCTTCTGTACGCACCGTACAGCGTCTCTTGGGATGCGAGTTATCAGTAAGAGTAAACGTGGTGCGTAAACGTTCCATGGTTAATCGAATTAACTGCTCTGATGGACGATTTTGTCGACGATAAAATGGACGTAGTGCGCGATACGTTTTCCGCACAGAACCATTATTTTCGAAATAAAATTGCACTATTTGCAAGCGTTGTTCAGGCGTGAGTCTATTCATGATGAATTGCCAAACCATACTGAGAATACATCACTTGACAGCTGTTAAATCGGTCGCCATCTTGAAAAGTAATGCCAACTTAAAGTTGTATACCTCTATAAAAAACTCCCTTTATATAAAGCACTATGCAGTTCACGTGACAGTGAAGCGAGTATGAGGGTTGTGCTTCGATTCAGATCAGAGTTCTTGATCAATCCATTCGGAAGAATAAAAAAATGTATATTGTAATTAATTGTAGAAGTCGCCGTAGTCTAGTAGGTAGTGTGTTGGGTTATTAGACGTAAAGCCAGGGTTCGAGTCCCAGGCCAGACATCAAAACAAAATACAAAAAGTGTTTCTTCGGCGACTTCTTCTCAGCATATTTCTGGCAAAAACTCTGAGAGTAAATAAATTCTGAGGACGAGGAAAAAAACACACCTTAATAGAGCATGTATTTTTCTGCCGGATAATACCATAACAAGTTGTAGTTGCTCTACAAATAGCATAACATAAAATACACTAAAAACAGTCATAACACGTAGCATTCAAAGTTTAATATGTGGGTAAACACAAAATGTTGCAATATTATACTGACGCAATCACAACATGCTCGTATGCAATGACAAATTAAATTTAAAACAAACACTGATAAAAGCCCATAACTCTTAATAACAAATAATAGATATTCACAGAAATTAATTTATTTTCTGTTAGACTCCCTATGTACACATTCTGAAATTAAAGTTTAAAAACCGAAGAAATAAGATAATAATTTTAATTTAAAGGCAATTATATTCTTTTTTTAAAACATTTTTGGAACTCACATTATTTGCACAAACAGACTTTATTTTCTTGAAATATTTTTTTTTATGAACACTATCATTTTTACAATTATGAATACATTAAAACACTTGAGTCTGGATTACGATCTAGCTTTTCACACCACTTATATAATGACAGATTTTTGATAAACTTTTCATGGTAATTTTATTCACTCTCAGAGTTTTTGCCAGAAATCTGCTGAGAGGAATTCGCCGAAGAAAGACTTTTTCCTTTTTTGTTTTGTTGGAAATGTCTTACAGTTTGCCAAAAAATATTACCCTTATCTTGCCAGCCGGCTGTTGTCTTTGCAGTCTTTGGAAATGGTTTATGATGTGCAATTTCTTTAACGTACGACTTTGATATGAAATGATAGGGCTATGTCACATAACATACCATAAATTCGAGTTATTTTGATGGTGGAACAGATTAAAAAACTGCTCATAAACATCTATTTGTGATTGCTTTTGGTCGATTGTAAGATTGCACTGCATCCAATTTGAACAACTGTGCCGTATACTTTTTCTTTTGATATCTTTAGAAAACCAGTTATTTCGATCAACTTTACTTCACGCTCATCAAAAATTGTTTTGGTAATCGCATCTTTGCAGCGTCCACTGCTTGCTTTTCCTTTAGTACATCTTCATTGTTTAGGCTTTCTTTATCCTATCCGACAACTGTAAATTTTATATACCTCTGGAAGGTTTGGATTAATTAAAAATTATGTAGATTTAGTGGTAGTAATGTTGTCTGAGTATTTGCTGAAAAACTTTGCAGCTCAAATGTTATACAGTGCGTTCCATTTATAAGGTCACTACTTTTTTTTAAATACATGCTGTTGAACCGTGTTCAACAAGTTTAATTTTGTTTCTATTAATTTACTTTTTCTCTTAATTTAATTTTTCTCTTAATGTAATTCTTTTTCTTCTCATGAAGAGATCTTGTTTTATTCCCTATGAATTCAATATCTTATATGTTTTAATTCGCCCTAAAATAACGGATATTTTGTAAATATTTACTTAAGTTACATATTTTCACTTCTTTCCATTTTATTAGTCGTCTTAGGTTTAGTTATAGATCAGAACTCAATAAAGTCTCAAGGTTTCTAGCTCTAAGTTTTAAAGAAAACTTGTCATGTGTTTTTTTGGAAACACACCCGTGTTGTTAGGTGGTTATTTAAGGCAACTACCCTAACATTTTGGTCCCTCGAAAAGTCCTAGAAGAGGCTAGGACAGGAATGAATCAGTGATCTCGAAGCCACTATTCCCTAAACCAAGGAAAACGCAAGTTGTCTCCACCGACGGCAACTGCAACATCAAGTTATTTCATCGCGCCTACGGCAGATGAATAAAATAAAGGTACTCCACTGTGCATTACGTGCCAGCGAAGATTTCAACAATAAAGGTACTCCACTGTGCATTATGTGCCAGCGAAGATTTCAACAATAGAGGTACTCCATTGTGCATCCCGTGCCAGAGAAGGTTTCATCAACAAAGGTCTTATTTATGCAACCAATTCTGGGTTTATCATAATACAGGCTGATTATAAAGGTGATGTAAGTTGCAGAAAATCTGAAGGAGAAAAGGTATGTACTGTGTATATTAGTTATTTTGTGCGACATATTTTCTCTTTAAGTTAAATAAAAATCAAAAAGCGGGTGAATATCAACATAAAAAGTGTCCATGTAATATAAGATTAATGTGCATGGTAAACCTTACATGAAATATTTCTAGAAGAAAAAGATTAAAAGAATATTACAAAACCACTAATTAAACCACTAAATATACAGCTAATTACAACTCTAATAAAAGTACCATCACTAATAAAGAAGGAGACAACTATATATCTACTCTTCAAAACGAACTTTCAACTACCGTTATATTTCCAATTCTTTTCGTTCCCACAACATTAAATGCATTTAACAGAACAGTAAAAAAGAAATTACTTCAAGCAATTAAATACAAGCAGTGAAGTTGTAATTTGCTAAAAAGAAGAATGTTAAATTCGAAAAAGCAATAAATATTTCAAAATAAAAATATGAATTAAAGTGGACTGAATATAAAATAACCGCTACATACAAGAACAAATTCAAACAGCCAACTCCAGTTGTTAATCTTATGTGACGTCATCAGATCGGTATTTTTTGTAAGTCAGAGGTTCCCAACCAAGAATACACGAGGGACAGTATTGAGTGCCGGTGAGTTTGCATATAATTTCTTTGATGAAAAATATTAAATCTGGTGGATTTATAAGGATTTTATTACAGATTAAATACTGTTAAAATATTCTCCACGAATTAATTCTTATATTTAGTGGTGAATAAAGATAATTTTTTTTCGATTTTTTGGAAAAAATTTGAAAGCCATTTATTATACATTGGGAATAAAGGACATTTTTGGTGGTTTTTTTAAATAGTTGGAAATATACTTCAAGTAAAGGAGGAGGCCGAAAAGGTTTTTACTATTTCTTATATTTGTTCTAATATTCCAAGGGTTACTTTTCGATCAAAGTTTTCATAATGACAGCATCAAAAAGAAGGTGCAAATTTGATTTAAATCAACTCGAAAGCTTTTGCGCCAGTTTTGATAGAAACTGTCCTGCAATTTGCTCAACCGCATTTCTGGACGTAAAGCAACAGGAATTGCAAAGGAGGTGGGGAAAGTTAATTGAGTCCTATGAGGAATATATGCTTGAAGACAAGGAACAACAAGAAGAATATGCAAAAGATGAGGTATCCTTAAGATATGATGGGGCTTGCGACTTATACGAGTCTACAAAATTTAAAATTCTGGAAAAAAGGGAAGCGTTTACATCAACCGAACATCAACAATCGAGCGAGTTACCAGCATGCGAAATACAGGATTTTGAGGGTGGTTACTCCAAGTGGCCTGCTTTCCGAGATATGTTCCAGGCGGTGATCGGGAAAGATTCTTCCATAGCTCCAGCACAGAAACTATATTATTTGCGAAGCAAAGTAAGGGGCGAGGCCTACCAAGCCATAAAGGATTTTGACTTGGTAGATAGTAATTATAGTTTAGCTTGGGAAAAATTAAAGAATAGATTTGAAAATAAAAGGTCCTGCACCACCAAGTAAAAAAGATTCATGCAGTTCAGTCCAGTGCAAATGAATCGGTCAAATCGTTGAGGTATATCCAAAATACAGTTAACGACTGTTTGGCAATCTTGAAAAATTATAAAATCGAATTGCCCGATAACGATCCCTTTTTGATTCATTGTTTCAAAGCTATCGGATGAAACAGTTAAGGAATGGGAGATGTCCTTGAAAAATCATCGTGAACTGCCTACTTGGCCACAATTAAATGACTTTCTTTCTGAACGAATAGAAATCTTAGAAACGATGTCAGATAGGAAAAAGCTTCCGCAAAAACATAGCACTTCTTCAAGAGCACAATCATTTTACACTCAAAGTGAACAAAATTTCAGCTGCAGGATATACAAACAAAATCACCCATTAAGAGCTTGTAAATCGTTCAAATCTTTGTCCCCAAATGAGCGTATGAAATTTGTTTTTTCAAAAAAATATTGTGTAAATTGTTTATCGCCAACACACTTTAAGGCAAAGTGTTCAAGTAAAAATTCGTGTTCCGTATGCCACAAAAGACATCATACAATGCTTCATTTATATAAAGAGGACACCAAGTCGAATAATTCGTCAGTGAACCAGTCCAGACCAAATCTAAATCATGAGGGAGAAAACTCTAATTCAAGTACTCAAACTGATGCTTATGCATTCAATACCCAAGTACAGAACTCGGATAACATAACTGCTTATTTTATTCAATGTGAAGGAATTACATTATTGCCTACAGCGCTCATTCAAATCGAGAATGGGGGAGAATTATTTACTGTTCGTGCTCTGCTGGATGCCGGTGCAGAGAGAAGTTTTATTACTACAAGTATTCAACAAAGACTTGGTGTACCACTTGAGAAACATCGCAGTCAGATATTAGGGTTCGGTGGAAATGTTGTAGGAAGCTCAAAGGGAAAATGTTTCGTCAATATAAAATCTAGAATCTCAGATTTCAAAATAAAGATTTTGGCAATCGTAGCACCCAAAATTGCTAATGGTTTACCCTGACGGCCTATTGAAATCGAAAATTACAAATCATTTCAGAATTTAAATCTTGCTGATCCAAAATTTTATAAACCCGCAGCCATAGATATTATAATAGGTAGTGATATCTTACCGCTCATCAACCTTGAAGGTATACGACAAAATATTTCTAGAAATCTAGAAGCGAGAGAATCACATTTCGGTTGGTACTTATCGGGTCCAAACAAACCAAGTGAGATAAATACATTTTCTACTACTGTGTCGCCTTCAGAAGATGTGCTTCTCCTCTATCAGATTAAGAAGTTCTGGGAACTTGAAGAGGTCGAGGAGGATTCGATAGTTAATGAAGCGGACACATATTGTAAAACTTTTTTTCAGAACACTACTACACGTCAGGCGGACGGTCGATACGTAGTGCGGTTACCATTTAAAGAAAATTTTCCTCATGAAATATATTTGGGTCATTCAAGAAATAGTGCTATGGCTCAATATCATCGGATGGAAAAAACTCTTGAAAAATCTTCTGATTTAAAAGAAAAGTACCAGAAAGTTCTCCAGGAATATATCGATCTGGATCAGATGGAACCCGTATTTCATCAAGATATCAACAATTCAAAACAAGAATCATATTTTCTGCCACATCATGCGGTTATTCGACCGGAAAGTAAATCAACCAAAGTAAGGGTGGTCTTCAATGCATCAAAGAAAACAAATAGTGGATTTTCTTTAAACGATGTTTTGCACCAAGGTCCCACTCTTCAATCTGTCTTCATGTAGACAGTGCTTAGTTGGCGCTATTACAGATACGTATTTACAGGCGACATAGAGAAGATGTTCAGACAAATACGTGTCCATGAAGCTGATCGGCCGTATCAGCGAATTGTTCTCCGTAATCAGACGGACAATTTTATCAAATGAAAACAGTTACCTTTGGGGTCAACTTCGCACCTTTTTTGGCGTCACGAACTCGACAGCAGTTAAGCGAGGACTGCAAGAATTCTTGTCCTAAAGCATCCACAATTTTAAGGAACGTAATCTACGTGGATGATATTTTGTCAGGAGGACATAGTCTTGAGGAAGCAAAATCGAAGCAAAGTGAATTAAAGCAGGCTTTAAATTCAGCAAGCTTTCCCATGAAGAAAATTATTGCCAATGACAGTTTCCTACTGAACTTGGCCCGGGAGGATCTTCTCGACGAAGATATATTAAAGTTTGGCGATTCCAGCACCGTTAAAACTCTAGGCATACGTTGTAACGCGATGACCGATGCTTTCTACTATGACGTAGAACCAAACCAAAATGTACCCCACCCTACAGAAAGACATATATTATCAGTTATAGCGAAATTGTTTGATCCCCTAGGTTGGCTGGGTCCAATCAATCCATGATTGTAAAATGGAACTTCTTTCTAAAAAATCTACCACAGATTTCAAACCTCAGGATTCCTAGATGGGTAAAATTTTTACCAGCACGCAAAGTACAGATACATGGATTCTGTAACTCTTCAGAAAAGGCTTACTGCGGCACAACTTATATGCGAACTACAGCTTCTAATGGAGAAATAGCTTGTAATCTGCTTGTAGCAAAAACTAAGGTGGCTCCAATAAAAAAGACTACAGTACCCAAACTCGAGTTGTGTGGAGCAGTCTTGCTGTCGAAATTAGTTAAAGGTATAATGGAAAATGCTAAGTTCTCCTATGAACTGTTTCTTTGAACGGACTCCTCTATAGTCCTTGGATGGCTACAAAAACCACCAAATAATCTCAAAACATTTGTGGCAAATCGTGTAGCTAAAATCATGAGTATGACCAGTAATAGCGACTGGAAACATGTGAAAACGGAAGACAACCCTGCGGATCTAGGTACCCGTGGTTGTACTCCAGATGAACTCATTGAAAACGATTTATGGTGGCATGGACCCACCTGGTTATCACAATTCTGTGAACTTTAGCCGGAACCTAGAACTTTCGAGCCTACTGACTTGGAGACAAAGAAGGTCTCAACTTATCACTTGAAGGTATATCTCAAGGATACCGGTAAAAATAACACACTGTTTCAAGAAGAGAATGGGGACGTGTTAAAACGGTTTCCTCTTTCGCTCGAGCCCTGAGAGTTATTAGTTATTGTTTCCGATTCTTCAATCGTATTCGGAAACGGCATTCCCACACTGAATCGTTTATAACTTCAGAAGAAATAAAATTTACAAAAAATTGTTTGATATATCTCGCACAGCTGTACTATTTTCCTCATGAACATAAATGTCTACAAAATAAGCGGCCAATTAACAAGAAAAGCAGACTTCTAACTTTATGTCCATTTCTCGATAAAGATGGTCTATTGCGAGTTGGAGGTAGACTGAATAACTCGGGATTAAGTTATGAAGAACGTCATCCTGTACTCATTCCAGAAAAATCCCAATTTGCATCACCTTTTGTCGCTTATACTTACCAGATTTTACTACATGCGGAACATCATATAATGCTAAGAGCTATTAGACAAGGCTAAAGAACTTAGAGCGGAAATGTATCCGAGATTGTAAAGCATGTACTATATACAAACATAAAGTACAACATCAACTAATGGCTGAACTTCCTGCAGAAAGATCAAATTTTTCCTTGCCGTTTACTTATACAGGAGTTGATTCTGCGGGTCCTTTTAACATCAAATCGTCTAATTTACGAAATGCTAAAATCTTTAAAGGATACACAGCAGTTTTTGTTTGCTTCTCCACAAGAGCAGTACACCTGGAAGCATGCTCCGATCTTTCAACAGACGCTTTCTTGGCCTGCTTGGACAGATGTACCGGACGTAGAGGGTTTCCAAAAACCATGTTCTCGGATAATGGTCGAAATTTCCTCGGCGCTAGCCTAACCCTTCTTAGAGCCCATAATGAATTTCTTAAAACTAGAGAAAAGGCCTTACGCCTTACGCACCTCACATGGGTGGCCTCTGGGAGGCTGCCGTGAAAAGTATGATATCTCATCTGAAAAAGGTAGCAGGTAATCTAGCATATACATTTGAAGAATTCGCTACAATGCTGATCAGAATTGAAGCTGTACTTAATTCCCGACCAATGTCACCATTGACCGAAAACCCTACAGAATTTCTGCCTTTGACTCCAGGACATTTCTTGCGAGGCGCACCAATGATAGCCCCACTCGAAGCTGATGAAAAACTACCGATAGAGAATTTAAACTACATTAATCGTCTAAAATCCATTCAACATATTTTTCCAAGTCGCTGGAAAAACGAGTATATTACTGAACTACAAAGAAGAGTGAAATGGAAAACAGAGCAGCAGAACATCAAGCCTAACGACTTCGTCATAGTGAAGGATGATTCGCTACCACCTACTGAGTGGCGTCTAGGACGCATAGTAAAAGTGGTGTACGGTAAAGAAAACAAAGTGCGAATAGCAGAAATCAAAACTCAAAATGGCAACGTAATACGTTCCATATCGAAATTATGTATTTTACCAATTTCTTCTGAGGATAATTCTAATAAAACCCACCTGAAACAAAATAAATTTTAATGTTTTTATAAAGAGAAAAGTCGCAGTCTACATATCGAAGATAAGAACTATGGCATGATTGAAGTATCTCCTACGTATGAGCCATGCCGCAACCATGAGCCAATTGACAGCTGGAGACTTGAGCTTAAGGAGTTTGAAGTAGTTCTACCACAGGCAATTATGGATCAGCTTACAGAGCACTTCCGAATGGTTATGCCTCAAGCCCATCCAGTCGTTGCCACGTGTCGCCAGGTAAATGGAGTAATCGAGCATAGAACCTAAGGCTCAGAAATCAATATTCGGCTGAGTCATCTTGCCCGGGAGTATGTTGAACCGTGTTCAACAAGTTTAATTTTGTTTCTATTAATTTACTTTTTCTCTTAATTTAATTTTTCTCTTAATGTAATTCTTTTTCTTCTCATGAAGAGATCTTGTTTTATTCCCTATGAATTCAATATCTTATATGTTTTAATTCGCCCTAAAATAACGGATATTTTGTAAATATTTACTTAAGTTACATATTTTCACTTCTTTCCATTTTATTAGTCGTCTTAAGTTTAGTTATAGATCAGAACTCAATAAAGTCACAAGCTTTCTAGCTCTAAGTTTTAAAGAAAACTTGTCTTGTGTTTTTTTGGAAACACACCCGTGTTGTTAGGTGGTTATTTAAGGCAACTACCCTAACACATGCATACATACCTGGTCATTACAACCCTTCAGTCAGGATTACGGCCTAGCTTCTCACACCACTTATGTTGTGTGTGTTAATTTTATATATGAGTGGTGGGACCTACAGTTTAAAGTCGACTCCACACGACAGATTTTTGAGAAACTTTTCATGGCAATTTTTATTTACTCTTAGAGTTTTTGCCAGAAATCTGCTGAGAGGAAGTCGCCGAAGAAAAATTTTTGCATATTTTCGTTTTGTTGTCTGACCTGGGGCCTTTACATCTAATAAGCCAAAACACCCTACCTACTAGACTACGGCAACTTTTAAGAAAACGAATCAGAATATTTATTTTTATTATTTCTTAGTTGCAGTAGGTGCTCTATTCATTCACCAGCTAAGAATATAATAAAACAAATTTGAAACAAAAGACAAAGTGTACAAATTATTCCTTATTGACGTAAAATTTATGTAATCTTTATATTTACATATACAAGTAGATAAATGTATCTACTTAATGCAATAAAAATTGTTGTATTTCTTAAACAAACAACAAAAGAAAAAATTCCATTTAAATTATTTTTTATACCATCATTCCTAGTAACTTGTTTTTTTTTTTATTGATTTTCCATCAAGTTGTTGAAAGATTTGACGAAATCCTTAGTATTATTTATACATTCTATGGAAATAGAAAAAGTGAAACAGACAAATACGTAATAAATACGTAATAATTCTTTTGGCATTAAAGAATTTTATTATGGTGTAGACGGACAACTGTGAGACGAATAAAATTTGAGAGAGTTATGGCCACATCAATAAAAGCAAATAGAATGTTTATCCCTAAAGTGTTGCTGGATTACTATACGAAATGATGAGTGATGGAATCACAATTTTTCAATACTTCACGTTATCTTCAGTATTTTAACCTTTCAAGACGAAAGGAAATAAAAAAACAAAAATTAAATTTATTTCAACTTGTAAAAAATTTACTTTTTGCTCTTCAATTCTTTAAAATGATACAGAAAAAGTCATGAAAATCCATCATTTTCATTTTATGCTCGTACATAAAAACCAAATTTTGTTTGGAGCAGATATTGTTTCAAAAGTGTCTCAAGCATGTCTGTAACACACCAGTACATTTCACGTTTACTTTTTAACACAAAAATCGAAAGTTTAGATGTGTGGCGTACATTTTTAAGGTTTGACTGAGTTATAGCGGCTGATTAAAAGGTATTTTATTTGTTGTTGAATAGCATAAAAGTAAGAGGGCAAAACCGTTGCCACCTATTAAAATACCACAACAAATAACATCGTCCTGCAGAAAGCACAAAAGCGAGAGTAGTGTGAAAGACGAGTTGAGAGATACTTAAGTCATCATTCGTTTCATTCTTGGTTGAGTATACGAACTGTCGTTCGATTAAATAACCTGGAAGGTTTAAGCTTTGAAACTTTTATATTTATTTGTATGTATTTATTTACTGGAATGTATATGGAAATTTTTCAAAGGAAATTTATTTATTTGAACCGAAAGTGTTTAGCCTCAGGAAAATATAACGAATTTGGATAAACAAATAATTTTTTTTTTTTTTTTGTAAACATTCTAGAATTCCAATTTGCTTGTTTTGGAGTATCCCACTCAATCATTTAAAATTGAAATTTATAATACACAAACACTAGTTTTAATTTTGAGTAGGTGCACTCAGATATGAAGAATTCTATAATGGTGCCATAACTGCTAGATAAATAAAGCATCAAACCGTCAAATTTTAGAAAAAAATCGTCAAAAAAATAAATTTGAAAGACATTACACAAATCTCAAATTAATTTTGAATCATTTTACGATCATTTTACGCATTCGATCAGAGTCGAATCTCACTTCTCTGTACTCGAAGATTTTCCAGTCTCAATGCTAGTTGCCCGTCTGATTCTGAAGCTCATAATGGTCTTTTCTTCCGTGTTTCACGGGCATGATTGCACGGGAACGACGTGAAAAATGTGTTAAATTTATTAGAATCTCACAATGTACCCAATCCAATTGAACCCAACAGCATTTTTAAAAATTTTCCAAAATTAAATTGTTTCAAATTTTAAGGGAATGAGCTATACTAAATGTTATTAAAATCATAAATGATAAATGCTAAAATGTCTGGTATTTGCCTGATCAACACATGATCAAATGCATAGTTTACGATTCAATTCATTTTGAATAATTCTTAGAGGCGCCATCTATCGGAAATTAATCCCACCAACTTAGAAACCCCGACTTATGCGCAACAACTTTGCTAAAGATCATATCATGATCAAATGAACAGTTGACGATCTAATTCATTTTGAGTAATTTTCAGTGACGACCCGTATCTTGAATTAGTCATACCAAATTATAAACCTTCGTCGGCTCATGCGCAACAACTTTGCTAAAGATCATAACATGATCAAATGCATAGTTTACGATTCTATTAATTACATACAAACAAACATTCATTTTTATATATAGAACATATAGTATTTGTGCGTTAAAAACATGTAGTTTAATCAAATCAGGTACAATAACAAATTCGAAGCAATTACAATTGCCAAGTTTTTAATAATATATTTATACAATACAGCTTCTCAGAAATTTAGATAAAGTTTTAAGGAATTCAGTTTTAAGGAATATAGTTCAATTTATTCATTTATTTATTTATTTATTTATTTATTTATTTATTTATTTATTTATTTATTTATTTATTTATTTATTTATTTATTTATTTATTTATTTATTTATTTATTTATTTATTTATTTATTTATTTATTTATTTATTTATTTATTTATTTATTTATTTATTTATTTATTTATTTATTTATTTATTTATTTATTTATTTATTTATTTATTTATTTATTTATTTATTTATTTATTTATTTATTTATGTCTATGGATAGTACAGACTAAATTTAAATTTACAATCAATATATATAATTAATATTTAATGATTTAAGTACAATATAATTTTTCTCTTTAAAGAATAATTGCGTTCAGAAAGATCAACTAAATGATACAGATTATTAAACTTTAAACATATTTGACGAAAAAGTCGTTGTTGGCGTAGACTGAGCGGTGAAATTGTAAAATTAATAAATTAAAATTACGAGAAGGTCTAATTGGAACATTAATATTAATTTTACGTAACAAATATTCAGAATGGACATCTCCACGTATTAAACCCAGAAGAAAAGAGACACAGCATTATTCTTCGAGTTTTCAGTGTAGGTAGCTTTATAAGAGCGAGTCTACTTTCATACGAAGGGAGAACAAACGAGTTCCATCCAAGTCCTCTCAAGCAAAATAACAGAAAGTGCTTCTGTACAGATTCAATTAGGTTAATGCAAATGAGACAATGTGGATCCCATATAATAGATCCATACTCAAGAATAGGGCGCACCAAAGATATACATAATTGTTTTGTTACGTAGGGAGCAGTAAATTTCTTTGACCAGCGCTTTATAAATCCTAAAACACCATTTGCTTTGTTCACCATCATTGATATATGTTCTGAAAACGTAAGCTTATGATCTAACAAGATTCCAAGACCAGTTATATTTAAAACCTTATCCAAAATTTTGTCTTTAAAATGATAATTATCAAGTTTAAATGAACGATGAAATGACAAGTTTAACTCCAACAAGTTGACTTCACACCATTGACAAAAATAATCAATATCCTTTTGAAGAGTTGATTGACCAGATATGCTATCAAGCGAATTAAAAATTTTAACATCATCAGCATACATGAGTATATTAGAATGAATAATAACAGATGGGAGATCATTTATAAATAATGTGAATAATACTGGACCAATTAAATTAGCTTAGCTTAATACTCTCCCTAAATTAGCTGAAGAATGTGATAATACCAATATTTCTTAATAAATTTAGTCAAGGCTTTAAATTAAAAGGTACCATCTCTGATTTTAATTTTTTGATATTTTTTCCAAAAATTGAGAAGTTTTATATCATTTCCAGAAAACTTGTTTTTAATGTTTAAACAATCTATACCAGTGTTGTTTATTGACACATAAACCCAGCAATAAGATTGCAGTATCTATATCTACGGGTGGTGTAAATATTAGGGAATCAGAATCTCGACATTCTGGGCATGAAAATTCACTGTGATGTTGGCTAGAACAAACACATTATACAGTGCCCTGGCTTCTTAAGACCATGCTAGGGATATTTCACTTCATCATCTTCCTATTTACACCACTTATACCTCGCCGAGGATCGAACGTAACTCTCATGAATGGGCCGGTGCCTCAACGTCTAGTTTGAGACTTCTCGACAAGAGAGGGCAAAGGTTCTTTAATGACGATAGGGTATCCAACTCCATTGATTCATTAGAGCATCGCTGGAATGTGACTGTAACTTATGTTTCACTGTTCTATCGCTACTACAACGAATTTTGCTCGAGCAAAATAAGGGGACTTTTTCGCTTGTTTTCCTACGTAACACCCGTCTTTCTCGGAGAGTACCTCTGTTTGTGGTTGATTGGCCGTCGATCGCACACAGCATTACAGACACAATTCGTTCTTTAGTCGGACTATTCGTGTGTGGAACTCCCTTCCTGCAGAGGCGTTTCCTGTCACTTATGATATAAAGGGTTTCAAATCTAGTGTCCACAAACACTACTCCCTCTTACCTCCTTCCTATAACATATTTTCCTAGTTGCAACACAATACACTGCATGTGTAGGGGACATCCCATTAGTGTTGTTCGCATAAATACAATTTTTGGCACTCGCCTTTGGTCTTTTTAGGGTAATATTAGAAACTATATTCGAATCTTTAAAAATAGTCTTCAACGGCAAATGGTAAGTACCAATCTTATTTCAAAACTCTTGGTATTGCTATAATTTGCTGGGTAATGTTAGGTTATATGCAGATATTTGAGGAACTTACCATTTTTCTTTAAATATCTGATCATTTTATTGTTAACTTTCATTACTAATTGGCGCTTATATTTAGGTTATTTAGCATTTTATGTAGTATCCTCACAATGACGATAAATCGTCAAATCTGGCAGCTATGAATGGTGTTATGTTTATTACAATTAATTTATACAATTCTTAATAAAAAATATACAAAAGTATAGAATTAGTAATGACATCTGAACTATGACACAACTTCGGAGATATGTTAACATTGACTCTTACAAGACAACTAACACTACATAGTAATGAAACAAGACAGAACAATTTTAATGTTAATAACCTGGATTTTGAAGATAAGCACTCTTTTGCTATCCGAACATATTTATTATTAAAAATTGTGAATCTGAAGATGTCCCGAGAGCAATATAAACTTACTATCGTTTGCTTTTCTTATATTAATTAGCACTTCAGGACCGTCGACGGCTATAAAATTTGAAGTTCCCATACTGCCCAATTAAATGAAAATGCCTTTGTAACAACATTGATGTATATTATTTGCGACATAGCTAATCTGTGTCACCAAGCCAACTGCGAGAGAGTAACCAAATAGCGTCCATATTTTCATATAAGCATCTTGAAACTTGATTGAGAAGGCAATTATCAGTATATTTACAGGGCTTTCCAAACAATTCTGAATGCATTACGATGAAGATCAATGTAGCGATATCCTTGAATGAATCTAATAATGGTATTGATCAAAATCCGTCTACATGTCAGGATTTAAATTAAACATTTTGAGACATATGTATGCCTACAGTGGCCAACAAAAGTCTAGGTACCCCAATATATTTTAGCCATTTCATGAATTTTATGCAATAGTATGAACAAATAACACTATGCGACAAAATAAAAAAAATGGAATACACCCAGCTAATGACATAGTGTAGGTGTTGAGTTTTGTTGAGTAGAACTCAAAAATAATTTTTTTATATTTCTTGAAAACTCCAAACTTTTTTATTTTATTTTTTGGACTTTACGCACAAATTTATTGAAAACCAATTTATTCTTAGCCAATTTCGCAAATTTAAGCTTTATTAGAAAGTGGAGGAATGAACCTTTAAAATGGTAGGCATATATGTTTTATTCGACTTAATATTCTATGGTGTTGGATGATATAAACTTGGCAAATGCGAATTTTTTCATATTTTTTGTCCATTCATAGCAGCAAACTTTAATTAAAAAATATAAAATAAGTGGCGGCATTCTTAAAGTGCATTTTCTTGTGAAGAGATTGACACTTCATTTGTTAAAATGGAACAAAAATTATCGTAGTTAATATTTAAAGAGTATAACAGTCGAGTTAAATTTTTCAAATGAACTTTCAGTTAAAAATTTTCAGAATTGGATGGATCTTGATTGTTTATTGGGATATGTGTCAATTTTACGTTTGAGCGACCACCATTAATTTTTTGTAAAAAGATCAAAAATATAATTTTTGTCAAATAAAAGAGGGTTCGAGAAATATAAAAAAATATTTTTTAGTGCTACTCAACAAAACTCACAACCTACACTATGTCATTAACTGGGTGTATTTTGAATGTGGCACAGTGTAATTGATGGAGATGTATGTCGAAATATTTGTATTTCTAAATAATAAATTCACTTAAATTTCGGAAGAATGAAGAATGGTCATTAATTCCAACAAGTCAATGAACCCAATAATACCGCTGCTAATATGAAGATGTGATTTTCCTACCAAAGTCCTACAGGCTTAAAATTCGTGCACAAAGTCCCGATATGACTTCAAGAGAGTACTTAGGGGATCATTTGGAAGAACGGTTGTGGAGTCGCTAAACCTCAAACAAAATTCAACTGAAAAACTTGCTCATGAGTGCAAGGCATCAAATATCAACAGAAACAGTGCTTGACCTTAAGGGATAGTACATTCATAGTACAAAATAAATACAAAAAACATTTTTTTCCGTACATCGGCTTAAGATTCAAGAAATGGTTAAAATATATTGGCTTGTCTAGAGTTTTTCTGTTTTGCTTTTCAGAGCGTGAAAGAATTAAAATAAAATTTCTGATGGCTAAACAAAATAAAAACAAAAAAATAAATATCGAAATCGAAAAAAGTTAATAAAAATGTAGCTCTTATGATAAGCTCTATATTAGAATGGAAAGCTATATCAGTTAGCCTAGACGGTATGCCATATTATGTGTGAATTGGCGACAAAGAGCAAGGAAAGGGAAAAGGGGTTTGGAAACTAAACGAAGGAAAGAGGAGCACGCCCTTTTTACCGGGCATTTTAAACTCAAAGGCACTTGTTTAAGAGTAACGATCGCTTCAAGACCAATGCGTAAACCCCGTTATAAGAAGAGAAAATCACTAAAACACATACTTAGATAATATGCGACCTTAATGCTTTTTCGAACGACACTCCTAGGTGTTTATCCAGTAATCGACGGGGAATAAACCTTACTGACGTCCAACAGTATCCTAAAGCTTGCTAGGTAATAAAATTGGGGAAAATATTTCAAAAGTATATGTTGCTTAAGGGCAGTATAATAAATCGGTTGGTCGCTATCCCTATTGTAAAATATTAGAGAGAAATATCTAAAACCAATAACTAACAAAGATATGAACATCATTAAAAATGCAATTTCACAAGTTTATTACAAAACAGTAATTTTTATTGTTACGAAAATGGAAATGGTGTTATAGTTTAACATGAAAATAATTAACAAAAACTGCAAAAACAATGGACTCGTTAACAAGATCAACGAATAAACAAAAATATAGCAACAATATCAGTATAAAAAATGGGGATAACTAAGTAAACGAACAGGCAATAACAACACTGCAAGGACAAACGTAAACAAAATACGCAAACAACTATAACGTAAACAACATTTATAGAGATTTCGCGAAGGCAAAGTCATTCTCCTTCAAGAGCATTCATCAGACTGTTTACATAGCGATATAAAAGGCAAGACAAAGCAGGCAACGGGATCAGTAAAAATTCAGTCAGTCTTGTTTGAAGACTCGTTGTGTGTGAAGAGAATAATCGTGGTTTGAAGATCTCCGTTGTAAAGATCTAAAGAAAAATAACAAATAAAGCAAATTGCTGTTGTTTTAATCAAGTTGCGACCAGTGACACATGGAATTGTGGGAAAAATAAAGAATTTATTTAAAACTAAGCAGAAATTTAGTTTTATTTTGATTTGCAATCTACGAACTCATATTTTAAACGTTTTTAAAGGGGTAAATACGTGGAACTATGTTATTGGAATACCAACACATTAAGTATTTAAAGTATGTAACTTAAGGATTTGTTCAATGATTTAAAATTTAAAGTTCAATATACTTTCCACGCACATTTGCTTTAATTTGGTTTAAAGAAAAGAAATAAATAATACAGTTTACTACACGTCGTCAACAACAAAGCCCACCTATTGTTTGATATGTCAATCATAGTCTACATCAGTGCCATTGACTTTCTAGATTTATAATAAAAGATTTAATAATCTGCACACAAGTACACTTGCTTTCTGTCATACCGAGTTTATTTCAGAGAATGGGCACATAAACAACTCAATTCACAGACAACATGTTCAATATACATAAGTGCTCATGCTCATTCAAGTGTAAATCTTTAAACAATTTAATTCACGAATTTAAGAAGGACTATAATTTCTTATAATTTCAGACTTTTTTAACAAATATAAAACTAAAAAGTCTTTAATTAACCAAGAGCGTAAATACACAGAGTGTAGAAGTTTCGCATTGACGTCTAAAAACTAATGAGCAAGAATGTAAATAAAACTACATTCTTTACCGCACTAAGAAGTAAAGAAGTAAAGAATATTAGGTAAAGTGGCAAACCTTCACTGAAGGAAGAGATACCATTTACACCAGCATTTAGGCCCACTGTGACAGCACCATTACTATTCAAGATTCCGTAGGCCAAGACAACCCGAGTCCATAATAAATCCTGCTATTGCAGGATTACATTTTTTCAATAGTATATATATTTGCCTTAACCCACATAAGAGTTACACCTAAATGTTTGAACGATTCTTTGGAATTAATGGAAAACGAAGGACATTGAAAATACTTTCTTAAAATTAACCGAGTCTGCTTCTGTACTCAAATCTTTCTAGAATTTGCTGGCATCGGTCTCTGCAATCTGAATCTACATATTCATCACATCTTTGCACAACAGTTTTAGTTTCGGAATCAAACAAGCGTTACACCTTCGACAAAAGTGAATAACCGACCTCTTTTAACTTGTTGGCCTTTGGTTAAATTTTATTCTTGTATATTTTTTCAAAACCCACTGCGGTCGGACGAAATATTTCAACATGTTTAACCGAAGGTTTGAAACACACATACATATAACACAACTCCGAAAGTAATTTTGTTGGTGTTCGATTTATAATATTGTTACGTTTTTACCCTTTTAAAAACGTTTAAAATATGAGTTCGTAGGTTGCAAATAAAATAAAAATAAATTTGTCTTTAGTTTTAAATTAATTCTTTATTGCTCGCTCAATTCCGTGTGCCACCTTTGGCAACTTGATTAAAACTACAACAATTTGCTTTAGTTGTTATTCTTCTTTACACTTTTCCGCGTACACACTAACAATTGTTCGTTAGATCTTTACAATGGAGTTCTTCAATCCACAATTATACTCTTCACACGCAACGAGTCTTCACACAAGACCGACGGAATTCTTTCTGATCCGTTACTTGCTGAGTCTTGCTTTTTTTATATCGCAGCGTAAACAATCTGCTCTTGATGCTCTTGAAGGAGAATGACTTTCCCTTCGCGAAATCCCTATAAATGTAAACATGTTGTTATTGTTTTGTGTGCATTTTGTTTACGTTTGTCCTTGCAAGTTACTAACAGTGGCGGCTCTGCCGATCAACCAAATTTTGCAGCATAAGCTCTTTTTTACCAACACGCGCATCCGATCTAAATACAATAATTTTGTGGGAAAATAATTATTGCTTGATCAGCGTCTGCATTCTTGCACATGTTGGTGCAACGTGACCTACCAACCAACGAGCGAATGGGGTTGATGAAAGAACGGGCAGTCTTGGCAGCGTGTCCGCTCGTGAATTAATAATTAAATAATTTTGTGGTGAATTAAAGTTAATTATTAATGAATATTGTAGTGATTTAAAATTAATAATTAATTAATATTGTAGTGAATTAAAATTAATAATTAATTAGTAATTGTTTAATTGAGTTGAAATATAAAATTCATAATTGTTAATAATAATAAATTAATTGGCGTTAAAATATAAAAATTATAATCCGTTTTATTTCGGCGCTGTTGTTCGCGCCTCTGAATTAAATTTTTTTAACGAATCCACGTAAGTCTCCCGAGCAGGGACCCGCTCATAATTGCGGAAGTCCTTGATTATCAAAAAATAAAAACAGTTCTGCGATCTCTAAGGAGCACTCCAGAACGGATAATTTGACAAAAATAATAAAGGAAAAAAATATATAAATAAATAAAAAGTTCTGCGATCTCTAAGGAGCACTCCAGAACCAATAACTCTATAAAAAAATATATTAACCACAAGAGAAACCTCTCCTTCGCTAACCGAATATTCCTGGTGGCTCCTAAATCAATTAGCCTCAGTAGGTTATTCGAGCGAAAGCTAAGTAAACCGTGCCCAAGTATGTATCCACGATTATAAAAGTGGACTTCCAAAAGGGCAAAAGGAGTTTACGTGGAGCGCGTCGTGTCGCGATACATATAGCCAAGACTCAGCAATTTTTTTTTCTTAGAAAATAAGATTGAAGTTATAAAAATATAAATAAGAAAGGTGTTTAAGTGAACAAGAAAAAGTGAAACTTTTTTTCGAAAGAAAAAGAAGAGAACAAAATAAAAGTAATAACAAAGCAGGAAGAAAAAATTGAAGTTTATTAAAATTGAAGAAATTTGTCAAATTAAAAAAGGAAGGTAATAAAAAGTTCTAAAATTAAATTGAATAAAAGTAAAAAATTATAATTGATTAAAAAGGAAATTATTAAAATAAGAAAAAGGAAAATATAAATAGAAAGTTTTAAAATTAAAAGGAAATTGAAAAAAATAAATTATTAAATGAAATATATTTGTGTGTGAAAGAAAAAATTGAAATTTACTAATTAGAAGAAATATATGATTAGAAAATATAAGAGCATTAAAAAAGAAAAGAAAAAATTAAGAGAAATAAGAAAATAATAAAAAAAAGAAAAATTATAAAATTTAAAAAGAAAATAAGAATTATTTACGGTGAAGTGAGTGCTATAGTGGACATCCCCTAAAAATAAAAATAAAACAACACAAAAGACGATTTGAAGGTAAGTGAATTTTTCTTTTTTTCATCCTTGTCGGTACTTGCTAATAATAATATGGAGGAGCTTAGATCAACTGTAACCACCTTGACTGGTGCCATGAACCGTTTCATGGAGCAGGTTAAAGGAGTGGAAACTAGCATAGGAAATATTGAGGCGAGTTTAAGTAACAACGCCTTAGGCCAGGTAATTAGTAGATTAGAATTTCTTGAAAATAGTCAGGCTGCTGCCGTAGGTGCTGTGGTTTCAGAGGAAGGACCCCTTCAACGACCACGAACTGAGGACGATTTGAAGGATATAAGCCGACTCCCTGACAGCGTGAAAGAATTACGATCTTTCGATGGTAATCCAACTCAATACATATCGAGGGTACACTCGGTGGAGACTATCCTTAAGGATTTCGAAATCGTAAGACAAAGACCCATTTATCGAGCCATGGTCCAAAGCATACGCCAGAAAGTGGTGGGTGCTGCGGACACAGCATTGATTTCATACAACGTGTTTGATGACGATTGGAATGAAATCAAAAAGGTTCTGTCCCTCCACTACGCCAATAAGAGAGGCATTCAAACCTTGGAACATCAGTTAAACCAGCTTTCTCAAGGTTCTTCAAAAATGGACGAATTCTTTGCTTCGGTGAATCATCAGTTATCACTGATCATTAATAAACTAAAGACGGAATCCTATAGTCAGGAAACTGTGAGGGCACTTATAGAGACTTGTAGGAATAGGGCTTTGGATGTATTTGTGCGTGGTTTGAGTACAGATTTGTCGCGGATGATTATTATTCAGAAACCGAAAACGCTTCCAGAGGCATACTCCGCTTGCTTGGAGTTGCAAAATTTAACTATAAGAAATAACATCCTACATATTAAGGGTAATAATAGAATCACTGTTCCAACCTCGATCGGAACAGCAGACAGACAATTTCCTCCTCGACCACCAAAATCCTACCCAATACGTCAAAATAACTACTGGCAGCCTAGGAATCATAAACAAAATTGGCAAAGTGGTTATAAACCTCAAAATTTTCGTGAGGAGTTTTATGACTCTAAATTGAGGCCACCAATTCCTCCTCGTTATAATGTGACCAAAAGTGAACCAATGGATGTTGATAAAACGATTCAAACACGTCGAATTAATTATATCAACAATCCGAGATCGATGGTTAAAAGGAATCAACCTGAAGAATATACTTCAAACAAACAACTACGATTGTATCATATCGAAACCCAGTAGGAGAATGCCAGTGGGGCACAAGATGATATTGCCCAGCCGGATATAGTCGATGAAGTAAATTTTATGAGGGTCAGCCGTCAAGCTTACCTTACATAGAATACAAGACTCCGAGTAACAAACCTGATTGACACAGGCTTAAACAAGAACTTCTGTAGTCCTCTTCTGTCTAAGGGTTCCACACTTTTAACCAAACCAATATTGGTTCGATCAGCGGGAGGAGATATCTTAATTAATGAAAAAGTGGAAGGTCAGTTCTTTAAGTTTGCAGGAATAGATCTTCCAATATCTTTCTATATATTACCTGGTCTTAAAACTTTTGATGGTATAATTGGTGATGATACCCTCAAGCAACTAGGCGCTATAGTTGACCGTAGAGCAAATATCCTTATTTTGGAAAACAATATTCACAGTCCTCTTAAAGAAAAAGTTTCTGTTGAAATAAACTATGTTATTGATGACGAATTCCCTGATGATATTAGGATTAGGTTAGATAAGCTAATAGATAAATATAAGTCCTTGTTCGGACCATTAGATGGTAGTGAACTAGCATCAACGAATGTCCAGGCAGAAATTAGAACTACTACGGAGGAACCGATTTACACAAAAAGTTATCCTTATCCAGTCTGCATGAGAGAAGAAGTAGAGATGCAAATAGGAGAGCTGCTCTCAGAAGGAATTATACGACCTTCGGAAAGCCCATATAATTCTCCAATTTGGTTAGTGCCCAAGAAACCTAAACCCAGTGGTGAAAAACAATACAGAATGGTTGTTGATTTCAAGCGCCTGAATTCTATAACTATTTCAGATACTTATCCAATTCCAGATATTACATCGACTCTTGCTAGCTTAGGGAATGCTAAATATTTTACGACAATTGATCTTACAACAGGTTTCCGTCAAATAGCCATGAATTCAAAAGATATTCCGAAAACGGCATTTTCAACGGCAAATGGTAAATTTGAATATTTAAGACTTCCTTTCGGTTTAAAAAATGCTCCGGCTATATTTCAGAGAATGATAGATGATGTCCATCGCGAGTACATAGGAAAAATTTGTTTTGTCTACATTGATGATATCATTGTGATCGGAAAAAATGTCGAAGATCATTTAAAGAATGTGGACACAATATTCGCTAGGCTTCGTGATGCCAATTTAAAAGTCAATCTCGATAAGACGCATTTTATGAAAACCGAGGTAGAATTTCTTGGATACATCGTTGGTTCAAAGGGAATCAAACCAGACCCCACCAAAGTCAAATCTATTGAGAACCTGTTACCACCCACAAACCTGAATGAATTAAAAAGTTTCTTGACTATGACTTCATATTACAGGAGATTTATCCGTGACTATGCAAAAGTTGCGAATCCTCTCACAAATTTAACCAGGGGGCAATACGCTCAAGTGAAAGCTAGCCAGTCAAGGAAAGTTCCAATTACCTTAACCGATGAAGCTCTAAAAGCTTTCGAGGCATTAAAATCATTATTGACGACAGCGGAGATTTTATCTTTTCCAGATTTCGAAAAGCCATTTAATTTCACGACAGATGCCTCTCATACGGCATTGGGTGCTGTACTGTCACAGGGTGAAATTGGAAAGGATAAGCCAATAGCTTATATTTCTCGCTCGCTCAACAAAACTGAAGGGGGGTATGCTACTAATGAAAAAGAGATGTTAGCCATCGTGTGGGCTTTGGATAATCTTAGAAATTATTTATATGGTGCTAGGAAGATCCGAATATATACGGATCATCAACCCTTAACCTTTGCATTAGGTAATAGAAATTTTAACGCAAAATTAAAAAGGTGGAAGGCACGCATAGAGGAGTATAATCACGAATTGATTTATAAGCCTGGTAAATCAAATCACGTGGCTGACGCTCTCTCAAGATTAAAAACCATATCTAACCATTTATATTACTCTGCTACTGATACAGCTAGTGAAGGAATGCCTGTTGATTTGGAAAATACTATAACTGCCACTGAAGGCAATGGGAGTGATATGAGTGACACCCTAACTGCATCTGAGGGTCGAGAAGATGACGGACTTTCGTCAGGAGCAACAGTTCATAGTGCCGAACAGGGCTCCTCTGGTTTAATACCGCACGTAGAAGTTCCAATCAATGTCTTTAGGAATCAGATTATAATTGGAATCGGAATGGACATGGTAGCGGTTGAGGAACCACACCGTGGGTTTACTAGACACTTTGTATCAGTGAGAGGATGGACTGAAGATGCGCTTACTTCAATATTAAAAGAGGAACTTAGACCAAATATTCTAAATGGTATCAAGATACCCGAAAAACTGCTTGGCAGCCTACAAGAGATTTATATTGATCATTTTTCTAGATATAAGATTAGGATTACGCAAAAAATGGTAACGGATATTACATCGAAGGAACGTCAATTCCAGATAATCGAAACTGAACACAGACGAGCACATCGTAATGCTAGGGAAAATAAAGAACAAATTTTAGAGCAATTCTATTTTCCACAAATGAATGCTTGCATTAAGAAATATGTCGCTAGCTGTGATGTTTGTAATCGATGTAAATATGACCGAAAACCTCCACACATACATCACCAAAGAACTCCGGATCCCAAATACCCATGTGAGATTCTTCATATGGATATTATGGAAATTCAGGGGCAAAAGTTCATTTCATGTATAGATAAGTTTACAAAATTCGCAAAACTATTTAGTATTACGGATAGGTCGTTAATACAGGTGAAGAAGAAATTGATTAAAATTTTACATTATTTTACAGCGCCAAAAATACTGGTCACTGATAATGAAGGTAGTTTTTTAAGCCCGTTGGTAGAAACTTGTATTAAATCATTGGGAATTCAGGTATATCTTACGCCTTCACAACGAAGTGAGGAAAATGGGCAAGTTGAGAGATTACACTCAACAATAATCGAAATATATAGGTGTCTGAGGACAGAACATCCAGACTTATCGGTAAAAGAATTAATTGAGATATGTGTCGACAGATACAATAATACCATACATTCGGTAACAAAGAAAAGACCCCGAGACTTGTTTTTTAATAAGTTTGGAGAGATAAGTTATGAAAAGCTATTGTCCACACAGAGGAAAGTAAATAGAGATCTTAGACACTTACTGAAGAGAAATATGACAATCCGAAATGCAAGATTGAATAAAAAAGGGCAAAGTCCGAAAAATTATAGGAAGGGTGACAGAATTTATGTTGCTATTAAAACTATTAAAGGAAAGAATAAGGCGCTGTATAAAAAGGAAATAGTTGAAAGAAATAATAGGGCAACAGTACTGACTAGGAGTGGAAGAAAGATTCACAAAGAGCATATTAAGAATCTAAAAGGGGCAAGTCCAAAAAAATTTTTTAAAACTTAACTAATTTCACTTCTACGTAAATGTTTCTTAAATAAAATTTTTTTTAAAATAAAGATAATAATAATTTGAATTTGTAGAATTAATTATTAAGCAAATGAAAAGATTTATAATAGATAAGTATATCCCTTGAACAAATGGGCTCAAAATTTAAGCGGAAAGCATGTATTTGTGCTGGGGTTCAACTCCCCATGGGTCCCATGAGAACTAAGGGGATCATTGATCACTTCCACACACATGAGAGCTACATAAGAGTAAAAAATATATAAAAAAATAGAAAAATCCAACTGAAACTTAATGGCGTCCTTTAAGGCGATTTCTTTTTTTTTTGGATGATGATTTATGATAGTGATGTCCTCACTGCCACAAGTCATAGTAGATCTCCGTACCATGAGTAGGTTTCTCGCAATCAAACCATTAACGCTTGAAACTAAAAGGGATAATGCGGAATTTACGGTCCATACAAAAAATATAAACAAATGATCTCAAAAATATAGTGGATACCGTATATTTACGGTGGGGTTCAACTCCCTGAGAGTATCATGAGAATAGAGAAATCGCACTATTGGGAAAGCCTTAAACTTAATAAAGTAAAGTAAGACATAGAATCAAAAATAAAAATAAAATTTAAAAAGAAGAAAAAACAGTTAAAAATAAAAAAAAGAGTAAAGAACTTAAATTACTAACAAAAAATCTACTAACAAAAAATTACATATATAAAAACAATGAATTTTTCATAAAAATAATGAATTTTTCAAAAAGAAAAAAAGAGAAAAGGAAAAAATAGGGTGAAGGGTAATTTTTAAGGAAAAATAGTGTTAAAAATAAAGTAAAATAAGATATAAAATTAGGAGTAGAAACAAAAAAGGGTGAACGATACTTTTTATGTATCCACCCGAATTCCACTTTATCATCTCACACTAATAATGCCACCTAATTAGGGGAAAGGTATTTCTAAGGTTCTTATTAACTCTATTTTCAGAATAATTTTTTAAGACATGTATTTTACACTAACTATTTTCACATCTCTCATGATTATGACACTTAATTTGGCCCCATTCCCAAATGCCGTTCAAATATATCGATATGAGACGTCGCTGGTTTCGCTGAAGGTCGGTAATGGGTGGATAATTGACGGGAATTTGAAACTAATACACATCATTAATCTTGAAGAATATGGAGAGGTGGCTGCGAATATATCAACCCTAGTTAAGGAGCACATCCCGTTAAGCAGAAATAAAGGTTTCATTTTGCACCACTTGTCGCAGATGCAGGAACGCCTCAACGAACTAATCAATGTTAACAAAAGGTCAACCCGATCGATTGATTGGATAGGATCGGCGTGGAAGTGGATAGCTGGAAATCCCGATGCGGCAGACTGGAATAATATACTCAAAAGCCAGGAAGGCATTATTGAGAATAATAACGAGCAGTATAAAATAAATAAAGAGCTACAACAGATCACAAATCAGGCTGCAAAAAAGATAAATGAAATGATATCTAGACTAAATAACATAATGAGCGGCAAGGACTACAATTTAATTGAGCAAACCACCATTAATGAAATAATTGTATTAATTGTGTTAATGTAATGGCTAAGAATGGAATTGTTAACACGAATCTACTTAATCAGGCCGAGATCAAGAGAATCCTAGATGAGTTGGAAACCTTACCTTATAACAATGTAATAGAAGCGGTTGAATATGCGACACCGTCTGTATACACAAATGGGTCACATTTGCTGTATGTTCTATCGATAACAAAACTGCCACAGCCACCATAAACGAAGGCAGACAAATCGACTTGCAATTCAAGAAAGTTCTGATAAATGAAGCTGAAACTTATGGACTAAGGGACGATTGCCTTTCAATAAATAACTCCACAGTATGCAGAAGATCATCCGTAATTAAACTGGCAGAAGACGACTGCCTTAACCTTATCCTGAAGGGTGGATCAGCAAGATGTAAATACAAATTTAATCAAGATGAGGTCGTCGAAATACTGGACGAGGACGTTGTCTATGTTACAAATTTTAAAGGCGTGATTAAAGTCAGTGGAGTATCTATGTTTTTAAATGGCATGTATCTTCTTCAGCTCTCTAATGAGTCGATAGTAATTAGAAATCATACTTACTCGAGCAGCTCAATTACGGAAACTCAAGCCTTACCACCAGTTCTTGCTAATGTAACATTAAGTACGTCCATGAAGTCAGCCTTAACAACATAAATCGGTTGGATCACTTAGGGGTTAAATTCAACAGTTCCATAGGGATAAATGTTGTTCTCATTGGTGCTATATTCGGATGCATTGCATGGCTCTGGTACCAACAAGTAAGGAAGATTAACCTCCCAGGAATACATTTCCAAATATCAAATACGGACTCTAAGGTCAGCGGGACGCAGACATTTAAGGAGGTAGGAGTTACTAACAGTGGCGGATCTGCCGACCAACCAAATTTTGCAGCATAAGCTCTTTTTTACCAACACGCGCATCCGATCTAAATACAATAATTTTGTGGGAAAATAATTATTGCTTGATCAGCGTCTGCATTCTTGCACATGTTGGGGCAACGTGACCTACCAACCAACGAGCGAATGGGGTTGATGAAAGAACGGGCAGTCTTGGCAGCGTGTCCGCTCGTGAAGATTGATTTTAAATTAATCATTAAAGTAATATTGTAGGGATTTAAAATTAATAGTTAAATAATTTTGTGGTGAATTAAAGTTAATAATTAATGAATATTGTAGTGATTTAAAATTAATAATTAATTAATATTGTATTGAATTAAAATTAATAATTAATTAGTAATTGTTTAATTGAGTTGAAATATAAAATTCATAATTGTTAATAATAATAAATTAATTGGCGTTAAAACATAAAAATTATAATCCGTTTTATTTCGGCGCTGTAGGTCGCGCCTCTGAATTACATTTTTGTAACGAATCCAAGTAAGTCTCCTTTAACTTGCAGTGTTGTTGTTGCCTGTTTGTTTACTTTGTTTATCCCCTTTTTTATACTGATGTTTTTGCTATTTTTTGTTTATTGTTGATCATGTAAACAATTCCATTGTTTTGTTTTTGTAGTTTTTGTTTACCATTTTAACAAACAAGTCCATTGTTTTGTTTTGTAGCCTTTGTTTATCATTTTAAAAACACCATTTCCATTTTCGTAACAATATTTTATAATAGTTTTGAAAGCTTTTTATGTTACAAACATTATTTTTATAATACTATAATTTATCATTGCACCACAAAAGGGTGATTAAATCTAAAATTCATCACATGAACTCCGCCTGAGATCCAAATGTATCTGATTGATTAAAGTAAAATATATGATTGAAAGCCTCCGCCATTAAATTTAAACCCAATTCGCTCATACTTATGCACGTCAAACGTTGTAAACATTAAAATATTTACATATATAAATAAGCCATTTTGGTTGTTTGTGTATTTCTAATCAAATTAAATTTACCTTCTGTGCCTAAGTTGATAAATACTCTTTACGTTTGAATTAAGTTGATTACTGCATGAAATTTTACATACACCGTGTATTGTTGTAGTCAATGTATTCATATTCCGTTACACGTACGCTTGTATGCGTATACATTACGTGATATTACTCAATTAAATAACACTCATACGCAACAGGAGAACAGATGATAATTACACAGGTTTTATCAAGCGATTCCTATCTTTAAATATTAAAAAAAAAACAAAGCGTGTGTAAGATACTGAGATACTTGTAGTCGTCGCAGTCTAGTAGATAGTGGCTTATTTGACGGTGAGGCCACTGTTCAAACTCCAGGTTAGACATCCCGAACAAAATGATATATGAAAAAATATTTCTTCGGCGACTTCCTCTAAGCAGATTTCTGGCAAAAACTATGAGAATAAATAAAAATTGCCATGAAAGTTCCTCAAAAATTTGTTTTTCGGAGTCGACTTTAAACTGTAGGCCCCGCCACTCATGTATGTGGGAATGTAGTCGCGCTGTAAGAGAGAGGCGAGTCAGTTGACGAGAAGACATAGTGAGCGAAAAACGTGTGCGGTGAAGATAAAACATTGGTGACGATAAAAAATTGAATTATTTTAAATTGCATTTAAAAGTGTAAAAATATACAATACAAAAAGTTTGAAGAAGAAACTAGCGGTTTAAAAAAAAGGAGAGAAAAAAAATTTTTGAGAATAAGAGTAAGAAAAGAGAAACGAAACAACCCCTGAAAAACAAACAAGTGCAGTTTCGTATATAAGAACTAACGGGAATATAACGCCTGTCGATAGAATAAAAAAGAAGGAAAAAGAAAAAGAAATAAGTGAAGAGAGTAAATAGAAACATGTCGCGTCTGCGTGAATTTGAGAATGTGTTTGTGGCACTACGCAATAGTAAAAAAGATGCAGTAGCCGCACTACACAAGTTTGTATATGAAAATGAAGTAGACAGAATGAACCGACACCGGCTGCGAGATTTTGCTGGCTTTCAATACACCGAAGAAGATGATGCATATGTGAAGAAGGCAGAATACATCGAAAAGAATTTGAACGTTACAGACTTAGTTTCTATATGCAATATATTGGGCATTAGTTACAAAAAACACGCTTTGATGAAACACATATTTAAAAATTTGCAGAAATGTAAGCTGTTGGCTTTCGATGACGACGACGATAACGACGATAATTATGGTGATGATGATGTAGATGACGACGACGATGATGCTGAACTTTATTCTACAAAAGACGAGGAGCCGAATAATCAACAGAGTGTGTGTGAGGTACCTGCTGCAAGAGGTTTCGGTATAAACAACGACGTGAGAAGAGGTGATAGAGAACAATCTGCAAATACGATGGGTGTAGAAGCTGTTGCACCGAATCATATGACGAAATTTGCTTTAAGTTTTAGAGACATTGAAGACTCGTTAAGCCCTTTTGATGGTACAAATATTTTTCCAATTGGAGCATGGCTTAACGAATTTGAAGAAACAGCCGCAGTGTTGTACTGGGATGGTTTTCAGAAATTTGTCTTCGCAAAGAAATCGTTAAAAGGCTTAGCTAAACTGTTTATAGCCATTGAAAAGGGCATAACGAATTATAATAAATTGAAACAAGTCTTAATAGAAGAGTTTGACTCGGCAACAAGTAGCGCACAAGTAGTATGTTTTTGTATGTTCGGGACCACTTACTCCATACAAATTTAGGAGCATGCATAGCTGTAAAAGAGTAAGAACATTGCAGCATTGTGAAATGAATTGTGTGCGATCGGTCTTTAGGTTTGTAACATGTATTATGAAAAGGTATTGCTTTTTAATGTGTATGTGTGTGTGTGTGTGTGTTAAAATTTAGGAGAATGCATATCTGGAAAAGAATTAAATCATTTTTATTTTAAATTTTTCCCTACAAATTTGGAATCATACCTGCTTTTTCTTGGTCCTTTCATTTGTATTGCTTTTCAAACGAATGGTTGGACGGACAGAATGAGTGTGTGCACGTTTCCTCATCTACATCCCAGAGTACAAGTAGACTGTAATGTGAATGTTTGGACGGACAGAATGTTTGTGCGGAACAAGTAATGTGTATGATCGTTTTTTTTTAATAATAAATTCTTGGTACGTTTTAGTCCTTAGCATTTTTTTTTTGTTTACAGGATGATCACCTGTATGGTTGCACGGTTTAGTCTTTATGATTTTTTTTGTATACAGGTTGAACACCTGCAAGATCGATTTTTTTTTGGGATAATAAATAACATCGTATACCCAAGTAGAAACATGTACATGTTCATTGCATTTGTATTGCTTTTCGAATGATTGGACGGACAGAATGAGTGTGTGCACGTTCTTTTGAGATAATAATTGTGAAGAAATAGAAATATAAACTGATAAGAAAGGGTGGGTTGGTTGTGGAGTTGTTTTTTATTTTTTTTTGTATATTTAATTAGAAGGATCTTTAATTTTAAATGTGATAAGAAAGAGTAGGTTAGTTGTGTCTTTTTAGTTTTGTATGATTTAATTAGAAGGATCTGCAATTTTAAATTGATAAGAAATTCTTGTCACGTACTGCTCATGATAAAATGTAGAAGAAATTGTAAACGGATGTGCACCTGCATGATAGTTTTCTAGGAATAATAGATTCTTATCGCAGTTTAGTGTATACAGGATGAACACCTGCATCATCGTTTTCTATGAATAATAGATTCTTATCGCGGTTTAGTGTATACCTGCATAATAAATAATAAATTCTTGTCACGTACTGCTCATGATCAAATGTAGAAAAAATAGAAATACAAACTGATAAGAAAGGGTAGTTTGGTTGTACGTGTTCTTTTTTTTGTAAACAGGATCACCTGCGTGCTAGTTTTTTTTATATACCTAAATAGAAACATGATTGTGCATGTTCATTTTGTTTGTATTACTTTTCAAACGAATGATTGGACGGACAGAATGAGTCTGTCTACGTTTCCTCATCTACATCCCAGAGTATAAATAGACTTGTTTTTAAGGATTTAGAATTTTTTAGTTTTACTGTTTTAAATAAATGAAATTATACAATAATGAGATTAATTAAAACAAATTATTTTTTTATTTTTTGAAAATTTTATTACATATTTCTTTGTTCAGATTTTTACAGATTCGAATTTAAAAATACGTTTATACAGATTAAATAACTTAAGTGTTAACAAATATTGTGTATAGAATGTTTGACATCGACAAATGTTGAAAGATTGTAAATAAGTATTTTCACAGTTAGATCTATGTATAATATTATTAACACATATAAATGGATAATTTACATAATTACAAGTTCTTAATTCATTTATAAGTTTCATAAATAAATCTATATGCTCTTTATCAATCTGATTACTATGCTTTGTTAATAGTTTTTCCAATACAGCTGATGTTACCATTTTTATTCCCCTTCTTTAAAAATTTAATAGTAGTTTGCGTAAGTGCGGGACGATGTACTCTGAACAAAGAGTAATAATTAACTAAACGAAGATTTCAGATGTGGTTAAGTTTTTTTGTCATTTATTATACAATTTCTTTATTGAAAATTACAATTTATTGAAAACACAGTTTTTACATTTAGTAAGATTATAAAAATTAATTATATTTTTAACTTCATTTTCAACTTGATATAGTCTATGTTTATAAAATATACAGGGGCAGGTGTCAGGACCGCATGTACTGTTTTCATTCGATCATTCACAATCCTCGAAATGTTCACCATGTCTATTTTTTATTCTCTTCAGGTTGCCAACATACTCCAGTTGTGTTTGTATGTTGATGAGTTTAGTTTTATCCTCATCAGAAATTATGCGCGAGAATGATTTTAGAAAGTTGTATATTTCCTTTAAAATCATTGTGTGTTAATCCACTGCTACTGTAGGCTCATGTGTAGAGTTTTTGAATAATCTTTTATGTTGATGGTTTTAATATTTATATGATTTAAGATCGCTCGTAAGAGATAACTCCTATCATCTTTATGGTTATGTATTTCAGCACCGGTGTCTATATCCCTCTCGTGTTCGGGATAGTACTGAGAACAGTAGTTGTTAAGGTAGATATTTATATTTTAATCTCTTCTAAACAATAAGATGTATACGCAGTAATGTCAAAAAAAAAACTACAATGTTAGTCAATAAACCAAATTTACTCTTTTTATACCCACGCAAATTTTAAAATTTCATAATCTTGTGAAATTAAAAGAATATTTTTTT
Source organism: Sarcophaga subvicina (assembly GCA_936449025.2). Lineage (NCBI taxonomy): Eukaryota > Metazoa > Arthropoda > Insecta > Diptera > Sarcophagidae > Sarcophaga > Sarcophaga subvicina. The sequence continues at coordinate 51,831,279 of OW388083.2, read as the reverse complement.
TTTTATTTTTTTTATTACTTTTTTATTTATATAACATATAAAATATACAGAGTTACATATACATTTACAATATTTTCTTTACTTCATTTGTAAGAGGTACATATTCAAACATTCTATCATGTATAATTAAACAATATGCAGATGTGTTAAGTGGTATGTTTTGTTGTGTCTTCAATTCGATTCGTATATCAATAGGTCCAGTTTTTACGGCTTCATTTTGATGTGTTACATCTAGAACAATTATTGGTGCAATTGTCTTAAAACTATCTCGTTTTAGTAAGGGTTGCGAGGGGCGTGAATAATAACTTTCTTGAAATCTTGAGTACATATGATATAGTAGAGCGAACCGATTTCTATCAAATTTAAGATTTAAATCATCGTAGGGATACGACTCTGAGTTGAGATGAACTTTAACATCGGATAGATTACAATGTATAAATTTGTTAGAGTTGTCTCGAAATGCTATTAACAGAAATCGAGGTCTTTCACTTTCACGAGCAAGCTTAACATTCCATAATATTGTATTGCTTTCGGGAAGAGAGGGGTAATAATACATATCCCAACTTCTAAACGATATATTCAAAGGTCGACGACTGTTGATAGTTTTATACATTTCCAATTTATAGGCATCAGCAAGTTGAACATGTGGTACTTTCCATGTTATATTTAAAATCGATAGCTTACATTTTTCACTTGATATATTTGATTTAAAGACTTGAGAATCATCTTTAGATCGTAGAAGAATTAATTCGTGTTTGGAATTAACTATTATCTTATTGAAATCTTCAGCAAATCCGAGTAACATTTTTAATGGAACACAAAAATTAAAGCTTCCAGTAATAAGCGAAAGATCAGATTCACCATTGATTGGTGACCATCCTGCATTTACTAGTGCATCACTTTCGAAATGATTTAATGAAATATAGTTCTTGATGTCCGTTGTTATACCCAGATGACGTGTACGATCAATTTCTACACCATTTATCTCATAACGAATTTCATCGAACAGATAGGCCATACAGTTGTTTAAGAGTTTTAATGATGGAGAGACTGTAGAATCGTCTTTTGTTGCAAATCCTTCTATGTATAGAAAACTTTCACTTGGTAGAACTAATAAATCTTGGTTTTGAATTGATATACGAATTTCATCGTTATTCTTAAATGATTGTAGATATGATGTATAACTATGATAGTCTTTTTTGATGATTGAATTATCAAAGTTTGGTTGTTGTAGTATGTTAATTATACTCATTTTTGTTTTAGTTTAAAACCAAGTTGTTTTAGAAATTCACGATTGTGTCTACTGAGATTCTCTGTCCTCTGTTTTTGTATATTTTTTATTTTTTTTATTTGTGATAATTTCTTAAAATCTTCAGTTCTTGTTGCTGTTTTTATTGCTGCAGCTGAGTATAACGTTTTCGGTTGCGATACTGATAATGAATTGTTGTTGTCATTGCTGTAGGAATTGTTTTTACTATCGAATATAATCATTCCTTCAGAGGTTTCAAATGTAATCTAATAGTTATTTTTTCTCCACGAAAATTAATAAGGTTTCCGTCCTGGTCGGTTACTTTTAGAACAATGGTGTTGATTGATCTAGTGTTAACTGGTAAATAAATGACGTTTGCTGGTGCTTCTGTTATTTTATAGCCAGGACTCACGTTAAGCGAAAATTGATGTAGAGTGTGAGCAGAAGCGTTATTTATATAGGATCCGGTAACAATATTACACTCAATTAAAATAGTGTTTATTTTTGTAATATCTATTGTTTTGTCTGATTTATGCTCTTTATCAGGCTTTAGAACTCTCTTACTAAATCCAAGCAGCGTTCCAATTGATCTTTCTTTATCGAAAAATATCGTATCAGTTGAGCTCTCTATGTAGGTTTGTAGTGTGTTATAATTTGATTGTATTTTAAGTTTTCCTTTTACACTCAATTTTTTATATTTTCTAATTAAAAAATCAGCTAAGTTTGAAAATTCATATGATCCCACAGGAATTTCTATAATATGGTTACCAATATGAAACAAATTGTTCTCATAATCAATATTCGGAATTGAGTGATATGTATCAAAACTTATTAGACCGCAAACATAGTTTGATTCAAGCCCAATGGGTGGAAAATAGTCGGCAACTAGTTTTGATGTATTTCCGTTCAGAGTTAATGTTATGGACATCTTAACGTATACCTTGCAAATGAATCATTTTCCAATATTACACTGTTTTTATAATGATGTTGATGACGATGCTGATGTATTATTTGAATTTATCCATGAATTGTGATTTGATGAAAATCCCAACCATTTAACATACAACATATTTCCTCTCCTCTTTAATACTTTTTCAACTAAATATGTTTGAGTGTATTTTGTTTTCAAAAGTTCATATTCATAAAATCCACCTTTAATTTCACTACCACGATAGTCTTCTAAAATGTAAGTATTGGGATTTGTATTCCTTATATTTTTGATTTTGAAGATTTCTGTAGTCCAATTTGGTGTATATCCTTTTTCAAATACATGTTTATATTTGCTTATACGAACATGATCACCAATTTTAAACTTAGGTCTCCTAAAAACCTTTAAGTTATTATAGACGGTATCCAAAAGAGTTTTTTCATTGAAAGAGTTCACTTCATTTGGTCTCATTTTAATTGTTCTATGAAGTGTATTATTATATTTATCAATTAGTTCTTGATATATGTTTATCCATTTGTAAGTTCCTTGAAAGCTAAACTCTTTCCACATCATCCCTTTCAATGTTCTATTAAATCGTTCAACTATTGATGTTTTCAAAGAACTATATGTTGAATAGTGATTAATTTTATGAGATTGCATTAAATGTTGAAATTGATTATTAAAGAACTCTCTACCATCATCGGTTTGCAGGTTTTTCGGTTTTCGCTTTGATGTATCGAATACACTTTTCATAGCAGCCGTTATGTTCTGTGCACCTTTATTTTTAACGGCAACAGCCCAGGCTCTTTTTGAAAAAGTATCTATAACTGTTAGAAGATAACGATACCCATTATTATATGTTTCATAGCTTCCCATTTCTACTAGATCAGCTTGCCATAAATCATCAATTCCCTTCACTACAACTCGTCTTCTTTTGAAATTTTTTCTAGCTTGTTTATGTAATTCTTCTACTATTTGTCTTTTTTCTGCATTCAAATCCATATTATGTATGTGCGTATGTGTGTGTGTGTGTGTGTGTGTGTGTATATATAAGTATATTTTATTCGATTTTTAGTTTTTCCTTTGAGTGAATGATTTGAATATATATTCTTCAATATGATTTAACCTTTGATTATAGATATTAATTCTCTTTAAAACTTCTATTTCAATTTTCTTGAAAGCTTCGTTAAACACTTTCATTTCACCTTCAATTTTATTGAATTTCTCTGTAATTTTATTTCTGTATTCAATATTTCCATTATAGTTTTCCTGCTTAGAATCTATTATTGTCTTCTCAACATAGTTATCAAGGGCTTTTTCAAGTTTCTCCATATAGTCTTTTATTTTCTCAATTTTTACAGATTGTTCGCTAACTTTGTTTTTAACATCATTACTCATTATTTCTTGATTGTGTATAATTGAAGTATTAACATTATCTTCGAATACTTTCATTTCATTGTCATGTTTTAGATAAATATTTTCAATCTCGCTTTTTAAATTGTTTATTTGATCAACTAGATCATCATATATTTGTGTTATATATTTTTCGATTACAATATTTTTGTTTTTATGGTTATATTTATTAAAACTTTCTCCAAATTTATTAATATAAGACATCTCTTTCACTCTTCTAATAAATTATGTTAGATTCTTTAAGTTCTTCGATAATAGAGATTATTTCGTTTTGATGATTGTTGTGGCCAGCACCTTCCGATGAGAGAAGTAAACGTAGTCTGTCAACTAATTCATTAGGATCATCCCAATATATATAGTTTGATTTCCGATTATCTAGTGATTTTAGCAATAATCCACTGCCTTTTGTTTAAATTTTTGTTGTTGTTTTGAATAAATGTTTAATTATTCGTATATATTTGAAGGCTCGTGTTCCTTTCACTTGTTCATTAGCTTCATAACGACGTCTATGTGCATTGGTATGAATTAAAATCTCTTTATATTTCTTTAAATCATTTTTAGTATAATGGAGAGGTTTTGTATGAAATACTAGTTCAAATAATCCAGGTGTCATTTTCAATTTCATGTTTCCAATCTGCATAGTATTATCTCCATTAAATATTAATTTTTCTTTGCCATATCTCCAACTTCCGTCTTCACCTTGATTAAAACCATAAATTTTATCCAATTGGTTATTATCAATAAGTAATTGAATATTTTCAAATAATGGAGAGCTTTTCGTCAGCTTTAAACTTTGTTTTCTTTCCAAGTTTTTGATACATGTACTTGATACAGGTCTATTATGACCATAGTTTTGTTCATCATCATTGTCATCAGTTGACATATTTCCATATTGAAAATCGTTATTATCACCGTTTACATCATAATAATCATCGTCATCATTAATAGTGTTGTCTATATCCTTATGCTTATGTTCAAGTTTTCCGATGATTTTATTATCATCGTTTACATCATCATAATCATCCTCGCCATCAAAAGTGTTGTCTATATACATATCCTTATGTTTATCTTCAAGTTTTCCGATGATTTTTTTAAGTGGTTTTGTTATTGGTTGAAAGGTATCTTCTAATAAATTAACTCTATCTATTTGGTTCAGTTTAATGTTTTTTAACTTTTCCTTTAGAACAGCTCTTGTCTTTACAAGATCTTCTAACATTTTATTATGATCATTTTTAGACATTATAATAATTTTTTTTAATTGATTTTGATTTGGTTATGATCTGCTTGCAATCTGCTCAGGATCTGCTTTATATCTGGTTGCGATCTGCTTGCTATCTGGTTATGATCTGCTTGCTATCTGCTCACGAACTGCTTTATATCTGGTTACGATCTGCTTGCTATCTGCTAATGAACTGCTTTACATCTGGTTGCGATCTGCTTGCTATCTGGTTATGATCTGTTTGCTATCTGCTCACGAACTGCTTTATATCTGGTTACGATTTGCTTTATATCTGGTTACGATCTGCTTGCTATCTAATATCAAATAACATATCATAGTTGTATGAAACTATCAAATCCTTTTCGATAACGTCCTTTATTTATTAAATCATCCTTGCTTACAACAAGAAATCCATATTTATCTTTCCAACACTCACTGCAAAGATCAACAAATTGTTTAAAAGTCATATCACCAATAACGTGATCATTATATATATGTTTTAAATTCATTTCATCCTGTTTAAATATTATAATCATATTTGCATTATCACGTATTAGATGTTTTGGAATTTTAGTATATGTTTGACCCAGATAAAAGCAATCAATGAATTTGTGTCTTCCCATACAGAAGTAATCTCTTATACTATTTTGTTTCTTAGAACTTCTTCATTTTCCGAAAACGTAAATAGATTAATTTCTTTTATCGGTTTAATTAATTTTCTTAGATAACAATATTTTGGTTGATATAATGATTTCGAGTATACATAGATGTTTTTAAATCTCAATCCGTTAGGACTTTCAATTAGACTTATCATCACATTAGTTTTACCACAGTTCGATGGTCCCACTATCAATGCACGAATCGAATTCGGTAATAATGTGTTGTGTACAACTGTTTTATCTCTTGATTGAGATGATTCATCAATATTTCTTATAATAATTTGCTTTGCTTGTTTAACTAGCTTCATGTTGACTGACATACTGAAACTGTGATCGCATAAATTGGTGTATATATAGGTCTTGATTTCAGATATTTTTGCGAAGAGGTATAAAAGTAACGAAACAAAATGGATATAATCTACAGTCAAAACAAAAGCCCAGTCAGTGTAAGATGAGAAGGGGACTTGTAAACAACTTAATAAATAAAGTACCTGTTGAATTACATCTGCCTGGTTATCAGTTTTGTGGACCTGGTACAAAACTTGAAAAACGTTTAGCAAGAGGAGATAAGGGTATAAATTTATTAGACGCAGCTTGCAGAGAGCACGATATTGCATATTCACAATCAAAAGATATAGACACAAGACATCAAGCAGATAAAATTTTAGCTGAAAAAGCCTGGCAACGAGTTAAGTCTAAAGATAATGATATTAAAGAACGTGCTAACGCGTGGTTTGTGACAAACGCTATGAAAGCTAAAGTGAAATTTGGATTAGGTTTGAAGGAGCAGAGACATAAGAAAAGAAAGAATTCAAAAAGAATGAGAAAAGGAAAAATGAATAAGTGTAATAAGAAATTATTCACAGCTACTGTGAGAAAAACTTTAAAACAATTGAAAGAACAGAAACCCCTTGATATAAATGATGCTGTTAAAATAGCAAAAAAGGCTATTCATTCAAATTTTAAAGGGAAAAAGCGAGCAGACATTATAATACCGAGAGTTATACCTGTACCGAAAATTGGAGGATTTCTTCCACTTATTCCCGTACTAACAGCATTGTCAGCGCTTGGTGGTTTGGCAAGTGGAGGATCCGCTATTGTCAAAGCAGTAAATGCAATAAAAATGGAAAAGAACAATTGGCTGAAGCTAACCGTCATAATAGATATATGGAATCAATTGCAATGGGTAAAGGGTTGTACCTCAAACCATATAAAACTGGATATGGTCTCTACTATAGTCCAGCTCCAAAAAACTATTAGATAACCTACTCAATCGCCCATTAACAGATTTGGATTTGAATAAATTTGGAAGACATCTCAAACACTTTAGGGGTGTTTTCATGCGTGATTCTTTACCTGAAAAACCATTCAAACAGGAATGCGGCATTGTTAATTTAGATAATACAAATGGTATGGGAACACATTGGGTAGCATATTATAAAAACCACAACTATAAAGAATACTTTGATAGCTTTGGAAACTTACAACCACCACTTGAGATTGTCAACTACTTAAAATTTCCTATTGAATATAATTATGAACGAAAACAAAAATTTAATACATTTAATTGTGGGCACTTGTGTTTAAAATTTTTATTCAATAAATAAATGAAATATTGTTTAATTTATATACATATAATATATTCTTTTTTATTAATTCGTATTATTTTGTACATTATATTCCTTATAAACTACTTAATCTATATATTTACATTTAAAAACATTTCATCATTATCGTCTTGCATAAATTCTCCATATATATTTACATTTAAAAACATTTCATCATTATCGTCTTGCATAAATTCTCTATATGAATTTAAATTTGATGATGATGAGGTTGATGGAGAATTTATTTTATAATGTCCCCAGGCGTAAGTGTCAACATTATTTTCACATATAAATCTCTTATCGTCTAAATAACTTAAAGTTAATTTACTTATATATTGTGTATATACTTGATGAATCTTAGATCTAAACACATACATAGAATCATGATACAGCTTTTTCTCTAGTAGACATTTTCTAAAATCATTAATACTTAGCCTAGATGTTACACTATTTTTAACGCCTTTAATTTTTTTTATTTCTTTGTCTACTCTATCTATTTTGATGGAATACATTTTAGCTCGTAAACCAATGAATTCCTTAATAATTTTTCCATTGCATTCATCTTTCATCATTCCCAATACTTTTTTATTCATTAAGGGGAAATTATATGGATTGTCTTTTGAATAAGCAGATGTATCGAAATGTGTTGGAATATCATTTCTAATATCATCATACATATCATTTGTTCTCACATTATATATAAATGAGTCGGTATCCATATAGCAGAGATTAATATTATCAAGATATTTTGGCTTCATATAATCGTAATGAAAATTATACATTTTCCATTTTGATAATTCTAGAACAGAAAAACCAATATAAATGGGTTTATTATATTCTGTTCGCACTCTTCTCATTTCAATGGCAACCATTTCTTCAGTAATTTCAATACAACTATGAATTGAGCTCAGATCATTCTCCAATAATTTTAAATTTTTGCACTGTATTACAAACAATACAAAAAACAATAAATATTTTATCTCCAAAAACAGACTTGGAAGCTTTTAAATACTGGATAGATAAAAACGTTAATTTAAATTATCCAATAAACAATGGTACAGAACTTGATTCGGCGGTTGAAAATTTTACAAATTTAATCCACGAAGCGGGAGCATTATCAACCCCTGTGGTTGAAACTGCTGGAAATGATCGTAATAGAGTTGTGATATCTGCTGAAATTCAAGCATTAATAAGAAACAGAAGGAGATTGCGAAGAATTTGGCAGTCTTCCAGAAGTCCAATTGACAAACAAATTTTTAACCGAGCCTCAAGTCAAGTAAAAACTCGAATCCGAGAATTTAAAAACGAAGAAACTGCTAACTTTCTAAAAAGCCTTAATATTAATGTATCTAAAAATGATGAGCACTGCCTTTGGAATGCAACAAAATATATAAAGCGGCCAATTAAAAGAAACATACCTATTAAAGATATAAACGGTAGCTGGTGTAGATCAGATAAAAATAAGGCAGATGCGTACTCTAATTATCTAGAAAATATTTTTCAGTCGTTCAATTTTAATAGTGATGCCGATGTTAAAGAAATAGAAGAGTTTTTATGTTGTCCTTGTCAAATGGATTTCCCTATCCCTCATATTCCTCCGCAAGAAGTGCAAAAAGAAATTGTAATGCTTAATAACAAAAAAACACCTGGATATGACCGAATAACAGCAACAGTTGCTAAAAGTCTGCCAAAAAAAGGTATACTTTTTCTGACTTTAATTTTCAACTCAATTTTAAGGTTACAAAACTTCCCAAATCAATGGAAATACGCTGAAGTTATTATGGTACCCAAACCAAGCAAGCCAGAAAATGTTGTTTCATCTTACCGACCTATTAGTCTTTTAACCACTTTCTCAAAACTATTTGAAAGAATATTCTTACGGAGGTTAATTCCAATACTAGAAAGAATAAGCATAATTCCAGAACATCAGTTCGGATTTCGACAACATCATGGTACTCCCGAGCAATGTCATCGTATACTCAACGTGATAAGAGACTCTTTAGAACGTAAACAATACTGTTCAGCTGTATTTCACGACATTCAGCAGGCCTTTGATCGAGTATGGCACCAGGGAATTCTATTTAAACTAAAGAAGTTGCTTCCAGCTCCATATTATTTGTTTTTTAAATCCTATTTAGAAAAAAGATTCTTTTACGTGAAAGTTAACAGCGAAATGTCAGATATATGTTCTATAAAAGCGGGTATTCCTCAAGGCAGTGTTCTAGGACCTGTTCTTTACACCATATTTACATATGATATGCCTACAAATGAAAATGTAACTGTCGCAACATATGCTGATGACACTGCATTAGTAGCAGCGAATGATTCACCTACCATTGCGTCAGAAATTATTCAACAGCAACTTAATGATATCGAAGGGTGGTTGAGAAAATGGAATATTAAAGTAAATACCGACAAATCCACACATATTACTTTTACTCTAAAAAGACAAGATTGTCCAGCTGTTGCTTTAAATGGTACAGTTATTCCTAAACGAACAACTGTCAAATATCTTGGTCTCCATCTCGACCGACGAAACACATGGAAAAAACATATACAGTCTAAAAGAGAACAATTAAAGATAAAAACGAGAAAAATGTATTGGCTACTAGGTTCTAAATCTGAACTATCACTAGAAAATAAGCTCTTGCTTTACAAAACGATATTGAAACCTGTTTGGACTTACGGAATACAGCTTTGGGGCACCGCTAGTAATTCAAATATTGAAATCCTTCAAAGATACCAATCTAAAACACTAAGATTAATAGCAAACGCTCCTTGGTTCATAACAAATAACAATATTCACAAAGACTTACAGATTCCAACAGTTAAAGATGAGATAAACAAACATACTTCTAGATACTTAGACAGACTCAGTACTCATAGTAATCCTTTAGCAATATGCTTGTTAGATGAAACCGAAGAAGTCAATAGACTTAAAAGGTTTCATATATTAGATTTACCTTACAGAAAATAATCTCCTACAATTTATTTAATAGATATTTTACTGGATAAAGATCCAGACTAGGTTAAGTTAAAATAAGATTATAAAATTTGCTTATTGTTGTAAAAACAGATTGTAAATAAATGAATTATAAAAAAAAAAAAAAAATTTTTTTTAACCAATTCGATTGATTAAATTGCAGAACTCTATGAATTTTCTTCAAAATTAATCCATGTTGAATACATTGTTGAAGATTGCGGTAATGTATTATGTAATTCTTTTTGTCATTTAAGTCTGTTATTAGTTTTCTATGTTTCATATTCTCAATTTTCTTATTTTCTGCACAGAATGGAAAATCACTATGATGATCGTGCAATACAGTTGGATATTCCAAATCTACTTCTAAAATATAACCAAATTCTGAATCTTCGTCTACAGTAGTTACATTGAAGTCGTTACAGTTGTCAAGCCATTTACAATTTTTATAGGGGAGATATTGAGACATTGCATAACCATATAAATTATTTACATCTAAATACATAAGATAATTTGATTCTTTTGTTGAATCATAGTCACTAACGTATTTATTATTAGCTGTCACATGTCGCTTACTGCATTGAACAACGCCTCCCATAATACCCCGCATAACGAAATTGTACATATTGATATCTGTCAATAATTCCAACTCAATTTCAGTTGTTTTCAACATTGCATCCCAGGATAAACCTGGTGTAGTATAATATTGACAGGGGTCTAAATTGTAAATGTTTTTGCAAACCTTGCGGAAATTTTCAAATACATCACAAAGCAATAGGACATCAACTTTTAAATATAATAGAAGATAATCTAAAAGTTTCTTACATTTGAATGTATTCCAAACTTTTTCAGCGTGTTCGTAATCGTCTTCACTACCCAACTCATTAGTAAGTTTATTAAAGAAGCATGATCGGGTTGGTAGTCCTGTTTCTTCAAGACGGTTGACTGAATCCAGATAGTCATATGGAAAGACACCTTTACGTTTCATTAAACTAAATTCATTGGGAGTTTGATAACTTGAGTTTACTGTCAACAGATCATTATCTGATAAATATCCCGCTAGTTTTTCCAAACTTGATGGCATAAACCGACAAGAATCTAGAAAACGTAGTTCTATAGTATTTTTTTATCTACATTAATCTTCTTCGATATAGATACATATAGTTCTTTGTTTAAAGGGATTACATTTATATCACCTTCAATAGAAGAAAGTTCTCTTACGAACAAATGACAATCATATGATGATAGATTATGAAAGAATATAGGAATAAAATTTGCTATTTGATACTCTAAATTACATTTGTTATGTGCCGGTCCTCTATATTCACCTGTTAAGTGACAATGATCAGCTACTCGATCTACAGGAGATAAAATTTTTTTACAAATGTGGCAAATTGTATCCTCCTTCTGTCTAATCTGTTGAGGAGGTGTTAAGGTTGGTTTCACGAGACTTAAATAATTCACATATAAATCTGTACAATTTTTAACTAAATTTACGAAGAAATGCTTTGGTGCATCATCACCACTGTACATTTTAAATTTATCTAAACTACTGTTAAATGAACATTTGATGTAATAACTATAAGCCAATGGAATATGTTTTTGTATTGAATTAACATTAGCTGAATTTTGAATATTAATTGTCTCTAGAATACACTCAAAATCAGCGTAGACTACAAAAGGTACATCCATTTGCTTTTTGAAATTTTTAAAACTTACGATATTATCGTCTACAGAGGGTAGTCTGGTTACAATTTTGTTGCACTCATCTTTGTGTTTGATCAGCGCCGTTTCACTGTGGAAGTGTATTAAACAAGTGTTACATATGTAAAATTGTCGACAGTGTTTTGTAAGTTGACTTTTAATTAATCTGTAATTAAATGGAAAGTGAAACAATTTTATATTAATATCATTTTTTAACACAAAATTATTATTGTTTTACCTTGAAATATTTTTAATCCATACGTAGTGGAATCTCTCACCATCTTATAATAATAATAAATTAACGTGCTTAGCTTTTTCATTTATACTGGAGTAGTAGGGTCCGACTATATGATTGTCATCATTCAACCCAAACACGTTCACGCTAATATCGGGATTTTTCATTTCAAAATGCTGCAATGTTCTTACTCTTTTACAGCTATGCATGCTCCTAAATTTGTATGGAGTAAGTGGTCCCGAACATACACAAACATACTACTCGCACAGCTTCATAAAATGTTATCCCGTTGTAAAATGGGTAAGGACGAGAGCGTTCAAGAGTACTATCTTAAAATGAAAGAATTAGCTGCTCGAGGTAAAATTGACGAAGCTTCTTTAATTCAGTACATAATTGATGGAATAAATGATTTGGATATACATAAAATGATGCTATACGGTGCTAGAAATTTGAAGCAATTTAAAGAGAAATTAAAATACTATTAAACGATGGCCAAGAATAACAAAAGAAAAACTGAATTAAAAAGAAATGAAAAGGTTACACATAAGGCTGAAAAAACAAAAGATTTGAAGTGTTTTAATTGCGGTACTAATGGACACAAGTCGGCTAATTGTAAAGATAAGTCAAGAGGCACTAAATGTTTTCAATGTGATAAATTTGGCCATATTGCAAAGGACTGTCCGTTAAAGAAAAACGAATCTAATGTTAGATGCCTATTTAAAAAAGAAAATGATATGATGGAATTGAAAATAAATATTGCTGGTACGAACACATTAGCTTTTCTCGATACTGGATGTGCTGTCAACGCCGCAACTGAAAAAATCTACTCGATTCTTCCCAACAAACCCGATCTGTCAGAGTCTAAATTTTACATGATTGGTTTTGGTAAAAACAGGTATGAAAATAAGGTAAAACCAATTGGAAACTTTAACTACTTGGTGAACGTAGAGGGTGAGTCATTCAATTTAACATTTCATGTTGTACCTAACGATAGTGTAGATGTTGATGTTGTATTGGGCAAACAGTTTTGTTTATCAGCTGATATTAGAAATACTCCTATGGGCGTCGAAATAAGAAAGTTTGATGAATCGGTTCCTATGTTGAAGATAAATGTTGTTGGCGACCATGATTTTGATATTGATGAAATGCAAGTTCACAAGTGAAGAAGTCTGTTGCTGAAATGATTAATAACTACAAACCAAGTTGCGCACAGCTTCATAAAATGTTATCCGGTTGTAAAATGGGTAAGGACGAGAGCGTTCAAGAGTACTATCTTAAAATGAAAGAATTAGCTGCTCGAGGTAATATTGACGAAGCTTCTTTAATTCAGTACATAATTGATGGAATAAATGATTTGGATATACATAAAATGATGCTATACGGTGCTAGAAATTTGAAGCAATTTAAAGAGAAATTAAAATACTATGAAACGATGGCCAAGAATAACAAAAGAAAAACTGAATTAAAAAGAAATCAAAAGGTTACACATAAGGCTGAAAAAACAAAAGATTTGAAGTGTTTTAATTGCGGTACTAATGGACACAAGTCGGCTAATTGTAAAGATAAGTCAAGAGGCACTAAATGTTTTCAATGTGATAAATTTGGCCATATTGCAAAGGACTGTCCGTTAAAGAAAAACGAATCTAATGTTAGATGCCTATTTAAGAAAGAAAATGATATGATGGAATTGAAAATAAATATTGCTGGTACGAACACATTAGCTTTTCTCGATACTGGATGTGCTGTCAACGCCGTAACTGAAAAAATCTACTCGATTCTTCCTAACAAACCCGATCTGTCAGAGTCTAAATTTTACATGATTGGTTTTGGTAAAAACACGTATGAAAATAAGGTAAAACCAATTGGAAACTTTAACTACTTGGTGAACGTAGAGGGTGAGTCATTCAATTTAACATTTCATGTTGTACCTAACGATAGTGTAGATGTTGATGTTGTATTGGGCAAACAGTTTTGTTTATCAGCTGATATTAGAAATACTCCTATGGGCGTCGAAATAAGAAAGTTTGATGAATCGGTTCCTATGTTGAAGATAAATGTTGTTGTCGACCATGATTTTGATATTGATGAAATGCAAGTCCACAAGTGAAGAAGTCTGTTGCTGAAATGATTAATAACTACAAACCACTAAACATAAAGACAACCAACGTCGAGATGAAGATAATTTTGAAAGATGATTCTCCAATATTCTGTACACCTCGTCGATTACCTATTCAGGAACGTACAGTGGTTGATCAGCAAGTTGATCAATGGCTAAAGGACGGTATAGTCGAACATTCCGAGTCTGAATTTTGCAGTCCCGTCGTTTTAGTAAAGAAACGAGATGGTACACCAAGACTTTGTATAGACTACCGCAAAATAAATCGAGTTATTGTTAAGGATCGGTTTCCTTTACCTTTAATAGAAGACCAACTAGATCGCCTACAAGGGGCTAAAATTTTTACAACAATAGATCTCAAAAATGGATTCTTCCATGTGCCCGTAGAGAATTACAGCAGAAAATACACATAATTTGTGACCCATAGCGGTCAATATCAATTTCTGAAGGTTCCATTTGGTCTATCCAATTCTCCCAGCGTATTTCAGCGGCACGTCAACGCTATATTTAGAGACTTAACTAGACAGGGGATTGCATTACCATACATAGACGATGTAATTATACCCGCAAGAGACGAAAATGAAGCTTTGGAATACTTACGAATTGTTTTGAGACAATGTCAAGAATACGGTTTAGAGCTAAATCTGAAGAAATGCATGTTTTTAAAGAAACGTATACAGTTTTTGGGTTATGTAATTGAAAACGAGAGTATCTTTCCATCACCAAATAAAATAGAGGCTTTGGCAAAATATCCTGTTCCACGCAATATTAAGCAAGTAGAAAGTTTTCTGGGATTGGCCGGATACTTTAGAAAGTTTATACCTAACTTCTCCATTATTGCAAAACCGCTTACCGATTTAAAGAAGAAGAACCAGAAATTCGAAATGAAAGAACAACAAATCTCAGCGTTTGCTAGACTTAAAGATGTAATGTGTCAGCAGCCAGTTTTAAAAATTTACAACCCAAAGTATGAAACAGAGGTCCATACGGATGCTTCCATTGAAGGATATGGCGCCGTGTTGCTTCAGAAATCACCAGATGATAATTGCCTACACCCGATCTACTGCATGAGCCGGAAAACAAGTGACCAAGAGAAGAGGTATAGTAGTTACGAGCTCGAAATTTTGGCAGTCATCGCCGCCCTTAAAAAGTTTAAAGTTTACCTACTTGGAACCCATTTTAAGCTCGTCACGGATTGCAATGCTTTCACCAAAACTCTAGAGAAGAGCGATCTTTGTACTCGAGTCGCTCGCTGGATTTTATTTCTAGAAGAATTCGATTATACGGTTGAACACCGCCCAGGCGCACGGATGAAGCATGTCGATGCCTTATCACGCTATCCGATGATGACAATAACGACCGAAGACAGCATCATAGAGAAAATAAGGCGATTGCAAGCGCAAGAAGGAGATCTACAAACAATAAAAGACATTTTAAAGACCCAGCATGACTACAATAATTATTTTTTAAAAGGCGATATTCTTTATAAAATTATTGACGACCGAGAATTGCTTGTAGTCGCGAAAGCTCTTCAGCGAGAAGTCATCCGTTTAGCCCACGACAGCGGTCATTTTTCAACTAACCAGGTCAAAGAACTCATACGACGTGAATACTATATACCAAAACTGGAAGAGAAAATTGAGCAACATATAGCGAATTGTACAGCCTGCGTTATCAACAATAGGAAACGTGGAAAGCAAGAAGGCGTATTGCACCCCATTCCTAAGAAAGACGAACCTCCCTTAGAATCCACATCGAAACAATATAAGCACATACTTGCGATAATCGACGCCTTCACGAAATTTTGCTGGCTGCATCCAACTAAATCAACAACAACGAATGAGGTCATCAATAGACTAAAAGATCAGAGTATTGTTTTTGGTAATCCTGTTCAAATAATTACGGACCGAGGAACCGCATTTTCCTCTGAAGATTTTAAAATTTATTGTAAAGGTGAAAATATCAAACACCACATGATTACAACTGGTCTGCCTAGGTCCAACGGCCAGGTCGAAAGGCTGAACTCTACTATCATTTCAGTCTTGGCAAAGTTAAGCGTAGACGACCCGTCAAAATGGTATAAGCACTTCGGAAAAGTACAGCAAGCCATCAATTCTACGCAAACTCGAAGTATCAACACCACTCCGTTTGATTTGCTATTTGGCACCAAGATGCGTATCCCTGACCAGTGTGACATTCATGAGCTTATTCGAGAAGAAATGGTAGCAGCTTTTAATGATGATAGAGAGGAAATTAGACGAAATGCCAAAGAACAGCTAGCCAAGGTTCAAGATGAAAATCGTAAGTCGTACAATCTAAGGCGTAAGAAAGCTACAATATATAAAACTGGTGACTTAGTTGCGATAAAAAGAACCCAATTTGGCCCAGGCCTAAAGTTAAAACCTAAGTATCTGGGGCCGTACCAAGTTGTGAACGAAAAGGCCAATGATACATATGACGTGGTACGAGTTGGAAACACCGAGGGGCCAAGAAGTACTTCAACATGCGCTGAGTATATAAAGCCCTGGCACACCAGCTTTGATGATAACGAATTCGAGACGAATCCGAGTGAGGACGGCCGAAATGTGGGAATGTAGTCGCGGTGTAAGAGAGAGGCGAGTCAGTTGACAAGAAGACGTAGTGAGCGAAAGACGAGTGCGGTGACGATAAAACATTGGATTCTTTTAATTTCTTTCTTTGCTTTGTAAATTGAATTTATTATTATTTAAAATAAAATTAAAGTAATATTAATTTTCCACATGTATAAAATTAACACACAACATAAGTGGCGTGAGAAGCTAGGTCGTAATCCTGACTGAAGGGTTGTAATGGCCAATTATGTACGTGTGAGATATTGTGCCCTCACGTGAAATGATCATGCACTCAAATCAATTGTGCAGATTATCCAATGTAACATGAGTTGTGTGAATCCTAGTGCCGTCCTGTTGAATCCACATGTCGTTTGTGTCCAGATCATCAAAATTAGGCCAAAATAAGTTGGTAATCATCGACCTATAGTTGACGTTCGGGCAACAAACTTGTGAATTATATATTTGAAACAACATTTTAAAATAGGAAAGTGAGAGGTGAATATGTTCTAACACTATGCATCTCATTGGTTCGCACTGTCATGCCATTTGGGTTTAAACAATTACAGTTTCTCCTTCGTTTGTCTTTTGTTATAGATGATATCTATTAAGCCGTGGGCAACAGAGTTTTCTGATCCATACAATACGAAACAGATTTACATATATTTATATATCTTACTTGTTAGCGCAATTCTTGAGTACGGATTACTGTAACGTTCATATCGAAGATATTTTATCCATGTGGAAACAATTTCTATTGTAACCAAATCAATCGAAAAATTTGCTGTGAATTTAGATAACATCGGCTAAGATTCATATTCCGTGTCGTAATTCTCATAAGTCTAATCATAATTATATTCAATTAAAACATTGCTGACCCTAAAACTGGCAATTTTCTCTGTCAAATTTTGTTGATTTTTCTCTAAATTGTTATGTTATGAAACGAATAATTATTGCTTCTCTCAATACGTAGGATAGGTTAGGTTAGGTTAAAGGACGTGTACTTGTCAATTAAGACAAGTACAGTACCCGGAGGTCGAATTGACCCATTGTACAACGTCCTAGTTTCTCACACCACTTATGTTGTGTGTGTTAATTTGTATACATGAGTGGTGGGACCTACAGTTTAAAGTCGACTCCGAACGACAGATTTTTGAGAAACTTTTTCATGGCCAATTAGACACCCAATTTTCGACTTTCTCGGATGAAACGAGGTGCTGCTCAGTCGGATAAATTCAAACAATTAGTAGTCGAAAGGTGCCAAGTCTGGTTAACAAAGCGGTTGGGGTAGCAGACCCAGCCTAATGTTTGGATTGTGTACTGTACCGATTATGCTTTGTGTGCAGTCTTGTCGTCTTTAGATTAATGCATGTTCAAAATGATAATTTGTTTTCGGTAGCGATCTGTGTTAACGGTTTCACCAGGTTCTAAATGCGTTGTCTCCCTACCGAATCAGTCTGATGTTGAGGACGATGTTTGTTTATTGAGCAACAATTAAAATGTCTGCCCTTTGTTTCTGACTCAAAGTATTGTCTTCATTCAATGTTGTTTGCGATACGGCGTCTTCAAACTTTATTGCAAACAATATTGCATCAAAGTACAATATTATAGCAAGTGCTCGCATTTTAAAACCTTTTTATTCTTTACGGATTTAATAATTTGCAAGATATCTTCAACGTAGAAGTACACTAAAAAGAATGGAGTTTCATCGACTTCAGTCATGAAAACAGAATTAAAAATAAAAAAGAAAAATAAAACTAGTGTTAATTAAATTCATTACAATTATCCATTTTCCATGTATCTACAATCACATATTTCATAATAATTTTAATTAAACAAATGTAATTGGCTTAAATTTTCTTTTCATATTTATCTGCGTTTCTTCATAAGTTTTAAACAAATAAACCACTCTAGAGTAGTTGAAACCGAAAAAATATTCACAACACCAGTGTACGCATTAATTTCAGATGATGAGCTTTTCTTCGGTCAGGATATGAAGTGTATGTCCGGCTTATTATTATACTCAAGTGATGCGCTCTTTTAATTTGCCAGTATTTTTATTCTCCCATGTGCTAACAAGACAATACAGCATGTTTTCACTTAAACACGCACGGTCATTTTTTCGTACAGTGCATTACAAAAAAATGTGTTTTAACCTGATTATGATTTTGGTTATGCTAAAAATGGAAGATTGAAAAATATAGTGTAACTCAGAGTAATTGCTTTCACTTATCTTTCAAGAATAAATGGACACTTATTTTCAATTTATAAACTTTTGACGGACACTGTAATTTGTTTATATTTCTTATGCTCCTGTAAATGTTTTCATAAGATGAATACTATGGCATCCGAATTGAAAACAGACAAGTAAGAAAATTTAAGTCAAAAACGGCTAATTCATGCTCCTACATGTAGAAAAGATAAATATTAAGACATGGTAATAAACTCTGTGATACTTCATACCTCACAAATAAATTTGTTTTAAATCTTGATATGAATAACTTCAATCTACTTTAACGAAAGTCTGAAATTAAACTTTCTTACTATTACATGCTGGTTTACTGTAGTGACATAACGAAATATGAAAAATATGTTCAAACTAGAGTTGATACAACACAGCGTAGAAATTATATTTTCTGAAATTGAAATCCACCAAAACCAAACCCAACGATGATTAACAACCGAAGAAATGTTTAAAAAAATTTAACCGACTACGAACTCGCCGTAGTCTGTATTGAAGCATTACACGTGAAGCCACAGTTCCAACCTCAGGACATCCTCAATAAAACGAAATATGAAGAAAGTATTTCTTCCGCGACTTAGATTTCTGGCAAAAACTCTGAGAGTAAATAAAATTGCCATGAAAAAGTTTTCAAAAACCTGTCATTCGGAGTCGACTGTAGGTCCTCCTACTTATATATAAAAAATTAACACACACAGCATAATTGCTGTGAGTTGTAATCCTGACTGATTGGCTATAACGACTGATTATGTATATAGCAATATCAAAACTATTGGAAAAACTGCTGATGTCTTGACTTTTGTCAATTCTAAAAGCGATGTACTTGTAGATGTATACCAGACCATCAATTTGGCTTCAAAAGGATTGGTACAGGTCCTAACAAATTCGTTCGAAATAAAGAAAGACTGCTCTGCTCTGCTTTTTTACAGAAAAGTCTAGTACATAAATTGAAAGAAAATGTTCCTTTTAATCTTGAGAGGGTATTGGAAAGCTATGTTGTCGGTAGAAGATTTGTAATCAAGAAGAGTTACTTTGAACCAGTTATCGACATAATATGAACTTCATACATGCCATTGAGCATTTACGCGCATAGTCCTACTTTTGCTGTTGACTCGGTATTTCTTAGCACTCATGAGAAACCCACGAAACTTCTAGGAATTTACAGAAACACATTTTTCTGCTAGAGAAGTGATTATATCTTTGGAGAATTAAGGTGAATAAACACAAACCAACAATCGCGTATTAAACATCTTAGCATTCACCTTCATAGTCTCCTGCCTTGAAAAATGTGATTTTTGGAAAAACTAACACAAATGAAATCGAAACTTTTTGAAATACTTTGGCCGATTGCTGGAAACTCCTGCTTGAGATTGGACTGTAGGCTCTTTCTATATAATTCACTTTCAAAATCAACATGGTGTAATGGTATTCAGTTATGGGAAACTTCTTCCGCTTTACACATCGAAAAGGACTCCCAAAATATGTCTACGCATGATTACAGCAGTTCAAAAACTATAATATTTTTAAGGGACTCAACGAGCTAACTATCAAATCAGATATTGAAAATCATTCTGAAAAATACTTGATAAAGTTGGCATTCCAATCGAATTATGTTGATTGTAAAATATTAAAGTATCGGGAAATGTATTCTGCAACCATATAACGAATTAACGTTGATACCTCAAGCTGTAAGATATTTTGTACAACTCACCTCAAAAGCTATTGCTGACACCAAGAAAGCAGCTGGAGTTGATTATAAAAAAAACGAGCAAAAGCATTTTCAAAGCATTTCTAAAGATACAGTTACTCATAAGGTAAGCCTTAATCCTTAAACTAAGACACAACGCATTAGTTAGTTTTGTGAAGAAAATTAGTACCATCAAGAAGACTTACAGGATTGGTCAAGAAAACAGTAAAACTTTTAAAAATAAGAAATAGCGTTGCGCAGAATTCGTCGCCGTGTCATGCACTTTTTATAATGTATGGGCTAAAATTATAAGCCTTCCTGTTTTTAAATTGGTGCAGCATATTATAAAGCTACTTGACTAACCGCTATTATAGTATTAAGAAGGATCATAATATTAGCAGCCCTCAGGTCTAGGAAGCAGGAGCCTCAGACGGAAGTGTTCCTATGCCGATACTATATTTTTTTTCAATCATCGGTATTGCTAAACTTTCGTTACGTCAACGTTCGTAGGCGATGCAATTGGGAACTAACATAAACAAGCACTAAAGCACTCACAGAGATTTTACTTTACGGCGAGAAACGTAGACTCAACTTCGAATAAAACATCTAGAATTACAAATCCTAAATTTGAACGATTTCGTACTTTAACATCTTCTGTATTTACTTTCATCGAAAAACATATTGTACTTAGATGTCGGCGTATAATGATTGCAGTATTTGACCACTAACCCGAGCAATCCTATAAATTTTTGTAATAATTTTGGAATTTATAAATTACGAGACTACCCTTTCCATTGAATATCATATGAACTGAATTTTTGATAAGAGGTAGGAATCAAAGAAGAAAACTTTTCACTACTACACCCAATAAATCTTAACAGATGGTATGGTTTCTAGGCTGTAACAGTTGAAAAAACTTGTATCTTAAGGTACTAACACATAGACGACAGACGACAGATAACAGAAAGCTGCTAAGTTTAGAATACACATGTTTTTATGAAAACAATTATATTGGAGGCAGAACAGAAAAAGCCAAGACAACAACCTAAGCAGTTTCTGTCCAAATTAAACTAGTTTCTATTTTTTTGAGCAGCTAAAAGCAAATTAGTGATGCCATTACAACATAAAATCATAAAAAAACAGCTAAAAATACTTATATTACTGAAGAGAAAGAACAATTCCAAAATTAAGAAATAACAAGCAATCCATGTATTCATAATAAATAAAATAGAATTATAGATTCAATTTTGTATCTGAATTCATTTGATAAATATTTTGTGTGTGCGGTTTTTTCATAAGTGAGTTTATTTTTGCGTACAAAAAACGTGATAGTGACAACACTGAAAAATTTAAATTCAATTGTTTTGATTTTGTGTCAGTTGTTTTTTTCTGCTCTGCTTTCAAAAAATTTAAGCAGTCGGCATGCGGCAGAAACAACAGTTGGCAGAATTTTCTGTCGAACTGCCGAACTGTTGTCTGTCGTCTATGTGTATATACCTTTACACTTACGTTGATTTAATTAGCTGGAAAAAACGATTTTTTTATATTTCGTTTTGTTCTACATATATGTATGAGCTGGTATTTGAACATGAGCTCTCGTCTAATATGCCACTGCCTATTTTACTATGGCAACATCAAAACGTTTGAGTGATAAAACTGAAACAGAATAAAAAATGCTTTATATCAGATTAAGTACTCAAAACGATTGAAGAAGGAGTGAACCAATACATCTAAGCGTAGAGAGTAGAAAGTTTATTACATCCTGTTCATTTACCGCGTGAACGAATGTATTCAACGATTCAAAGAGGTGAAATCAATTGCTATAATTAACTGTGCCTATAGTAGAGTACAGCTAAATTAATGCAGCAAAATATGAATGCGTATATTTAAAATAATATAATTTAAATATGGAAACTTACAGTTGAGTAATAATTATAGCACTATCATATCCACTATTCTAAAATAGAAAAACAAAAACAAGATTAATATTGTATTTTTAATCATGTACGATAAGGTGAAAAAATTAAAAGTGTTTCTTTAAATATATACTTACATACATACACTGACTCAAACAATTGCCCGTACACTAAACTATTAAAAATATAATTTAATGTAGTTCGGAAAATATATAACCAATGAAAATGAGTTCTTGATTTTTAAAAAGTGCAACAGGCATGTTACACATATACAAACACATAAAGGTTAAAACAGAAATAAATTTTATAAAACTAACAAAATTAAAAATTAAAATAAACCAAACTCAAAAAATTATCCGTACAGAATTATATTTATAACTTGAAATTAATTAATATGGTTTTAATAACGGGTGTGATATCCTTTGGCTTTAATAAACTCTTTTAAATGGTTCTTCATTGATAATAATAATTTACTAGTAATTTCTTGACCAATATTCAGCCATTCCTCGGTAATAACGTTTTTGAGCATTTCCTTGCCAGTGATTGTAGGCTGACGGATTTTTTTCTCCAAAACTCCCCATAGATGCTCTATGGGGTTAAGGTCTGGACTCTGAGGATGATCAGAAAGCACTTCTTTTACGTTTTCACATAACCATTCACTTACAATTTTGGCCTTATGTTTTGGGTCATTATCGTGAACGAGTCGAAAATCCCTTAGCATTCCTAATTTCGTCGCACTAGCTTCCAAATTTTCTTTTAAAATATTCAAATAATGGTATTTATCCATTGTACTTTCAACAAAAACTAGATTTCCGACTCCTCCTGCTGACATGGCACCCCAAACCATCACATTACCACCACCATGTTTTAAAGTTGGCTTTAGATTTTTCAACTCAAGGCTGACGTCTGATCTGGAGTATGCCAAAAACTATGTTAATAAATCAGAAGACTTCTGGACTACTATGATATTTACGGACGAAAGTAAGTTTAATATTTTTGGCTCAGACGGCAGGAGGTTTGTGTGGCGTAGAGAAAATACAGCTCTTGAGTTGAAAAATCTAAAGCCAACTTTAAAACATGGTGGTGGTAATGTGATGGTTTGGTGCCTGTTGCACTTTTTAAAAATCAAGAACTCATTTTCATTGGATATATATTTTCCGAACTACATTAAATTATATTTTCAATAGTTTAGTGTACGGGCAATTGTTTGAGTCAGTGTATATGTATATAAAATGCACTATATTTTTGTACACTACTAGCAATCTATATAAAAATGTTACTTCACTAATACATAAAACTCATATGCACATGGGATATGATAAAATTAAAGAACAAAGGCCTACTTCAACAATTTTTATTCAATTCGAAATAATTAAAAAATATTATTCAAGAAAAAAAATATTATTAAGATAGCAGACTACACATTATTCGGAGGTATGGTACATATGAAACTGGACAATATCAATCGACTTTCTTCATCATTGCATTTAAAATATGAAATAAATTCGAAAAAGTTGAAACTGATACAATTTAAGAAAAATTATGTGATTTAAGCCTGCAGCAAAAACAAGTTGTACTCGTATTAATATTCCTTCAAATGATTTAACAAATAATAATGAATTGAAATCATTAGTGTTTTGCAAGAACAAATTTTAATTGGGAAACTAATGTTTCTTTTAATTATAATGTATTAAGAGTCATGCAAAATTTTATTGATATTATTACGTTTTTACCTTTTTAAAAACGTTTAAAATATAAGTTCGTGGGTTGCAAACAAAATAAAAATAAATTCAAGTTTAGTTTCAATTGTTTGTTTTTTGTTTGCCACTACTTTTTGTGTGCCACTATTTACAACTTGATGAATACAGCATTAATTGCTTGTTCGCTATTATTCTTTGCTTACAACGCAGATCTTTTCAACGGAGGTCTTCAAACCAGGACTGTTTCCATCACACGCAACGCGTCTTCACACTAGACTGACTGAATTCTTACTACTCGCTTGGTTTGCCTTTTTATATGCCTATGTAAACAGTCTGATGAACACTGTTGCCAACTTTTTTCCAAAAAATATCGTTAAAGTCGACTAAAAAATAGCTAGAAAAAAGCTAAATTTTAGATAGATTTAAATTAAAATAATTAAATTAAATTATTTTAGATTTAAAAATTTAGCGATAAATCGCCAAAACAATAAATTTTAAAAGTATTTAAGAAAATTTACTTAAAACATAGATAATTTTTTTGGGAATTTTAATATTATTTAAAAAATACAACGATTTATCGCTTAATTCTGAAAAAATACTCGCAATAAATTTAAATTCAATTTTTTTTAAATATGTACATATATTTAAAAAATTCTGAAAATTCTGGAGCGTCAAAAGTGAGTAAACACCACTGAAATACTTCATTTTTTAGGATAGCGAGAAAAGTAAATGAGAATAGTCGAATAAATTTCCAAAAATAAAAACGTTTGTTTATTACTTATGAAATGTTAAAACAAAAACAACAATTCATGATAAAGGAACTTTTTTTATACTTAAGGACAAAACTGTTTTCTACTTAAGAACAAAAGTGTTGACTCCTTTATGGCGCGCACTGTATGTATGTACATAATAATAACAATTAAAAAGATAAAATTAATTACCAGTTTTAATTAAAAACTAAATTAATTGAATTTTGTAAGCCAATCTTCAGCATTTGTACTTTCATACGAGGAATTTTTTCCAATTTTGTGTAACACTGATTTCGGGACCCCATAATAGTAGCAACATAAAAATCGCTAGATTTATATCTAATAGTATAATAATATAATAATATAATAATATAATAATATATCATATTTTTTCCCACAAATTGGATTTAAAAATCGCTAGATTTGACGAGAAAATAGCTAAATTGGCAACAGTGCTGATGAAGGTTCTTGAAGTAGAATGTGCGTGTCTTAGCCTTCTCGCGAACTCTATCACTACTACATTGTTGTTTGTGTATTTTGCTTACGTTGTTTGTTGTTGCTTTCTTTCTTACGTGTCTGTCTTCTTTTCTTTCAATCTGATGTTGTTGGTATATGCAAGCAAGTTCGTTGTATTTGTTTGTGTAGCTTTTGTTTATCATTTTAATGTTAAACGATGGTATACCGTTTCCATTTTCCTCACAATATGTAATCTTGTTTTTACATATCCTTTTACTGGCCCTAACTACTATATATCTTATACCATAAATTTTTTGATCTGTCAACATTTAAAATTAAATATTTTAGAAACTTTAAAAGATTCACTTTCTGAAAAGAAATTTCATTATTTTTAAATTTATAAAATGGTGTTTGAAAATATTGCGATAAATACATAGGCTCAAATACTAAAATACAAAATACTAAAATACAACTTCGTATTGACGTCAAAGAGTTGTTTGTGAAAATCTGTATTGATGGCAAAAGTTTGAGGGAAATTGCTGAAAATGTAAGACTATGACCATTGATTCAGTAATACAAAAATACACATTAATTTTTAATTTCTTCAGGAAAAGTTCAAGCAGAAATGAAAGATGCTTCCTTGTGAAGGAAAATCAAACGAAAAATTTGATAAAAAAAACCCAATTCTGTGAGAAAATTAAAAAAATTCTTTCGGATTTATGAAAACGCTTTATTAAATGCGCTATTCTTACAGAATTTTCTACTTATGAATGTTTTCCACATTAGAAGCCTGTACTCTTCGTAAGGATATAAAACTGCGATTAAATTTTGCTACAAAATATGTCAATAAGTCAGATAGTTTACTGGCAAGAGCCTATTCAATATTTTTGGAACAGAAACCCAGCGTTGCAGTGGAAGAACTTAAATGCAACCGTCAAATATGGAGGTGGCTTAGTGGGATGATGCCACTGTTAGTGCCTCAAACCTTTTTTTAGGGCAAATAATGAGGGATAAATTTCATTACTTAAATGTTATAAAACAACATTTTAAAATGAGTGCTTTAAATTTAGACATACAATACTATTTTCGATCCTTTCACAACAATAATCCGAATCATTTGTCCCAATATTCTGGAAGAATAAAATCTACACCATGACATAAAAGTAATATTTCAACACCCAGACTCTAAATTCAAACTCCATAAAGATTTTATTAAGTATTTGGGATAAACACATTTGCAGCACACTGTAACTACCAAGCTACCATTGTTGAAGATATTAGGAACATTGGGACAGAAATCACACAAAAGCTTGCCTTTTCTATGCAAAAACGTTTAGAAGAACTTTTTTTCGCCAAGGGAATACGAACCCCTTGATAAAATGAAATTTTGAAGAAATAAATTTAAATGTCCATTGCTGTACGGAGGCTCTTTCGAATATTTTGAATTGTTTTCTTTTATATAAAAATGTTTTTTTATATATTCTTTTATATAAAAATGTTTTTTTATATAAAAAAGAAATTAAACAATGTTTAAACAAAAATTTTTGTATATAATTATTCATACATGCATACATACGTATGTACATACATAATTGGTCATTACAACACTTTAGTCAGGATTTCGACCTAGTTTCTCACACCACTTATGTTGTGTGCGTTAATTTTTATATATGAGTGGGACCTACAGCTTAAAGTCGACTCCGAGCGACAGATTTTTGAGAAACTTTTCATGACAATTTTATTTAATCTCAGAATTTTTGCCAGAAATCTGCTGAGAGGAAGTCGCCGAAGAAATATTTTTCATATTTCGTTCAGTTGCAGATGTCTGACCTGGGGTTTGAACTCGGTCCTTACTTCTCATAAGCCAACCTACTGGACTACGACGACTTCAATATAATATATAATTATTACACGCACAAATTGAGCTTTTAAAATAATTTTTTTCTTCAAATATGGTAAGTAGTTCAAGAAATATTCTGGAAATCGCTGGAAATTGCTTGGTGTATGGAGATTAATTTGATTTAATTTACTTTATTTTTTGACAGGTTTTATTACTTTTTTTATTTTTTGCTTCATTTACTTCCACAATCTTCGAATTTCATGAAATAATTTTTCGTTTCATTAATTGATGAAATACTTAATTAAATTTAAATTATTTATAATAATTAAGTGCTGAATACTACTAGTATGAAATGGTACCGGAAATTAGCGCTGAAAGTGTTGACAATTAAAAATTTTGTTTATTGTGTAATTTTTTTTATGTTCACTTGTTATTTAAAATCACAAAATTTAGTTCAAGTTTTCATGTTGCCTTGTGGATGTATTATAGCAATGACTTTGTTGACTCTGCTATACGAATATGGAATGATTGTATTACCACCGCTTTCAACAAACCATTTTTAGGATGCCTCTTATTTTTTATCAGCTACTTTAACTTGGTGAAAAATTGTATGCAGAATATGATAGTCCTTGAAGGACGAAATAACAAACGTTGGTAACAAAAGTTGGGTTTAATGCGTTTAATAGGATGGTACTGTTGCTTGTTGAGAAAAAAAAGAATTGTTACCGAATTATTTACCTGCTAAAGTTAGGAAGGAATTGGTTAATATGTTTTTTCGCGCACATAAGATTTCTCCACGGTTTTTTTTCAAGAAGAGATTCTTATTATTTTTATAAGGAAAACCTTTCTGAAAAAATCAAGAAGAAAACTTAGGGATTTAACTAGATAGCCTTCTTGATTTTTTAAAAAAGTTTTCTCCTTAATTTTATTAAACTTTCTTTTTGTTTTTTCAAAAAGCTTTTCTTCTAGATTTTATTAGGCCCTCTTTTTGTTTTTTTTTTCAAAAAGATTTTCTTCTTGATTTTATAAGACTATCCCTTTATTTTTTGAAATAATACTTCTTAATTTTGCTTGATATTATTATACATTTTTTATTGACATATTTACTTAGAAACTAATTTAATATTTGATTTATTAATAATGATTTTGCACGAACAATATTTCTTCTCCATTCCCCTAGTCCTGCTTTGAATTTAATCAACTCCCCAGTATATTTTTGGTCCACCTTCTTGAATAAATTTTCAATGTCTTCGATTTCCATTTTTTTAATATGTTTGTTGATGTAATTCCAAAACTTAAAAGAATGTTGCACGTTTCATCACGGAACTCCCAGGGTTTAAAAATTGGGTCATTACTCAAAATTTTATTTGTTTTTTATAACACTTTTTTTTGAAATTAAAACAATTCAATTTTTTTATTTAAGTTTACTTTGTTTTTTTCAAGAAGAAATATTTTTATTATTTTTTTCCACCTCTTTACTTGCCACTTGTTCACTTTTTTTAACAAGCCAGCTAATATAATCAAGAAGATATTCTTATTAAAACATTAATAAGATAATTTACACATGATCAAATAGAAACCTAATTAAATCAATAAGGAATACTCCTTAAAAAAATTTATTAAGTAGCCTAATGAAATCTATAAGAAAAACCTTTTTGAAAAAATTGATTAGGTAACCCAATGAAATTAATAAGAAATTCTTGTTTTATACAATTTAGAAGAAAACACAATAGAATCAATAAGTTTTTCTCTATGGATTGTATTTTTTGTGGCAAAAATTACAGAATTTGAGTAAAAACAATGGTAAATAACAAGTTTTCTTCTTAAATGTATGTGTTTTACGTCTTGAAAAAATTAAAAAGATTTATCACATAAAAATAATAAGAAATCTCTACGAAAAAATCTTTGTTTCTTTCTGCTGTAATACCCCTCACTCCAAAAACGTTTCGTAGAGAAAATCTTCTTGATTTTATTAGGCAGTTTTCCCTCTGTGCGGTATAGTTTTTATTGATTTAAGTTTTGATTAAATGAAATGCCGTACAAAACTTTATCTACAGAAAGTTTTAAATTTCCAAGCTCGTTGTAAACTTAACGTGGTTGTATGACTTAACCGCTGTTACATTTAATAAAATGTAAAACACTTTGATTCTGTAGTTTTGCAAATAATATAGGGTAGGCCATCTATTGGTTCAAATTTGAACCATCGGATACTTCGAATCTGACAATACTGATGTCATTCTATTCTGTCACAAAATTCAGTATATTATCTCCATTGAACGTAATGAATCGATTTACGCTTGAGAACTGTTGGGATTTATTGGGCCAACAAGATTTCAGATTAAACTCATTCCCTTCGGGGGTCAGAAAACACATACGAGGAAGCCAAAGTACCCATTAACACCGATTGTTTGGTGCGGCTTGTGGAGCGGAGGCATCATTGGCCCATATTTCTTTGAAAATAAGGACGGTGCAACCATTACGGTCAATGCAGATACCTATCGAATGATGATAACCGATTTTTAAATATACCTGCTCTTCATGGTATTGATGTGAACGATGTTTGGTTTCAATAGGATGGTGCAACGTGCCATACGTCAAACGTTTGATGGCCGTTTAATTAGCCGAATTGGTGATGTCAATTGGCAGCAAAGAAGATGCGATTTGACACCATTGTCCTATTTTCTGTGGGGCGCTGTTTAAGAAAAATATTATGCCCACTAACCCCATACACTCAAAAAAATGCACATAAATAACTGGATTGAGAGGAAATTTGGTGAGATTATTTACTATTTAACGCAGCTGTTTATAATATCTGTTTAAAATGGGGAAGATGACACGACCAAATTGCATCTATAATGAGGCGTCGATCGATGACGCGGAACACACTTTCTTTCATTCTGAGAGATGGAGCCATGGAAAGAAATAGTCTTGAGGACAAAGTCGGCGTCTGTACTGTCGAAAAGTTCTGCGATATACTTCTGAACAGCGAAGAAAATTGGAAGAGCATAGCCAGTTATACTGAAGCCTTGCTGAAATCTAAGTAACATGACTTGGATACGAGAATTAGAATGGATGTTTAAACACCTTCTCAGATTTTGTTGCACAATCCGGATATGGATATAAAGGGCCAAATGGCCAGAAGGACTCCACTTCGAAGTAATACTACCGTAGTTCCGGAGAGGGCAAAGAGTCCAAAAAGAAGAGGGGGAGATTTAGTGGGTGAGGGCTCCACACACGGGTGATAGTGACGACTTCCCCTATGGTGCGGTTAGGTACATTTAAAAAAAATGGCGGAGTTAAGTTGAAAGCACTTTGAGCGGCGGTGTTGTATTACGTACATTAAAAACTGCTTTGTACTCAGCATTTCTAGTTGGCTAAGAGCAATCAACTTATTTTATTTCATCTTTGATTTTTGTTTTCATTACAATTTCTAACGAAAATTGTAATCTTTTTGAATTAAAGTGCAAATCATCAACTAAATTCCCAATTCTAAGTAGAATTTTTTGAATACTTTTGTATTTCTCTTTATTGTACTTTTGCATAATAACTATGTTTTATAAATGCCTCCTTGTACTGAATGTATGCACACATAAAATGCATCAAAGCAAAGGGTAAATGTCAAAAGTAATATATTTTATCTACTTTCAAAATGTCACAATTTATATGCAAGTGCTAAACAACATCTTTTTTTTAATAGTATTAAGGTACCTAACTACCAACAGTAGAAATGATACTTTATAGCACAGATTATCAACTTAAAAGACTAACATAGTAAACTAAGGCTTACATATGTATGTGATATATACTGTATACAGCAATATTAGTTTCTCTTTCTTCTCTTTTTTATAACAATAGTTTTCTTTCATACTTATTTTGTGTATTGAAAATGTATTCATTGAATACATTAGCATAAATCCTTGGAAAGTCAATTTTCAATTACGGTTAAAAGGTTCATCTTGATTGAAAAAGAAAAGGAAATACACCTGAATATATAATGAAAACCTATGTATGGCGCCAATGTCTGCGGTTTAGGATTGTAGTCCCCGGATATAATCAATTTCAACAATGTTTGCTTATAAGCGGGTAGTTCTCTACCGAAATCTCGCAACTGTAATTAAAACTTATGTATTGCGCAAATGTCTTTGGTTTTTGATCAAAGTTCGTTATAACCGTGTCTGATATAGGCGTGTTTTACTGTATTTGAACTTTTACATATTCAGCTTTGATATATTGTTACGAAAAT
Organism: Sarcophaga subvicina; assembly: GCA_936449025.2. Classification (NCBI taxonomy): domain Eukaryota; kingdom Metazoa; phylum Arthropoda; class Insecta; order Diptera; family Sarcophagidae; genus Sarcophaga; species Sarcophaga subvicina. Next base: position 51,799,748 of record OW388083.2, on the reverse strand, counting down.
GGAAACGTTGTACAACGTTTAAAACTAAAATAAGCAAAAGCTACATAAACAAATTCAACGAACTTGTTACAAGTAAGCGAACATCATCAGTATGAAAGAAAAGGGGATGGACAAGTAAGCGAGAACGCAACAACAAGCAATGTGAAGAAAATATACAAACAAAAATGAGGTAGCGATAGAATTCTCGAAAAAGCGAAATCTCGAAAAAGCGAACGTTCGACTTCAAGAACCTTCATCAGACTGATTACATCGGCATATAAAAGGTCAAGACAAGGCAGGCAACGAGTAGTAAGAATTCAGTCAGTCGTATGTGAAGACGCGTTGCGTCTGAAGAAAACACTAGTGGTTTGAAGATTGTCGTTGTAAAGATCTACCAAACATTTGTTAGTGTGTACGCAAACAGAAGTGTAAAGAAGAATAACGCATAAAGCAAATTATTGTTGGATTAATCAAGTTGTAAACGGTGGTACACAAAAGTAGTGTGAACAGTAAAGAGTTTAGTTGAAACTTAACACATATTTGTTTTTATTCTGTTTGCAATCAACGAACTCATATTTTAAACGTTTTTAAAAGGTAAAAACGTAAAAATACATACGAATTGTAATAATATAAACACAATAAACGCAACGCAGCAAGCACAACAATTTTGCAATTACAGTTTCAGGCAAGCTACATGCGTATTAAATTTAATAAAAATAGCGGCAGTAAAGCTTAACCCTTTGACGACCATAGGCATAGTTTTTATATATAGTTTTTGGCTTATATATGTGTCCCGGTTACAGATAGAGCACATATATCAGAGAACGTTCTATAGAAGAAGATTGGGGCAACAAAAATGTAGTTGAGTGCAAACCCCTATCTGGCTCCACTTGTAATCTACGAGGCTCCCAATTTGGCCAAATAATGGTCTTTATACCGAGGGCTATTACAGAGTAAATATAGGGCACAAGGTGATGGGAATCAATTATGTTTTGGACTTAGCCTTTGTCTATCAAAAAAATATAATGAACAGTTTTGGATAAACACCAAACTGCCTAAAAATAATCATTTTATGTTTGGCAATTATGTTTGCATATGGGTTGAAACGAAAATTATCATTCCTAAAAACTCTTGAATTAAAACCTCTAAATTGCGTTTTTTTAAGCGAGCCTGTGTTTAGTATTTTGCATTCACATATTGAATTGAAAAAGGAAATCCTTAATTGTAAAAATAAAAATCCTCAAGTTGTATATAGTTATAACATATGCAAATACATACTTATGTATGTTTTTGGACAGTCTCTATTTGAAATGCACTTGTTTTATTAGTTTGTATAGAAAAGTGAAATAAACAGTGTTTAAGTTTAAAATGAATGGATTAGCACGAGGTCGGCACTTTTTCCTATCGACCAGAGCTAATTGAACAAATTTTACTTTGTGACTTCAGGGATGACGACGAAGAAGTCTCTACAAACTTAGATAAAGAAGATGTCTTATTTCTAGAAAATGACATCCTGCAAATGCAAAGTGATGAGGCCATAGAAGTTTTCATTGAGGGAACTGTTCTTTACAAGCCTAAACTTATTGCACATTCTCCAGCAGAATGAAATAATGGCATGTGCAACTATACGATGTAGTAGAAAGCACATACCGAAGAATTCTTCGGCTGATAAAGAAATGAAAAGAGAGGACATAAGATATCAGAAAGCATTTCCGTCGTCAAATGGATGCACAATCGTGGTGTCTACCTCCTCTCAAATTTTATTGACGCAATAGAGGTAATCAAGGTCAAGCGACATGTTGCTGAACAAGCTAATAAAATAGATTTTGATTGCCCTCTGATTATAAGCACTACAACGAAGGAATGTGAGGCGTTGATCTAATGGACCAAAAGAAAGTTTATTGTGAGTACGATCGCAGAAGTAAGCGGCGCTTTTATTTACGATTGTTCTTCGACCTATTTGAGCTATATGTTCATAATAGTCATATAATATACAAGAAACTCATATAGTAGTAGTAGTATAGTCATATAATATATAAGAATCTCATATTGGCTAACAGTTCCTCAATCAATGAGACTTCAATTGAATTTCGAGCAGCTTTAGCCACAGAACTGATAAGTTGCTTCAATTCAAGAAAACGTGGCTTTTCAGCGTCAACCTAATTTGGAACTCATTTTATAAGTAAGCCCAAATCTCTTCATAAAATGGAAAAGAGTTAATTTTTGGAAACGCTGCTGTCATTGTGCTTCCTATAAAAAAATATAGTCGTACAAATGTTTTTTGCGTTCAATGCATCCCGTGATTGCTTTGGAAACTATCAGGAACAACACTAATTATAAATTTTTAAGATTTATTGTATCTTATTTTATATTTTTAATAAAAAAAAAACTGTTTTTAAATCATGTGTAAAAATTAATAATTTAGGATAAAAAGATTGCTTTCAACCCATAGGCAACTATGGACAATTTTTTTTTCGTTACTACTATTAGGCCCCAGATTATTAAAATAAAACAAAAGGTTTAAAAAAAGAAAATGTTTGGTCGTCAAAGGGTTAAGCAAAACAAATAAAAAAATAAACAGTTATTAATTATTTATCAATCGTGCCACGAAAACGTTGTTGCGCATTATACTTCATACATCGCGTTTTTAAAACCTCTATTACATGTTTGTTACTGTATTGACAGCATTAATCCTCACAGTGACAGAACAAATCGTCTTACTATGAGCACCAATTAGCACAATAGCAAAGCAACAGAATCTCTGCTTGTTGTTGCACTGCCTTTAAAATAATCATTTCCGTATACATAAATGTATTCTATTTTTGAGGGATGGTTGTGTTGCGTTTATTGTGTTTATAACATAAAATAGAAAGGAAATGTTTATTTGTAAGTGGAAAAAAAAGAATAGTCCATTACAGCATACTAAAAATTAACTTCCACTTTGGTAATTTTTTTCGAATTTTCAAGTTACTAGCACAACAATAATTTGGTTAAACACGTTTACGATGACTTTGCGCCCGTAGGCACAATGCAGACTTTGAAAAAATTAGGTGATATTTAAAAATTATTTCAAAGGAACACCGATGAGTTCTTAGGTTAATGTGAAATGAAAGACGAAAGACGGAGAACTTAGCTCAGGTGATAAATATTTTGCAGTAAATGCTGAACGAATGTTTTAATTTATATATTTCGTTTCATTTAATAGTTTTAAATAGAATATCCGCGCACCGTTATTAGTTGCCTCTCGTTAACATAATATTTTAAATTTTATTGAGCGATAAGTAGAACATGTTGTCAATATTAAGTTGCTTATGTTCTAAGCGCAAGACGAACTAATAAGGCAACGAAGTGTTTGCAGTTTAGAATTTAAATTCCGGTTCGTATCTGACGCGGTAAAAGTGATGTGAGGCGCAAAAAAATTTAGCAATTTACAAAGCAACAATGTCTAAAGTTCGTTTATTTACTTTAAGCAACTAAAACATGGAATTAAAATATTTCTCATATTATCCATTGAATCATATGATTTATAGTGGAAAGATGCCAAAAGCAGACTTTAAGTGTACAAAGGACAGCATGTTATGTTGCTTTTCATGTTTTACAGTCAAAATTGACCCGAAGGAGTCCATATTCTGTATAACAGAACGTTGAACGTTGGAAAAACTTCTGGTTATCGGATATATGCATACATAAATTACACTATGCGACAAAATAAAAAAACTGAAATACATCCAGCTAATGACATAGTGTAGGTCGTGAGTTTTGTTTAGTAATATTTTTTTATATTTCCCAAATCCTCCAAACTTTTTTTATTTGACAAAAGCTGTTTTTGCACTTTACACAGAAATTTATTGATTACCCAAATATTTCTTAACCCTTATCCTGTATTAATGGGTCAAAATTGCCCAAACGGTTTTTATTGCTCATTTATTCTTTAAATACTCATCAGATTTTTTGAAACTTCTGTACAATTATTTTTTTAGTGAATACTATTAAAATTTAAAATATAATTTTTGTAGATCGTTTCACAAAGCGTATGTAAAAAAACTTACGCAATTGGTACTTTTGGGTCAAAATTGCCCAATGCAACAAAATCAATTTAAGCATATGATACGAGCTTCGTAACAATTTTGTGGGCCTTGACAACATCATAACTAGCAACAAAACAAAAATATGTGATAATAACGCACAAGTGTTTTTGTTGGTTTTGTTTTTTATAACGGTATTACAAACTGCAATAAAACCATAAAAGAGTATAAGTAGTGTAAATATTTCATTCTTTTGTGTTTTTCAATTGAATACAAGCGTCAAAATCTTTACGTATTTTGGGACAATGAAACCAGAAGAGATAAGAACTTTTCTTATGCTATCAGACTCAGGCGATGAAAGCCCCAGGACACATCAAGTGAAGATGAAAACAACCTCGTTTCTGAACCTGCATCTGACTATGACCCCAACTCCTCGTCAGACGCTAGCATGGACATTTCCGAAATTCTGAAACTACGGATGAAATTTTAATGTATCTAAACAGGACATAATAAATTTAACTCTTGGCCCAACGCGTTATGCTATTTCAAGAGCTGATGGTATAAAATCTTTTCTTCTGTTATTTATGCCCAGTGACAATATGAAATTAGTTCTTGATATGACTAATTTACAAGGTGACTATAAGTGGTAATATATTTATAAAAGTAAAAGCTATACAATCGGTTCATTTAGGTCAATCTGTATTTGAAAATAATTGGATTGCTGTAGACGACATAACAATTGAAAGGTCTTTTTTGCCAGACAAAATTTTGCAACTAAAAGGCAAACCTGAAAGCTATGCTCACTTCCTCTTCGACAATGGAAACAAAACAAAAATGGTATATGTAACCAAAAAAATCGATCAGTGTTTTTGCTTAGCACGTTATATCACTACAAAAAAAATAAGAGTAAGCTCCAAAAAGTCAGAAATAATTCATTTCTATAATGAAACGAAATTAAGGGTCGATACATTAGAGCAACTTATAAGAACTTACACATGTAAAAGGAGAACTAATCGATTGCCTCAAGCACTGTTTTACAATATGTTGGATATATCCGCCTATAATGCCTATGTAGTTTTTCTAAAAATTAATCCACACTGGAACGAAAATAAGAAATGTAAGCGACGCGTATTCTAGGAAGACTTAGGTATGGAGCTTATAAGCAGAGAAATATCTCGTAGACCGAATATGCCACAGTCGTAAAAACTCTTCAAAAGGATTGAAAAGGATTCTGCTGAAGTTCCGCAATCAAAAAATTTAAAAAGGCGACGTTGCAACTTTTGTCCAAATCGTTCTAAACGATTTGCAAATATGCAAATAAATGTTCTGAATGTCAAAAATTTATTTACAAAAAGCATTCTGGGACCAATATTTTATGTAATGAATGTAAAAAAATAAAAAATCTGAATAAATATTATAATTTTTTGTATTGGGCAAATTTGAACCACTAATGTCATATGCGTTTTGTTTTTGAAGTACATGATAAGGGTTAACCGATTTACAAAATTTAAACTTTATTGGAAAGTTTTTAAAGTTTTGATAAGATAACATATATAAAAAATAAAGCACGATTTTCACACTATTTAAATTTGGTCCAATTTTATCAAACGAAGTGTAAATCTCTTCATAAGAGAATGCACTTTAAGAATGTCACCACTTTTTAAATTAAATTTTGCAATTAAGAACAAAAAAATATGAAAAAATCATATTTTCCAAGTTTACCCGATCAAAAGTCATATCATATATGTTTGAACATATATTTCGTAAATCGTTTTAAAGACCCTTTTCAAAAAAACTTTGAATTTTTAAAAATAGATTAAAAAATATTTGGCTAATCAATAACACAGCCCTGGATGGGTTTTGCAAATAAGATTGCTCCAGGTGTTTTCGAAGGCATTTGGCGCGCTAAACACGAATCTGGTTTCAAAAATTTTCCATCACGGGTTTTCGAGAAAAAGGGGATTGAAAACCCTAAAAATAGCGTTTTTGGCCATTTTTGAAACATTGTAGAGCTCAACACTGACGTGCTAGAACCACCGCTATTGTTAGAAATTGACGATTGATCTTTGCTCTTTAAAATGAGTCCAAAGCCAAATTGTTTGCATACACCCTCAAAGTAGGGTAGTTTATGTCAAGGGGTGCAAAAGAAAAAGAAACACATTACGGAGGTCCTTAAAAATTAATCAGATTTACTTGAAAATTGTTACTCAGGGGTTTTAGGGGTCGCTGATTACAGATCTTCATTCAGGTTTAAAAAATTCAAAATGGCGGATCCAATATGGCGGTCGAGGTTTATAAAAATTAATCAGATTTACTTGACCGCCATATTGGAGAAGTTTTTTTCATGGCAATTGGTTATTGGTATTAAAATAATACTACTGTTAAGAAATCAGCGAAAGATTAATTTTCTATTATTTTTCTTAGATTTTAGCTCTAGTTTAGTACTTCAATACAATGTCAATGACGTATCGAATTACTTATGTTACACAACCCGGGTGATACCTCCTACGTAAATATATATGTATTATCACTCATTATATTACTTACGATTTTTTTTTGATTAATTTTATTAAATCAATGAATATTTACTATGTTCATTATTCTTTCAGAACTAACTCCAAATAGGATAAGTATTGTACTATGATTTTCGTAGCAACAAAATATTGAATAAGATTTATTGCCAGTAAATTACACGGTGCGACAGTCAAAATACACCCAGCTAATGACATAGTGTAGGTTGTGAGTTTTGTGTAGCAGAACTTGAAAAATTTTTTTTAATATTTCTTAAACCCTCCAAACTTGTTTTATTTGACAAGAACGTTATTTTTGATCTTTTCACACAAAATTATTGATTACCGAAATATTTTTCAACCCATTTTCAAAATTTATAGTGTTTTGAAAAGGCGACAGATGAGCCTTTAAAACGGTTTACATAAACATATGGTTCAAACTTGCATGTTATGAGTTTTGATCGTGTAAACTTGGAAAATATGATTTTTTTTCAAGTTGAGCTATTCTTAATTGCAAAATTTAATTAAAAATGATAAAATAAGTGATTAGATTGTGAAAGTATTATATTCTGAAGAGATTGACACTTCGTTTGATCAAATCGGAGAAAAATTATCGTAGTTATTATTTAAACAGTATAACAGTGAAGTTTTTTTATATATTTCAGCTTATCAAATGAACTCTCAGTTCAAAAATTTTCAAAAGTTTTCATGGATCTTGATTGTTTATCGCAAAATGTGTCAATTTCACTTTTGCACCACCACCAGAAGTCGGCTAATATTTGTGTTTTTTAAGAAAATGGTGTTATTTCTAATTGCGCAAACATTGGCCAACTTCTGATAGTCGCTCAAACGTGAAAATGACACGTTTTCAGATAAACAATCAAGAGCCATCAAAAATTCTGAAAATTTGTGCACTAAAAGTTCATTTGGAAAAATATATGTATGTATATATGTAAAATATAACTCATCTATTATACTCTTTAAGTAATAACACTCGGTAACTTTTGTCCGATTTAATCACACGAATTATTAATCTCTTCACAAGATAATGCACTTTCAGAATGTCATCACTTATTGTATATTTTTTAATTAAAGTTTGCTACTATGAAGGGACTAGCTTGAAAAAATTTGGAAAAATTCACGTTTGCCAAGTTTACCTCATAAAACCTCATAGCATATTATGTCAAATAATATATATATGTATATTGTTTGAAAGGCCCATCCCTCTCCTTTCTAATAAGTTTTAAATTTTGGACATCGGTTCAGAAATGTTTTTGTAATCAATACAGTTGTGCGCAAAGTCCAAAAAACAGTTTTTGTCAAATAAAACAAGTTTGGAGGGTTCAAGAAATATAAAAAAAATATTTTTGAGTTCTACTCAACAAAACTCATAACTTGCACTATGTCATTAGCTGGGTGTGTTTAATTTTTTTATTTAATTTTATTTATTTTTTATTTAAACAACGAGGCCAATCGGAAACGATAAAGGACTAAAAAATAAAAAAGATGCCGGATAAATACCGAAATATTTTCCTTTGTTATTTAGAAATTTATGGTAAAGAAATGTTGAACTTTTAGCTTTTTGGCAAACGAAATCTACGTTTATCCTTAAAATGCTTTTTTTCTGACAGATACAATTGAGCCAAATGTAAAATTCCTTATTTGGCTTACACGTTATTTCGATCGTACCAACGATAGCAACAACAATATTCCTGTCAATTCAATAAAACTGAAAACGAAACTGCATGAACAAAATGTTACACACTTTTTCCGCTTTTCCTTTTGCTGGTTTTACAAATGATTTTCAAAACTTTTCTATACATTTTACGTAAAGCATTAAAAAGGAAAATTAATTCGAAAATTCGTTTGAATACTTTATGCAGTGTACAGTGAATGTACAGAAATGTAATGAAATTTAATTAATTAATTAACAAGATGTTTCCAAAGGAAATAAGCTTCAGTTAATGTAAATAAACAATTTTTCAAATGTTGAAAAATCCCACCACTCATGTATAAAATTAAAGCACACAACATGAGTGGTGTGAGAAACTAGATCGTACTCCTGACCGAAGGGTTGTAATGACCAATTATGTATGTTATGTTATGTATAGCAACAACAGCAGTATACAAAAAAGGGATAAACAAGTAAATAAACAGATTTCGCGAAGTCGAACTAATTCTCGTTCAAGAGCATCCATCAGATCTTGCGATATAAAAGGCAACGGCAGAACGGGATCAGAAAGTATTCAGACAGTCTTGTGTGAAGACGTGTTGTGTGTGAAGAGTATAATCGTGGTTTGAAGATCTCCGTTATAAAGATCTATTGAACAATTGTTATTGTTTACACAAAACAGTGAAAAGAAGAACAACCAATAAAGCAATTGTTGATGTTTACATCAAGTTGTGAACAGTGACACACAGAATTGTGCGAACAATAATGGAATTATTTAAAACTAAATACAAATATATTTTTATTTGTAATCTACGAACTTATATTTTAAACGTTTTTAGAAAGGTAAAAACGTCACAATTCGTTTACTAAAGTCTTTATCATTGACTAAGTATGTGTAATGAATTTCTGCTCTGATCATTGATGGCAAATCTAATCTAAAGAAGAGAAGAAGAGTGTAAAGAAGAATAACAAAACGAAGCAAATTGTTGTTGTATACATCAAGTTGTGACCAGTGGCACACAGAATTGTGCCAATAACAATAAATAATTAAGTTAAAACTGAACATAAATTTATTTTTAATTGCAATCTACGAGCTCATATTTTACACGTTTTTAAAAGGGTAAAAACGTAACAACATTATTTGATAGTGAAACGAAAGTCTTGATCATATAGTTATAAATATAAATTCTTAATTTTCATCTAATAAATGTTATGTTGTTCATAATTGTTCTTTAGGAAAATTTCAAAAATTATTATTTTCTTTTCAGCATTAATGCAGGAGGACGAGAAGCAAACGTGCTATCCTCTTTATAAGAATTTTGTTTCTCCAATTTATGAATTATCAGCTAATCAATTAGTATTTACTTTATAACATGCTACGCTGTATACATACTAAAATATAGAAAACATCAATATTTTTAATAACCAACACCTTTAAGTTTCGCTAGAATATTAAATTATGCATTCAGTAATTAAAATTCAAGAATATTACGTTACCTAACGATAATTAAAGTCAGTCGATTGGATATAAAATAAAAATAATTCGAAATAAAATGCAGAATATTTTTCTTTTTTTGAAAACGTGAATGCCAATTAAAATCCAGTAATTAAACACCTTTGCGTCTGAAGAGTTAGTAAGGGGTACAACCACAATCAGGTTCCTCTCTGAAACAAGCATTACAGTGTATAAGAAGAAAACTATAGACAGTATGGGTCAAAATATATTGGATAAAAATTATTTTTAGATTATTTCTTTAGAAAAAATATACACTTACAGATTTGTGAGCAAATAAAATATGTTGATTTCAACAGTTTCAATTCCGATTAAATAAAATAAACGTAAAGGTTAGTAATTTTGACCGATAAAATAAATTAATAAAGCAATAAATTGAAGCAAGAAATCTAGCGGCAAAACAAATTGGAAAAACTGTTTAAGTATGAAAAATCAAATTAAAACTTCGATTATATTTTAACTGATCGGCATTTTTAGATTAATTTTGAAATAATTTTAATAACAAGTGCAGGGAAATATCACTTTGTATTACAAAATCACACTGAGTGGTTTAAATGCAAAAGTTGGTTTTAACGTTAAAACCATAAATAAAACCTGGATTTACCATACAAAATTATTATGTTAAAACCATCTTAAAACCTGTTTTGAATTGGTTTTAAGTAGGTTTTATGAAATACAACCTTGTTTTCGATGTACTAAATCAGAGCTAGCAACAATGAAATGTTGAAAAAAAACTGGAAAAAAAACAAAAAAAGCTGTAAATAAATAAATAAATGTAAATAAAAAAGGGGAAAATTGGGAGTATTTTTTAATTTCTTCAATGAAAATTTTAAAAATTTGTAAATACTTAATTATTAATCGAAAAGTGTCTTATTTTTGGTCACAATGAATATAGTTTTTTGTGCAAAAGGTAAGTAAGAAGCTAAATATATCAAGACGGAATAAGACATATTGCTCTTAAAAATTTTTTTTCGCAGAACTTTGTGTATATTACCAGTATTAATTTCTTGAATGAAAAAGTTAAAATTCGGAAATTTTTTCATTATTAATCGAACTATAAGCAATTTCCCTTCACAATGAAAAAAGTTCCATGTGCAAAAGGCAATTAAAAAGAAAAATATAACAAAATATATACTCATAACTTATTGTTTCAGGAATACATCTAAATTGGTTAAATAATAAGTTAATGACTATCGATGAATGGTGTCACCAAATACATTAGTTATGAATTACGTTTCCTTTCAAAATTATTCTATTATTCTCCCAAAATAAAATAATAAAAACCCACCCCCGAAAACTGGCAAAACATAAATAAACAAAAAAGACAAAAACAAAACAAAAACAGCTGTAGCGCAGTCATAAATGTCATGAATTTAAAACCAGATTTAAAAAAACTTGCAGTGTGAACGCAAAATCAGCTGATGATGGTTTTAATGCTAAAATCAGGTTTTAAATTTTGGTGTGAAAACACTATAACGTAATATTTTGTGATTTCAGAGTGAGGCTTCAACGCGGAGATTTTACCTTCTGACCCACACTATCTGGACTGCGATAACCCCAACATTTGTAACGAAAACAATCTAAGGGCCATTATTACAACTCCTGGTCAAAGTTAGGTTTAGTTAAAGATAACTTTATCTAAACTGAACTTTAAAGGCACCTTTAACTTTTTTTCGTTATTACAACCCAATGATAAAATAAAGTTAACTTTTTCATAAATATGGCAGTGTCGGAGCAATGTCGATAACACTGCTCAATTAAACAAGTTTTATTTTAAACACAATGTCAACGACGGGCTTCGCTTTTTTGTTGTATATGCTCATTATGTTTATATTTAAAGTTGTCATATTGAAAATAATAATAATATGGCAAGTTCAAATATAAACTTAATTTTAAAAGTTACAGGTGGGATGATCCTCCCTTTAACTTAATGCTCACTTCTACCTTATTGTCCACTTGTTGTAAAAATGGCCTTAAGTTGTTTTAAGAACTGATGGATTGATAATGTGAGTATAAATACTGGTGTGATTTATATGCACTGATGTTCTATAAAGAGTAATGTGTTTAAAAACAGTGATGTTTATATACATAAGCATCGATGTGTTTATAATCATCGATGTACTTACAATCATGGACATTTATATAAACAGTGGAGTGTTTATATACAGCGATGTGTGGAGCGTTTGTATACAGCGATATGTTTATAAACAGCGATGTGTTTATAAACAATGATGTGTTCATAAACAATGATTTGTTTATAAACAATAATGTGTTTATAACAATGATGTGATTATAAACAGTGATGTGATTATAAACAATGATGTATTTATAATCATTGATGTGTTTATTAGCTGAAATGTACTCATATAATAAACAGTGTATATAAACAGTGTAAAAAACAAAACGTTTTTAGAGAATTATCCGAGCAATATTTATTATGATAGAAGGCTCTGTGACAATTATGTGTGAAACATACTTTACTTCACATTTTTATTGACTTTGAAACATAATTCCCGTTAGCTCTTGAATTGTTCTTGGTTTATTGGCGTAAACTTTTTCTTTTAAATATTCTCAAAGAAATAATTCAAACGGCGTCAAAGCATATGATCGTTGCGGTCAATTAACATCGCCATGACCGATGTTTCGATCATTGAATTTCTTGTTCAAAAAACTATTGTTTCTTTGGCTATGTAGCGGAATCACATATCGTCCAAGTTTATATCTTCTATTTTGGACGCAAGAAGTCGATGTGCATGAATAGATGTTCTTATATTTCCCATAGGCCCTGTTTGCTGAAACTTGGACGCAATTCTCTCGACTGTGGACACATTTGACCGATGTGCTGACCATAAAAATCACGAAGTGCAGGAAATTTTAATTTTATTTGAACGCCCATTCTCGCTGAACGCTTTAATAATCTTAACGCGCTACTCAATTGTGTACCTCTCCATGATATAAATCAAACATTAAAACAAATAAATGAAAAATCAAGTTGGGAGAAAAACATGACGTTAATGTGTGACTCACCTTATCATGCGTTATGGTTAGACCAACCTTTATATAAACGTTATTATTTAGATAAACAAGTAAAAAGTAAATAAGCAATAAAGACTAACAAAACTAAACAATTTCTTTTATAATTCTTGAATCAGTAAATTGAAATACAGGATTGCGCATTGCGGTACGGAACTTTGTTTATTGAGTGCTACCATTTGTCATCAGAAATTCAGATGCAACACAAGTGGTGTGAGAAGGTAGGTCATAATCCTGACTGTAGGGTTGCAATGACCAATTGCGTATGGTCATACGGCCTGACCATTCACCTCTTATGTTTTGACAGAAATTTATTCGAACTTCAAAGCAAATTTACCTCTCCTGTTTATTTAAAATTTAACTAAAATTTTTATATGAATTGCGAATTAGTTTCACTTTAACAATGCATTTTTCAGCTATAACTAGAACATATGTTATACGCTTGAGCGCGTCTGTATGGCATTAGCAATTTATATTATTCTTCAAATTGCAAAAATACTGATGTGTTGTGTCAATGCAATTTGTTACATTTTTGGTATATGCATCGGTGAATTTGCATAGATTTGTTTGCCTTTTATATATGTATGAAGGTCAGCATGTATGAAAGTCTTTCTGTTTACTTGTATTCTATTCAAAAATTAATGGCATTGAATTTCAACAATGGAAACGAAACAGCAATAACAACAGATCACGTAATATTGTAATCGCGGCTAAGTGTTGTATTATATTTAAATATGGTCTGCCTGGTATGTGTGTAACATCATTCGTCTCTGTCACTATAAATTTTCACAATTTTCCAAACGAAATAAAAATTAAAAAACAGATTCTTTCATACTTTTTCTTCTTATTGTGCTTTTGTATTATTTTGATGTATTTTTTGGATATGTGGTTGCAAACATGTACACATTTCAATATTCGTAACATGTATGTAATACAATATAAATAATAAAAATATAAAAAACCAAAATGTCTATAAAACAAATTTTTTAGCAGTTGGCTGCCAAATTTAAAATATTTAATGTTTCTACATGTGAAATTGTTTATGATGAAAATTCATTCATTATCGGTAAAAGTTATTATTAGAAATTTTTTTTTGTTTTTCCAAAGAAGTTAAGTCGACAAAGTTATTTAGTGTATATCCAGGTCAGACGTCTTCAACAATACAAAATATGAAAAAATATTTCTTCGCAAAAAATAAAAAATAAAAATTGAAAAGTTTTCGGAGTCGACTTTAAAATTAACACACACAACATAAGTGAAAGAAAGAGCAAACCGTCAATAAGCCGGAAAACTTTAAAACCTTCGCATTCTCAAAATGACCTGAAACCATCTGCCTGTATAGTAGTTTTCTCATAAGATCTTTTCCAATCAGAAAAAGTTTCACGTTCTCAGACATCGTTTTTAGCGCAACACTTGAAATCCTTAACTCTTGCTATAATAAATGATGATTAAGAAAGAGTAAAGAAGACTTTCTATGAAATCTATAATTTTAATCCGATATCCTTCCCTATTGAAAATCCAATTTTTGAGTTTTGAGAGAAAAAAAGTTGATTATCCTTTTTAAATGCTCTGGTGAAGTTGCTACTCAAGGAAGCGTAGAAAAATCATTTTATGTTCTGAAGTGAGTTTTAAGTGACCTGTGTGGTGAACTACCTCCAAAGAAAAGGAGTTTTTATGTTATGACGAAAAAATAAAACTCTTTTTTGCCTGTTTTAATTGAACATTCTTACATACATAAATGGACCTTACAACCTTTGGTCAGAATTACGGGTTAGCTTCTCATATGCTTCCTACGTTATTTTCATTATATTTTTTGATTCAGACTCGGAATGCCTGAGATTTGTTTGGTTTGGTTTGAAATTGTAGCCTCTCCTCTAATAAGTCAATATACTCCCTGCTAGATTTATAAAAGTAATCAGTTTTATCAATTATTGTATTGATGCTATTAATACCTACTTTCAGGATTAAAATGTAATAAAGTAGAGAAACCCCAAACATACTATTTAAAAGTGCATACCATATGTTCATCTCGTAGTATATCAGCCATTACTATTTATTAAAGTTTACTGATGAAAATAAAATTTATTATTAGGGTGGTATTATTTGCCCAACATTTGTATCAGTTTTGAATACCATATGAATCCATAAATTCCTCTGCACGTTATATTTTAAAGGAAATTTGTTGCGAACATTAATTTTTATTACAAAACTGAATTCACTTCCCATGGGATTAAATTTTTATGAATTCATTTGAATATAAAAATAATGATTTCTCATGTACATATTTTTCAAATCATAATGGAATATCCACCTTTTTTTTCCTTTTACATATTTTCAGTTCATAATTTATTTATTTATATTATTTTTTTTACGTTTTCATACCTACTTACGTCAATTGATTTAAAATTTTCAATTAAATTTTATCAATAGCTTGCAGCACTTTTACTTATTCAAAGCGAGAGAAAATGCTAGCAACGGTAATGCCCTACTAAATAAGATCGTATATCAATGATGTACCAATATTAAAGTGCTAAAACCATTCTGAGTCAACTACATTTGTTTTTAAAAGCCAAGTTTTATTTGATTAACATAACTCATACGATTGTTATTCTTTCGAATATTCGAATAATTCAAATTATAACTTGCCAGTAGATCACTTAAAAGTTTAACATCTACGGAAATACTAATTAATTTGCTTTGTTAGACAACTTAATTATAGTGATAAGCAGATATAATCACCTTCAAAATGCTTGCTTCACGGTGCTTACGAGCGGAGAAGTTCACATGTCATTCAAGCTGATAGAATTCTATTTTTCTCATTTACAGCACTGGCTTCGCATTCGATGAAATGCCGGCTCCTCGGAGAGGGCTTTGATCATCTTTTAAATTTGATGTGGTGAAGAAAGTTGTAATTTGCTGGGCCCCGGTGTGACTGAGATCACTGCGAATAAATTAGTGAAGGAGATGGATTGGCAGCAGACTTTATAGGCATAGTCTAATTGCAGCATTAACATTGCAGAGAGCCAGGTCGTTTACTTGCCTGAGTCGTGAACCAGGCCAGATTAGTAGAAGAAGATTGTAGGTTTACAATCAAGAATCAGTTATGCAAGATTGGGTTGCTTCAGCTGGTTATCTCTTCTGACTTGACATACCCCCACAAAAAAACCCAAAAACTTTTAATTGCACGCATGAGGAAGGTAGTGAAAGGGACCAATTTTGAAAAGAAAGTTATCATAAAGCAGGTGCATATAAACGAATTTTTTTTAAGAATATATAAAGTTTGAAGTACTTTTTTTAGCATTTATAAGAGGGGAATACTTAACAGAGCGATGCATATATCGAAATAGTTTCAGTACACTTTGAAGCGAAAATCAATATTGTTTAAGTTTCAGTGCTACTCTGCAAGAAATTTAATATCCGAGGCGTTTATATCCGGGGAATAATGTATAATAACGTAATGTAATGTAATGTAAAATGTTAACTACGTATAAAACATTGTATGCAAAGCACGTTTTCTGACGACTGATACTTGAGAGCGGGACACATATTAGTACGCGATATTGTAACGGCATGGTTTCTTCGCATCACGTTTAGAAAAAAGTTGTCGCTTTTGTTGAAATGAAGTCGAGTGTTTGAAGTCTACTTCTACCATTCAAACACACACACAGAACACAATTTCGGCGCGAAATGTGTGCAAACATAAAATATTTAAAAATACTACCAACATTTTTAGCTTTCCTATTATAGAAATACTAAGCATGTGAAGCAGACAGCTAACAAATTTGTGATAAGACACTGCAACTATAAAAAACCTTAAAAATTTGCGTCTTTCCGAATTCATGATTTTGATGTTAAAAATGCAATTTTCTCTCGCTTAAGAAGTTATGATATCATGGCAAAAACCGGAACATAGTCAGATGAACTCAGCATTCACTTCCAAATCTATCATATGAATCATGCACTTACATATGTACATAATTGGTCATTACAACATTTAAGTCAGGCTTACGGCCGCTCAATTTGTGTGTAATTTTATACATGAGTTTTATACTGTCCCAGTTTTTAAGTCGACTCCGAACTACAGATTTTTGAGAAATTTTTAATGGCAATTTTATTTGCTCTCAGAGTTTTTGCCAGAAATCTGCTGAAAGTAAGTCGCCGAAGAAATATTTTTTATATTTTCGTTTTGATGCCTGACTTGGAGTTTGATCAGTGGCCTTACATATTGATTAACATTAGAGTATTGAGCGAATAAGTATGCAATGAAAAATGTTCACAATACTGTGTAAAAAGATTATGGACGAAGCAAGGCGAAGTTTAGCGATCGGTGGCAAAGTTTGGATTTACAAATAACAAACGTAATAATTAAAAAAAAATACACAATATTGTGTGTCTGGTGAAATTAATAGGGATTTGTTGTCATGCACTACATTCTAGTCAAACTATTGACTCCGATCTCTAATGCCTACAATAATGAGATCGAAATAAGCAATTAAATTATAATGGCCGAATTGATCAAAAGCAAAAGTATTTTATTAATTTCAAATATTTTTTTATTTTAATTTGTACTCTCGTTTGTATTTAATTTATAAGATTTTCCATGTCATTGAATTTAAATTAATTTTTATTATTTTTTTAAAGAGCGATTAATTTAAAATACAACAAACTCAATTTATTAATAACTTAAGGGTTTTATATAATTTTAATTGAGCGTTTACATTTAAATTTGCATACAAAATTAATATATGAAATACAATATTGTACATAAAATAATTATGCGGAATGAGAGACCGCAAATAAATAATAAAAAAATTATTAAATATGTAATCGATTAAATTTATAAAAATTTTAAAAGTTTTTTTTTAATTTTTCTATTTTTTCTAAACTTGTTATGAATTGATTATTCTTATTCATTAAAAGTACCACAATTGGAATTCGTAACTAGCATTTAAAACTACTTCATGGGTCGTCAGCCATATCACTATCTCGTACGGGTATTATGGCCATACGGGTGTCATTAATTATTCGTTAACAGCTATAATGCATTTATTGATAGCATATCAGTCTTTCACAGACAGCAGTTCTAAAACATTTTACATCGCTTGGTTTGATTTTACCTATCGCGCACTGAGTTCCCGTTCGGTATTCTTCAACTGAAGAGTGGTTGAAGTGTAGATTAGGTAAGAGTGGTGAGCAGATTTACTCTAACAGGTGTACAAAGAAGTGCTTGTCCTCGCAAATAATACACCAGTATAGGAGGAAACCATGAAACGTAAATGGACGCTAATTTTTTATATTCTGAGAACTGTAGTTGGCGATATTGCGAAAACTTGAGTGTCAAAATTTTAAAACACAGTATGTAAGTATATTAGCTAATGTAGCAACGTCTACATTAATTAAATGGACTTAAAACAAAATCTTAAGTAAGAAATGAAGAAAAAATACTTGCTAAACCTGAATTAACCCTTTTCGTTGTATTTCTGCAACTTTGATCGATATTGTAGATTAGTATTATTGCGAAATAATAGACAAGACAAAGCAGGCAACGGGATCAGAACGAATTCGGGTAGTCTTGTGTGAAGACGCGTTGCGTGTGAAGAGAATAATTGTGGTTTGAAGATCTCTGTTATAAAGATCTATTGAACAATTGTTATTGTGTACGCGGAAGAGTGTAAAGAACAGTAAAAAACAAAGCAAATTGTTGTTGTTTAAAATCAAGTCGTGAAAGTTGGCACACGGAATTGTGCGTACAATAAAGAATTGATTTAAAACTAAACACAAATTTATTTTTATTTTATTTGCAATCTACGAACTCATACTTTTAAAGTTTTTAAAAGGGTAAAAACGTAACAATACAATTAAGAGCGAATGAGAATGAAAGCAATGATGAGGAATTGGATGCTTTGAGTTGATGAACAAATGTGTGCTACAAAAGTTAGCAGCGTGAACAGTATTTACGGGAAAAGCTTCATAAATTCGGTTTCAAACTGTTATAAGTGGAGTAGTGGCTAAAACGCTTGTTAACAAGCTGACAAGCCTATGTTCGCGAATATTCTGCTCAAATTCTTCTAAAAAAATTACTAAATATCGTCGGATATTTCTACGTTGTGGGTACTCAATGCATTCGTTAAGGTTTCCTTGGAGCATATGTTGTATTATATGTCGGATGAAATCAGACGAAATTCTAGAGTACACCTTCCATATCGCTTGAAGAATAATCGTATACATTTATCAATAAAAAAAGTATGAATATGCTAAAGATCTTTACGTAGACAAAAAGAGAGAAAAAAATTATACAGCTCCAAATTGTTCAACAACATTCGAAACTTAAATAACAAACTTTAACAATTTGAATTTGAATCATGAAGTCGCCGTGGTCTAGTAGGTAGTGTGTTGGCTTATTAGACGAAAAGCCAGGGTTCGAGCCCCAGGCCAGACATCAAAATAAAATACAAAAAGTATTTCTTCGGCGACTTCGTCTCAGCAGATTTCTGGCAAAAACTCTGAGAGTACATAAAATTGCCATGAAAAGTTTCTCAAAAATCTGTCGTTCGGAGTCGACTTTAAGCTGTAGGTCCCGCCACTCATGTATAAAATTAACACACACAACATAAGTGGTGTGAGAAGCTAGGTCGTAATCCTGACTGAAGGGTTGTAATGACCAATTATGTATGTGTATGTAACAATTTGAAATTGAAACACACTGCACAAGAAGAACGAACTAAATAAAATCATTTAAACTTGTTTACCTTCTGTTCCTTTTCTTTACTTTTCATTCACTTTCTGATAAAATATAAGCATTTAACTATGATAAAAACATTTTGTTGTTTCCTTTTTTAGATTGTACTCTTGTTATTTTGTCTATTGTTTCAGCTTTTTACCGTTTCTTTCTTTTCTAATGATTTATCATTTTGATCATTCATCAGTGGAATGAAAATAAATACGAAAGAATAAAGTTTCGTTGAACATTATTTTGCATTAAATTGACATTTTCATTTAAAATTCATGGAAGCGCAGAAAAAGTTTTATTTTCAATTTTCTTTCTGAGTATTATGTTGTTATATTTGTGTTGAAAAATTCAATTTTCATCATAACTTAAAGAAGAAAGCAGAAATAAAACTTCGTCTCCGTGGAATCAAAGTTTAATTCATTATGTTTTGAAATTGTTACCCGGAAACGCTATCTGTTGCCTTAAAATCAACATCTTAATTGGTCACTACAACTCTTTAGTAAGGTTTACCCCTAGTTTCTCCCACCATCCACGTTGTGAGTTGCTGAGAAGAAATTCTCAAAGAACCAACTCCTGCATCTCCGTCAAGGTAGGAATGGAGCTCTACAAGCCTTTTAATACCGTGCGATGTTTGAGATAAGACGAGCTCTTATCATCCCCTCTTCAACTACGTTATGGTGAGCGTTCTGAGGAAGGCGGGAGTGCATCGTAATCACGCTATTTTCCAGAAAAGTGTCCAGTTGCTTGCGTACTCTGAAGATATTGTCATCACAGGGCGTACCAAGCGAGATGTTACTGCAACATTTAGAGCTTTTGAATGGGAGTCTATTAAGGTGGGTCTGGCAGTAAATCAGGGTAAAACTAACTGTATGCTGTCGACAAGTAGGAACATGCAGTGAATTGGATTCCAGATTACGGCCGATAATTATATATTTGATAAAATCATTGAATTTTTTATCTTGGCTCCGCCATTATCATCAAAAATGATATCAGTATGGAGATCAAGCTTAATATCACTTTTGGCAACTGGTATTACTATGGTCTCAATTGGTAATTGAGTAGCAGAGACCTCTCTCGCACGACAAAACTAATACTCTACAATATACCTTTATGGCGTAGTAGCATGGACCCTATTAAGCACTGATGCAGCAGCTTTGAGAGTATTCGAGAGAAAAGTCCTACGCAAGCCCTTCTGCGAGTTAACGATGATTTCCGTATTCGATTCAACAAAGAGCTGTATGAGCTTCTCTATGATGAGCCGTATGAGCTCCTCAGCTTATAAACATCCAGAGGCTGCGCTGGCTTGTTTATGTCCTTCAAATGAAAGAGGATGCTCCGGAGACGGGTATTTGATGTAGGGATTATCGGAAGTCAGAGAATAGGACGACATTGTTTGCATTGGAAGAACCAAGTGGAGGACGCCCTGTCATCGATTGGTGTGACCAACTGGCAAAGGTTCGCAAGAAGCAGAGCGGCTGTTAGTTGTGCTGAAGCAGGCCGAAATCCGATAATCGGGTTATTAATGGACAATTAAGTAAGTAAGTATGCGAGCAAAAACCGTTATTAATGGTTGGAAGCTATGGTACAGAATTCTTAATCTTTTTTTTTTTTTTGAGAGAAACTACACATTGCAAACCCATATCGTGTGCAGTAGACCATTAGCTTGTCATAATAGGTAACTCATAATACTCCATAATACATACATAATTAGTCATTACAACCCTTCAGATTACGACTTAGCTTTTTACACCACTTATATTGTGTGTATTAATTTTTTACATGAGCGGCGGGATCTACAGTTTAAAGTCGACTCCGAACGACAGACTGTAAAAGTTTTTGCCAGAAATCTGCTGAGAGGAAGTCGACGAAGGAATATTTTTCTATATTTCATTTTGATGTCTGACCTGGGATTTGAACCGTGGCCTTACGTCTAATAAGCCAACACACTACCTACGAGACTAGGACGACTAGTTAATAACTTTCAATGTATGAAGATCCATTTTTTAATGGTATATTCCCCATGGCTACTACTTGAATGATATCAATACGTTTTTTCCTGTTGCACCTTACCGCATACAAAACTGTTGCCTGAAATACACGAAGGCCGAGAATGCAGTTAGCATGAAATCAGACAAAAGAAACTCGATTAGATGGAGTTCAGTTTTATTAAGTTCTGTAACATCTACCGACTCGAAAGAACTTGAAGATGAATGGCATTGAGCTTGATTAGTGTCGAATTACAGAGCCAAATCAATGACTACGTCAACTGGACATGATATTTTAAGAACAATTGCTCTTCTTCGTCTAATATAGGTCAAGCTTCAGTGTTACCAGTCATTGTATCATAACACTTTATTTTTAATACAAACACATAAACGTATATTATTCGCCAGTAAAACCTACCGGGTTAATCGAGTTGCTTATAAAATTTATTGAAAAATGTTCTCTTTTACATAAGGAATTAAATTTAGTTTCTAAAATTTCTTTATTACAATTCAATAGGAAAGAGTTGAATAGAACCTTTCGAAACCATATCAAAAGGTAATCTTATTATAAACCACAAACCAAAACAACATAAAACAACAAACTTAAGTGGTTTGATTATCAAAAGCTGGTAAAATAAATATGAAAGTTACATGTACGGATTATCAACATTCGTATGACTTTCTCAATGAAGGTAGTAAAACAAACTGTTACAGGTGCAGCAACATGTTTGGCGAATTATTGAGTGATATCTGTATTGGAAATTTGCAATATTTGCTCGTTGACATTACTTTGATTCATTTCTTTGCTTCTAGTTGGCTCTTCAGTTCACTAACTATGCATAGATTGAAGAACTGACCAACACTTAAAACTTAAAATTACATTTTCTTTGCAATATACGAATCGTGAACATTTCAGTAATTCAAAAAATTGTATAAAAAC
Source organism: Sarcophaga subvicina (assembly GCA_936449025.2). Lineage (NCBI taxonomy): Eukaryota > Metazoa > Arthropoda > Insecta > Diptera > Sarcophagidae > Sarcophaga > Sarcophaga subvicina. The sequence continues at coordinate 51,777,361 of OW388083.2, read as the reverse complement.
GAACACAAATATGTATACAGTAATACTATGTTCAGATATGCACTTTTATTGGGTCAATATTGCGTTAATTGAGTATAAGATTTTAAGTGTTCAGGCATAATATTATACGCAGTTCAGCTGGTTATTAAATATTCGTTTGTCGTTGTTGACATTTGAGTTGTCAAATATCAACAGAAAGCGTTCGGTTAATTGTAATATGCTCTCTTAACACACTTATGACAGTGCTGCATTTTAAGTTTTACTCAATATTATAACAATTTGAGTATTTATTGCGCAATAATTAATTGAAACTTTATATGCATTTTTGAGCTCAATAATAGCGTTTATTGCGATTTAGGCAATAAAGGTGCATACTTTAACACCGTATAAGGTACACAACTACATAATTTAAAATAAAATTGTTTAAAAACACATAACAAAATAAAAATTATGTAATCGATAGCCCATATCCAACCGATAGCATACTCACCACAATTATCTTACACAGCTTGAATGATGGAAACCACCAATTCAGGACCAATATTAAAAAAAACTGTACTAAGAGCAGACAAATTTAAACACCTTATGCTAAACAAAATTTGGTTCAAATAACTTTGAGACTCGAGTTTATATCTGATTAATATACATCCAGATATCCACTTTTGATGAGTACGTACGTTTACTTACGTCAAACTATGTAATATAGTATTGGTATTGTAAAAATAAGAGTATTAGCGAACCACATGATTAATACAACTAAGGATACACTGGTTTTTGTATCGTGTCTTTCATTAAGTGCTTCGTATCTTTAGATTTAAATAAAACAAAGTATGAGTGACGAAGATTATTATTTGTTTGAAAAACCGATTACTGCCACTATGTGTGGAATAAAAACTCGTTGACCATTAGTTAGGTTGGCTTTGAGTAACGCTGTGTTGACAATAAAAAGTCTTACGGGCAGTCACTTGAGCAGAATATCCAATATGGCATGGCTGTGTTACACTTAACGGCGTCCAATTGAAACCACATGTCCTTAGAGTCCAGACCCTTCAACTCAGGCCAAAAGTTAACTCGTCGTTAATAGTGATGACATGGACAACGTCGAGCTCAAACAAATATGGCCCAAACAGTGAATTTTCGGGACTTATTTGATGCATGTGAATTGGTATCATCCCAAATTAAACAATTTTGTTTGTGCACGCTTCCATTCATAGGAACTCCTCTCTGAAGATGGTACGTCGCAGTACGTCGCCCAAACAGAATGTTTGATAAAACAAATTTGTTATTTGCTACTGTGTGCAACCTTCACGTTAGTAGTTTAGCATACTAACCACTAGACCACTAGGGGACCCACTTTTTAATACATATAGGGAAGCATTTGAACAAATTAACAACTTCGTGTTATGCCACATGTAATGAAAATATTTAAAAAAATTTAAACGAACAGTTTCTTTTGTTGTTGATTATTTTAGATATGCTGTATGCCGTAAAGAATACTTAAGGCTAAGCAGAATACTTTATAAAAATTACATACACACATATATAATTGGTCATTACAACCCTTAAGTCAGGATTATGCCTTAGCTTGTATTAATTTTATACAAGAGGTTTTATACTATCAGAGTTCTTTGCCAGAAATCTGCTGAGAGGAACTCGCCGAATACATAACAGAATAGAAATCAAAATTAATTCAAAACACTTCTTAAGTAATTCTATAAATTCAATAACTCGAAGAGACAGATATCTGTTAACTTCGCTGAGATGAAATATCAACAAACTGGGTGCCACGATTGTCTAGATGGTAATGCGCAGAACTAGCATGGACACCTACTTTAGCCTTAATTTTGTCAACAGAATCGTGCGAATTTGAAGCTTCTCTTAAAAAAACTCTCTTATATGTTTGGGGATGGCTGCCAGGAAAGTTTACGGGTCTAAAAAACAATTTTCAACCAAAGCAGAACTGATTGAGGCCATTCAACGGGCATGGACTTCAATTTCTCTCGACTATTTGAAAAATTTGTACGAGTCAATGCCTAATAGGATATACGAGGTTATTCTGAACAAGGAAGGCCCAACACAGTACTAGAAATCCATAGTTAAATCTTAGTTTTTATATAAAAATAAATAAAAAATAAGAAAAAAATTAAAAACCTTTAAAAAAAGTATTTTTCCTACATTTATTAAAATATGTGCTATTCTAGTGAAACGGAATTTGATTGTTATTTTTTGAGTATTTTTCTTTTTTATGTTGTATTTTGAAAACAACTTGATATATCGAAATATTTTTTTATTTTATAATAAAAGCTATAAATAACACTACAATTGCAATCCACAATCAATCCGCTATCTTTATTTTTTACAGATATAGGGGGGAGAATTTCAATTTGTACGGTGTGCTATTCAAGTGAAACGCAGTGTATCTCTCTTCTGGCTCATAATTTTTTCGATTTTGCGTTACCCCTTCACAACTTATCAGAAGTAGCAGGTGAATATGATATAAAAATATGTATATACATGTGGATACATCCATCATATTTACAATAGGCAGTATCCAAATAGTGTGAACATTGTGTCGTCGCCCGCAATTGTATGCTTAAACAAGTATTGGTAAATAAAGGCCTCCCAAGCATTGTAGCCATTTTCTGGCGAAATCTCATATCGAACAGCAGACTATGGGAACAGACCAATAAAACACCTATTGCAGACGAAATAAAACATCGAAAATAGCGGTGAATTTGACATACTCTACCAAGAGTAAATAAAGATATAACAAAATCCATAGAGAATCCATGTAAGAGTTTGCCCAGCTCATGTATGGTAAACGTTAGATGGATTCGGATATTGATGCAATGGGGAAAAGTTGGAGCGAATTGAAGGCGTAGGCGCAAAATCGGAATATGTTCACTCAATTTGCTGCTGTTTCTATACGATGGTAACATACATATTTAAATTGCTTGTAGGGGCTTAAAATGCATAGATAAATATACAAACAATAAGTTCCAGTCACCAAATAGCGATCAATAGAATAGAATTGTTTTGACTACATAGTCATTTAGCCTGTGTACGTATTTAGGGTTTTTAAATGATTACTTTTAAATGTTTAATAGGTTATGACAATAAATTTAAACTCATTTAACTCATAACTTAGTAACAATATTGTACAGTTGACCCATTAAAAAAGTTCTTAATGCAACAAATCACGGTTTTAAGTTTAAAAACAAAATAATTTTGCTGTTATCAGCTTACTTTTATGTTGCATTCTTTCTTTAGAACACTTCATCACTGTCATTACCCTCTCTTTATAGTTCTCACTACTTAAATTTCCATTTTTATACAACAGAGAGTACAGAGGACTTTTTATAACTAAATTGTGACTATGAAACTAAGGGCCATTATTACAACTTACCGTTAACTAAAGGGAGGATTTTAACAGGCAGATAAATAGTTTTTTATTATTATAAGTGGGCGATAAGGTAGAAGTGAGCGTTAAGCTAAAGGGAAGATCATCCTACTGGTAACTTTTAAACTGAAGTTTATGTTTGAACTTGCCATATTATATATTATTTTCAGTAGGGCAACTTCAAATATAAACAAAATGAGCAAATACAACAATAAAAATGCCCGCCGTTGCCACTGCGTTTAAAAAAACTTTTAATTGAGCAGTGTTATCGACATTGATCCGGCATTGCCATATTTCCGAAAAAGTTCATTTTAATTTATCATTAGGTTGTAATAACAAAAAGAAGTTAAAAGTGACTTTAAAGTTCACTTTAGCTAAAGATACCTTTAACTAAACCCAACTTTAACGTTAAGTTGTAATAATGGCCCTAAGACTTTAAATGTGTGAATATCGCAATGAGTGCCTTTTTGTTTGCTTATGAATGATAGAAATTTTTTGTTTTTTAGAAAATAGTTTTGAAAGAGTTTGTCATTGTATTTTTGGTCAAAACATTATATTGCAACAGAAGTGGCAGCAGAATTGTTTTATTATATTCTCACTCTATTTGAAGAACTTCTTGTTATTCTGAGAAATAAAGGTAAGAGAGTATGTAATACATCATTTTTTAATAATTACTCAGCTCTTATCTAAAATCAGTATTATAATTAGTAATTGAACCACAGTAATGGTAGTTGGCATACAATCCCTTATAATTTATCTTTCAAGGTCTTACAACAGTATTCTTTTCAGCATCCCATGTATTATTTTTTTTATTTTTACATGTTCCCTCTTCTATACTTCTATACTCTCAACTTAACGAAGAAAAACCAGTATTACACAGTTAAAGAGAATATATCTGTGATATATAGTATCACAACAACAAAAAATTAACATCACGTTATTTATTTAAGACAAAACTGAGGTTTGATCGAAAGCTACATATTTGCATAAGGTCTTCTTAACTTGATCGGTGAAACCTTTAACAACTCGAAGGAAACTAAAGTGCTATACTTATGGTGGAGAAAGTTGTTTTTATTATAAAAAAAAAGTTAGTAAATTATTAAGTGGAAAAAGTTTTTAACATTTTAGTGAATCAGTTTAATATAGTTTGTTTCTTTGGAAGAAGGTAAATTCATTAAAAGGTATTGTTTTTTAACGTCATATTAATAAAATATTGCGTTTCTTATATAGTTAATTTTACATACCACCAGTACCTCGAATGAATCAGCCATTTGCCAATTTGGAGCAGACACAGCGTCAATTCACTCGAGGGAAATTTGGCAATTTTTGGGAAAATTCTTCAAATAAAAATATTTGAAAACAAGATCAAGGTCGCATCGAACTCTTCAATTGAAAATCTTTGAAAGGCCAGCTGAAAGTACTTATATCCAGTCATAAACGTCTAAAATTTTAACCTACAAAATGTTTCGTTTTGCTAAAATCCACATAAAAACCTAAAATTATAACCTTACTTTCACTATAACATTATTAATATTATTCACTAAATTCTAAATCGAAAAATTTAATATTCTAACTTTTAAACCTCAAATGTTTAAATTTTAAATACCATGAATTCATCTATCTAAATACATATGTTCCATTAAATAATTTATAATTCTATCAACATGTAATTATATATAAAATACCACTAAATTATAATTACATCCATCATGTTAAAATTTTCTATTTAATACTAATTTTTCCTATATATATATAACCTATTCATATATCTAACCATTTATTTCTTATAAAAATGAATTATTATAAATTACCTAAATACCTTAATATGTAAAACCTATAATAATCATAATGATTGTAAATCGACTCCATCAAATGAAGCTGAAGGCCTTCCGCATCGTTGGAATCGAGACCCTACTGTAAGTTAAAAACCATTATTATTTTTGTTTAATACACATTCATTTAGTATTTAAGTATTTGTGTCATAAATATACCAGTGACGGCATTTTTAAAAGCTTAATATTACATGCGAAGAAATAATCAAGAAAAAGTACCAAATGAAGTATTATTACTTTTGTACAATCACTGATATATTTATTACATATACCTTCATATAATTACAAAAAGAGCAATTGAAGATGATACTCTCATTGAATTCTTAACTGTTATACTTGCTTTTGTTTTTCTTTTCTTCAATTTCTCTTTTGTAATCAGTCTTTTGTAATAATGAATTTAGTCATCACTGATCATTTGTAATGATAAAATGTAGTGATATTAATGTCATGATAATTAGTTTTTTTCTGTATATAATTTCTATTAATCCCTTAGATATTTTAAGACTATGAGAATTATTATTTTTTTTGTTATAATTATTTCAATATAACTATGTTCCGAATATGATTGAAACGTAAATTTTTTTTTGTGATGTAGAACTTCATAGGCGTAGGAGGGTTTTAGTCCTTTTAGGGGTTTTCGAAACAAATTTTTCCTAAATCGAAAACCATGGTAGGGTGGGTTCAGAGACGTAGCACAACAACAACGCTACTAAAAAAAAAACAAGGACGAGTCGTGTGTATTGTTTTATTTTTTTCTTTTTTGTTGTTGACCGAAATGAGGCATTTGCATAGCACGTAATTTTTTTTATTTTTGTGGTTTCGTTGTACGAAATTAGACGCGCGGAACAAGATCCCCTCCCACATCTCCCGAACTAGCTAGCTATCAAGTACGTGCGTTACGTTCCAAGTTAGTCCAGTAGAAAAATCAGGTTCATGTTTATGAAACTGACGAAAAACTTTCTATATTTTTGAAGTACAATAAAAGCAGAGTTAATCATTATCACAAATAAAAATGGAGCCCAATGTGGGACCCGAAAAACCAACGTGGGGCACCCGAAACCAACGTGGGGCCAACAGGAAATTGAAGTTCTGTTTTTTTATCGTTACAAGAAAGCCCAGAAACATTTTACCACAGGTACTTTCCGAACAACAACAGATACAATTACTTTTACTCCTGTTGAAGTTTTGCTACTTTAGCAGTACTATTTACAAAACAAAAGCACAAAATGCTCCGCAAAGAGCAGAAAACAAAAGAAAAGGAAGAAAAAAGTACTAAAATGTTGGTTTTGCGACTGTAAGGATTCACATGCAATGTAAACACTAAAGAAATACTGTGAGCGTCAGAAGGAAGTAAACACCTCGCATTATTTTAACAACGTGCTTATTATTTATATCAATATTTTATGTTTGAAGTAAAATTAATTGCAAAAAAGAAATTAAAAAAGGGAAAGCAAATTTCAATTGACAAACCACAGATCTGTATAAGAAAGGAAAATCCTTGCGGAGAATAAACGAAATTTTTGAGAATTTACTGCACGGAAGGCAACCAAAGCATTATGGAGACATGGAGATAAGAGGTACTATGAGAAAAGTAAAGGCCCACATCTCGCGAAAATCTAGAATGTCAGTAAGTGCTAGTATTCCTACATAATCTCGGCTTATATGGTAGAGGAACACATAAAAAACCTTTCATATCTAAACCAAACCAGGGTAAAGCGTATAAATCAAGCAAAAAATATAAAGTTAACCTAAAACTGGCATTGCAGTATGAATGGAATATAGTAAACCCACAATTCACTTTAAAACTTGTGGATGTAATACATAACAGACTAGAACCATAATTAAATCAAAATGATGACAGCAAAAGAATTAAATAGTTTTTGAGTATTCGGTTAAGATTTCTGTCTACATTCATTTGATGATAAAAAAAAAACGTAATATATTATATTATATTATATTCACTATTATAAAGAGTGAATTATTATCTAAGTTAGCTAACTTTTCTTTTTCTAACTATAACTCCTATTAGAGAATGAGATTGAGCATTTCGTACATTAAGGTTGTATAAGTGATGTAGACCATCACATTGCATTGTCATTGTGCTATATACTGACATAACTTATTCAAATACATTATCCTTATTTCTGATTGTAAATAGAAAACCTTATTAAAATTATACCCACAATGAAAAAACAAAAATAAAATACATATATTTTTCTAAGCTAGTTTAATATACATATTGTTATATAAATCGAAAAGACCTAATATCGTTTAACAATAAAAACGATAAACAAAAGCTACCAGCTACACCAACACAATAAACACGACACAAATACACACTAACACTAACAATACAATGAACGTGTTGATTATCTAAAGCTGCAAACACACATATGTACGACGAACCTGGTTGCGCTTAGTACCAACGGCAACATAAGCAAGGTACACAAACAACAATGTATAAGCAATAGAGCTCTCGAGGCGGCGATATCACGAACCTTCCACTTCAAGAATGTTCGTTAGACTAGTGGTGTCGGACTATAAAAGGGCTGGACAAAGCAGGCAGCAGTTAGTTATAATTCAGACAGCCTTGTGTGAAGACGCGTTGCGGTTTGAACGTACAAGTGGTATTGCTTGCAAAAAGGTTGTATGCAGAGAAGATCAAACGAACAGTTGTTAGTGTTAACGCGGACAGAAGTGTGAAATAGAATAGTGTACAAGCAAATTATTGTTGTATCGTTAAGTTGTACACGGTGGCACACAAAAGTAGTGTAAAGAATAAAGACATTTTAAGAGAAAATAAACACATATTTGTTTTTACTTGGTTTGCAATAACGAACTCATATTTAAACGTTTTTAAAAAGGTAAAAACGTAACAATATGTATGTTGATTAGAGAAATACTATTTACATGAGTTTATAATTGATTTGAGTATTGCATGACACTCGTGGCTTTATATGAATGTGTCAATTTCAGTGTGAGGCACTAAAAAACAATGGAATTTACATTACGTGACAATTGAATAACGCTCATACGCCACAGAGTACTTTCACTTTTTACTGAAATCGTGCAATATTTAAATTTATACTCAATATTTATGTTTAATAAAACGTTCTCTTGACAATTATTGAATATATTTGTATTGTTTAAAATTATTGTGTAATTTTTAGTGAAAAACTATAAACCCCCACTAATTATTTCTCTTTTTTTTATTTACAAATGTTACAAAAAAATATATATTATTTTGTTATAAACTGTATTAGGTATACGTTCCAGAGATCAGCAATGAGTATTCAAAAAAATGAGTAGAATCGAATTATACTCATAATTTCTGATACTTATACGCATTCGTACTTATTTTAATATTATAGTCATATTACTCATATTCAAAGTTTGAAGTACTCATCGTACTCATACTTAACAATATATATATGATTTGCTGATTTCGACTCTACATGGCTCAACATTTACAAAAATCACAAAATAAATATCATTCGCGTACGAACACTACAATACTCACTAGGTTGTGTGTTTGCTATGCTGGCTGTCTTTGTCTTTTGTTTTTTATAAATTGCAACAACAACTAAGACTGACTGGATTCATTTATTAGTATTATAAGCAGACGTCGGCACAAAGAGAACATGATAAAAATGTGACTGTATTTGTGAGAGGCATATGTTAACACAGAGGAAAATTTTTAGTAATATTTTCAAGTCTACTTATTCACCCAATAATATGTATATGTAAGCTAAAAATATAGAAAAATTGTACTGCGCTAAATTCCTAAAGACACCGTATTTAACTTGGTAAGTAATCTTTCAAAAATCAAAATCATTTCTCATTCATATTAGTGAATCCTACTGTAATATTTCTTTGGGTGTAACATTGAAGTCTAAAAAAAAGCGACATAAACCTTCTTCTTTAGAAGCTGACAAGCAACTGTATGAATTTTTACACTCTTTTTAACGAACATTGTTGATGTTCGCGTTCTATGTGTGTAAAAAGCCGAAGATGCTCTTCCCTTGAGGGACATTGGTACCGACGTCTGATTATAAGTATTTTTCTAAAGTTATGAATCTGAATGAGTAGGCATACTTATCAAACATATTTCGAATGGTATGAGTTCAATGTCAACGTTGTACTCATACACATTGTTCTCATACTTATAAATCAATATTGTAAGGAATACGAATGAATCAGAGTAGTTTAATTTCAATATTTGTTGACTCACTTATATTCAAAATTTCATGAGTGCTTATGAGTAGCGAAAAAACAATTCATTGCTGATCTCAGATACGTACTACATACCTATTAATTAAAAATCACTCATACGCAATTAAGAACTTTCCTTCTATTGTGATAAAATACAAATGATTTACAAAAATTATAAATGTATGTACAAATATGTAAATTCGTCTATTTTGGAATAAACATTTAACAAAACGGATATAAAGTGTTGAAAAAAATAATAAAAACCATAGCTGGTGTTCCTATGAACAACTTTATATTTTGTGGTGTTCTAAGCATCTTTCAAGCAAATTGTATTAAACTCCTAAATATCTTACATTAGGGTTAGTCATTACAAATAATACAAATAATTCTTTTAAACACCAAATTTTTATTGTTTCAATTTGCTTTATAAAACCGATCATTTACGTTAGATTGCGCCAACTGCTTATGCATTGGTTTACAACAACTACGGAAAATTCAATAATTACTAGAGCGTATAAGGCTGACTGATTTTAAAGCTCTAAGCTTTTTTTTATTTATATTGTTTACTTATTTATTAATTAGAATATAATTCCAAATTATGTTATAATTATTACGAGCCGAATAATTTAGACCATATGCTCGGTGTAACGCAGCAGACCAGAGTCTCTGGTGGGAATCAAACTTACGATCTTCCCGCTTATAGTCTAAAACACTACCCACACTACAGGGTACCCATGTTGCATTAATATATCATCTAGAATTATTAAACGACGGCTTTATTTTCTTCATTTTACTTAATTTTCCTTACTTGGATGCATCGCATAGCGAAAAACTTCCCTTATGCCATAAAAAGTATTAACCTTTATGTCAACAGATACATACCCGGGTATGTTTTGTGTTTTTAAATCGCCGTATCTCAGGAAGTAATAAGCGTATTAATCTGATTTTCTGATATCCTCAATAGTAGTGTTTTCTACCTTATTCCTAGACTTGAACAAAAATGGCCGAAGGGGGTCAAAGATGTGGCCATTTTTTGATTCCTATCCCTTACGTCAGCAGTTGCATACCTGGGTATGTATAATGAAAATATATATATTTGATATTTATTGTATTTAATTTACAAGTTCTTAATAAAAAGATTAAAATTCAATCAAATATAGGAAGACACAAAAAATATTAAATGCTAATTCTTCTTAAATGCATTTATTACATTGCAGCATATAACTTGTGGAATCTTTCAACATTGGGTTATTCTCAACGTAAATTATGGACAACGAGGTCTAGTATATTGTAGAATAAAGCCAAGGGCCATCTATTTGTTCGTTGTGGTTCAATCAATTCTATCCATATTATCGACGCCACCTTTATATTTGTTGTAATCTAAGATCTAGAGTGGCTTTTTCTTTGGACCTTGCACTTCGTATGAATAATGCAAGAAGTATAACCACCTTATTTTTTTTTTTTTTTTTGATGTGAGAGCACAAGGTAATATTGTTACTGAAACCAAATGTAGTTAACTCTACTTTCCGTCCTTTAGATAAAGTGAAATATAGTGGTACAAACAATCGTATTCTGTTCACTGTACCTAACATTGATAAACTGCTGTCCATCATTAAACTTTTCGCTACGTTATATGTTGTGAAGAAATTATTGCAAACAATATTCCGTCCACTTCCACGAAAATGATTGACGAACAAGTCCCCCACTACCCTCTTGCCTACGTTGTTTTTCCGGATGCCGCCAATCCAGTATAAATTTGTCCCTTCATTGGATAATATGAGACGGAGTCACATGCCCACCATACTTTAATTCCGTAATTGGCGGGTTTCGATGGTATGTATTGGGTAAACTCGGTACCACGTTTGGACCTGGTACGTAATTGCTGCGTAGGTTATCATTCAGTATTAAAAATAAGTCCGTTATGGCTGCAGCTTTGACGGTTTTTTATGCTGTTGACGTGTGTTTCCGTTGTAGAAAAGTATAAAGCGGCTTATATCCCAAAAACGCCGCACGCTCATGGAAGCTCGATATAAGGGATGTGAGGTCGTTTTCCATTAGTCTTTAGTATGTACGTAACCAGAGTGCGTTACACCACCTATCCAGTAAGTACAACCAAATCAACACAAAAATAAGCTTAGAAACAAAAGAAATTCCATATAAAATGTATGAACATACCCGGGTATGCTTCTGTTGACGTAAGTATAATTTTTTATCTGTTGACATAAAGGTTAAGCATGATGGCATGAACAGTATGGTGTGGGGTGGTTCTTCTTGGCATTGTATTGGACCAATTTTGGAGGTCGGTTCAAGAATAGACCAACATATTTACAAAACATTGGACAAAATGCAATGATACCATTCGCTGAGAAAAATTTACCATTAATGTGGCACGTTCATGACAATAACCCTAAGTGTACTTCTCGACTTGTGAAAAGCTGCTTAGGCGAACAAAGTGTAAATGTTTTAAAAAGGGCAGCACAATCTCATGATCGTAATCAAATTGAGAACTTGTGGACAGAAGTCGAAAAGTGAATGAAATCCAAAAATTCTAATGAATCGTCTAAATTTGTTGAAGGGCTATGCCTTACTCTTGCGGGCCATTACAGTAATTTTCCTGACTTTTTCACAGATATGTGGCGACGGCGTGTTAGATGTCGGATTTGGGTTTAGGAATTGTTTAGGTATATTCACGAAATTACAACAAAAAGAAAAATCCCTCTGTGTTCAATCGCATGATCCTTGTAGACAGTATTTACATCAGACGAAATATTTGCTGTAGTAAAGCGATTGTTAAATAGACAGTCCGGCAGACGGAGCCGTCTTGTTAAAACTACGTGTCGCCTAGATTCATGCCGTCTAGTTGAGACCACAAAAACCCTGTTAGTATGTTTCTGTAACGAATGTATGAATGTAATTTAGTTTCATAAAAGAAAGACCTATTCATACCACCTGACCAAAATACGTACCAAATATGCCGACATTGTCGATGCATTTGTTTCTCATGGACTGCATGATGATTTTCTGAACTCAAAATACGACAGCTTTTCACTTAAGATGGAAATGAGCTTCTTCGGAGAATATGACATTAAAAAAGGGCATTGGCATCATGAAAGCATTCTCGACGATTTCTATGATCTGCCTGTTTGAAACCCTGTGTAAGCTGATTTTTGCATGTATGAATATGATTTTATCACAACTCGCTACTGGGTTCTTCGTCGTGCCGAATTGATATTTTCGGGATTTCGGTATACCTCCCGTTTACAGCTGTAGTGTTTACAAGAGACCGAATAATAAGTTTACATAACGGACATTTCTAAAAATGTTTTGATTACATTTCTAATGGTTGACACAATAGGTCCAATTTCTGGACCGAGATTTATTTGAATTTAGTGGCCTGGCTCAAAATTACTCATCAAATTTTCATCATCAACTTTAACAATTGTAACGCGTTGTTATTTCGTAAAACGCTGCGTTTTCAGCAATCGAATATCGTATTGACAGCAGCCAAATTTCAAAGCTGCCACTTACATAAAAATATTACTTTTTAACTTACTTAATTGGTAATTACAACCTTTTAATCAGGACTACAACCTAGCTTTTCACATCATTCATGGCGTGTGTGTAAACTTTATTAATGAGTGGTGGGACTGATTTGATAAACTTTTCATGCCACTTTTATTTTACTCTCCGAGTTTTTGCCAGAAGACTGCAGAGCGAAATTCTTCGAAAGTATTATTTTTTCATATTTCGTTTGTTCCAGATGTTTGAGACAGAGGTTGAACCACAGGCTCTCGTCTAGTAATCAACTACTAGGCTACGGCAACAACAAAAAAAATTATACTAAGTTTAAAAAGCGCATTCTTACTTGGTCAACCTTTATTACATTGGGTTTAAAATTGATATTAGGTACAAAATATATACAAAATTTCGAACGAAGCAAAAGCAAATGATGACGAATATTTTGTATAAATTTTTCTATTTCTCTGCATAATACTTAATTTTTTAAAATGAATTTATTTTCCTTCATACATATGCAACTTTATAAAAACGACACAAAGCTAAATCTATTTGGAAATTAAGTTACTGACTTCCTTTTAATTCTCTTTTTTTACAATTCTGGTTTGTAACATATCTAATGGTCAACAACAAGTTAAAAACGTTCATAGTATTTATCCCAATTGAGTGGTCATATGTAAAATACAAAGAAGACGAACATTCGAAGTATTGTCTGCGACAAGTTGAAAAAAATGAAGGACCAAAGCCTTGCTGAAACCTAAATTTTTTGCTACGTTTTACATAAAAACAGGAACAAAAAAAACAAGAACAAGAAAAAACAAATACTTTTTTTTCTCATCATAGTGTACTTATTTAATTTTTTTTTGTGTTGCATAAAAACAAGTGTGCGAAAATAAAGCTGGCAATTAACAAACCAACTGTGTTGAATCAAATAAACAGAAACACATGGCCACAATAGAAACAAGAACTACTAAAGTCAGCAACTGTAACGGGATGCAGATGGTTTTGTAAAAAGAAAATGGTGTAAAGTGTTTTACAAAGCAAAAAAACATAAATTTTTTTTTCAAAAACACAATTTAAATACGTACAAACTATTTATTTTTTAGACACAGCGTTTAGACATCGTATCGTCATTGGTTGTAACAGGTAGAAAAATATTGAAGAACTGCTAAACGTATACAATTCGGTCAAAAAAACAGAGTTAATCTTACTCCAAATCAGGAATGAAAAATGAGATTATTTTAAGAGAAAACGTTTCATATTCACTAGAGTAAACTAATCCATAATGCAGGATAAATAAACAATATACTGCTACGTTTTTACCATTTTAAAAAACGTTTAAAATATGAGTTCCTTGAATGCAAACAAAATAAAAATAAAATTGTGTTTAGTTTCAATTAAACTCTTTATTGTTGGCACTACTTTTGTGTGCCACCATATAGAACTTGTCGATACAACAACAATAATTTGTTTATTCGCTACTCTTCTTTGCTTACAACGCAGATCTTTACAGCGAAGATCTTCAAACCACGTCTGTTTTCTTCACACGCAACGCGTTTTCACACAAGACTGACTGAAGTATTAATACTCGTTGCATGCTTTTTCTTGCCTTTTTATATGCCCACGTAATCAGTTTGATGAGGGTGCTTGAAGTCTAGCGTTCGGGGTTTCGCCTTCTCGAAACTCCATCGCGACTTCATTGTTGTTTGTGTATTTTGTTCACATTGCTTGTTGTTGTGTTCTCGCTTACTTGTCTATCCTCTTTTCTTTCATACTGATGTTGTAGTTTACTTGTAACAAGTTCATTGTATTTGTTTGTGTAGCTTTTGTTTATTATTTTAATATTAAACGATTTTGCACCGTTTCTATTTTCGTAGCAATACGTTTACGTTATCGTATTAAAGATGAAATTGTCTAAGAATAATTAACATTTTCCAAACATAGATTACAAAAACAATCTGCTTTTTAAAGTGGAATTATAAAACTGGAAACCGATATTTCTAGTGTTGCAATTTTCAATTTTGAAGTTGCTGTAGTCTGCTAGGTAAGCTTATTAGACGAGAACCCGCGGTTCAAATTACATATAAGACATCTCGAACGAAGCGAAATATGAAAACAAAATGTTTCTTTTGGAGAATTCCTCTAAGCAGTCTTTTGGCACAACTCTAAGGGCACTTATTACAACTTGCCTTTAACTACACACGGGATTTTTTCATTATTGTAAGTGGATAATAAGGTACAAGTGAGCGTTAAGCTAAAGGGAATATCATCCTGCCCGTAATTTTTAAAGTTAAGTTTATGTCTGAACTCACCGCATTATATATTAATTTCAATATGACTACTTCAAATATAAACAAAATGAGCAAAAACAACAAAAAGAAGCTCTTTGTTGCCACTCTGTTATAAAAAAAAATTTTAATTTTGCAAATGTTATAGACATTGCTGCGGCACTGCCATAATTTTGAAAAAGTTAATTTTATTTGATCTGTAGGTTGTAATAACGAAAAGAAGTTAAAGGTGACTTTAAAGTTTACTTTAGCTAAAGTTTCCTTTTACTGAACCGAAAAGTAAGTAAAATTGCCATGAAAAGTTTCTCAAATCAAAATGGATGAATTTACCAAATACAATATGGGTGATGTGAGGAACTAGGTTGGAATCATGATTAAAGGGTTGTAATGGCCAATAAAGTAGGTATGAAATATTTTGAAGTTTCGAAAATATTAGGAAAACTGAATAAAAAATTTGAGGATGGCATATGAAAATTAAATAATAAAGGCGATTGAAAATGAATTTATAAAATTCAGCATTAATAGTTCTCTATAAAAACTTAGTCTACTTCATCTGTCTCTATATTCTTACTGGAACTAAATGATGAATGAGATCTTGGACGAGAAAGAATCGATTTGAGTTATATGGACCAATCCAATTTTAATGAAACTTTGTGTGCATCTTCTGCTTATTTTACTAAATTTATCTACCAAATTTAAAGACTTTTACTGGAGCATTAAAAACATTTTGCGAATAAATTTTTTTAGACTGTATATGCGGTGGACAATATAAGTGGTACATTTTGATGAAAATTAAGTTTTTTTTTCTTAATATAATCGATTGAATGCTCAGTGCCAACTTTCAATGATTTAACATCATGTTTTTTGCACAAAGATATAGCTTCATACCACTGTGTATGGATGGTTTAATAGGTGCTTACATATAAAAATATATATAATACACATTATATTCAAAAAAGTATATAATTCACAGATTTTATTGTTCATATCTTCAATAAGATAAGCAACAGGTAAATATTGCCATTTTTAAAGAAACAATTTTGAAGTGTTTATATTGAATGGTATTCAAAGACTTTTGGCAAAGTTGCAACATTGTGTCTCAAGTAACAACATGTTTTGTAAAAGTTAAAAAATAAAAGCACATGTCGCTACAACCCAAACTCCTAACTACAGAAAAAATCTATATTCTGTCGTTTCGCAGCATCTTAGCACATTTTGTGTTGCCTTTATTGAATATGCAAACACATTTGTTGAGTTGAATAGAAATCATTTGGCAAAGTACTTCGATCAGATTATATCCTAAAATAACAAGGAGCAAAAAAAGAAAAATAATAAATAAGCAGTATTAGAGAAGATGTTTATTTTATTTTTAAGTCCTTAAAAGTAAATATATTTTAAATAACAATACAAAACAATATACAGATAAAGAATAGAAAATAACACGTTAGAACATTTAGTTCTTTAAGTATTTCGCATTCCTCTCTTGAAATTAATACGACAGTCTATTTGGTGATAATTGTAGGCCATTATTACAACTTGCCGTTAAAGTTGGGTTTAGTTAAAGTTAACTTTAGCTAAAGCATATTTTAGTAACCTTTAACTTCTTTTCGTTGTTACAACCTAGTGATAAAATAAAGTAAACTTTTTCAAAAATATGGTAGTATAGGAGCAATGTCGATAACATTTGCCAAATTAAATAAGTTTTTTTTAGATGAAGTGGCAACGACGGGCTTCGTTTTTTGTTGCATATGCTCATTTTGTTTATATTTAAAGTTGTCATATCGAAAATAATAATAATATGGCAAGTTGTAATAATCTCCCTAAATATATAATGACGCATTAATATATTTTGAGGTTTACTTATAGGATTGAGGTTCACATTACTGCTGGATATGCCACCTACAAAATTTACGATGTAAATTATGTGCATGACAATATCCCTAAATTAACTCTCAGCAATAAATAAAATATAATAATCACTCCAGATATTAAAAATTGTTATGGTTCCATGGTGCTATGATTCCATGGTTCTATCAGCAAGTATACAGGAGATATTCGATACTGAGACTTAAACTGTATTGTCATGTTAATGGTCTTATATTTAAATTTCTACATTCAAAACTGTTAGCATATTAACATATTGTTACGAAAATGGAACAGTGTAATATCGTTTAACATTAAAATGAGCATGAAAGAGAAAGGTATAGACAAGTAAGCGAGAACGCAACAACAAGCAACGTTAACAAAATACACAAACAACAATGAAGTCGCAATAGAGCTCTCGAGAAGGCAACTTCAATAACAGTCATCAGATTGATTACGTTGGCATATAGAAAGCCAAAACAAAGCAGGCAAAGAGTAGTAAGAGTTGTGAAGACGCGTTGCATATGAAAAAAGGAGTCGTGGTTTGAAGATCGCCTTTGAAAAGATCTGCGTTGTAAGCAAAGAAGAATAGCGAACAAGCAATTATTGTTGTATTCGTCAAGTTGTAAACGGTGGCACACAAAAGTAGTGCGAACAATAAAGAGTTTAATTAAAACTAAACACATTTGTTTTTATTTTGTTTGCAATCAACGAACTCATATTCTAAACGTTTTTTAAAAGGTAAAAACGTAACATCATTTATATGGTGTCCATTTTATGTCATTCTATATCTATTTCGACCTTAGTTTTGTTTTTAATTTTTTAATGTTAACATCGCAAGCCATTAGTTTTAAACAATGCTTATTCCAATGTTTCGATATTGTCCGCAAGCTTATGGTAACCACTTTCGATAGGTAGTTACAATATATGTAAGTTATAACTACGATTTGAATGGAAAAAACATAAAATCTCTCTTCTGTAAACTGTTTTATCCAACAACAACATTTTTTTTTAGTAATTTTGCACGTGAAATTTTTGTTCAAAAACTTTAACATCCAGCGTGTTGTTATCACATTTTTGTCTCCATCTTAACCAAAATAAAAATTGTTTTTTAAATTTAAATGAAATTCACACATGAATACTTCGTTAAATGATTTATTATTCATTCGCACAAATGTTTCACTTACGGTCATCTCACTACACATATGGCCATTAATTCCTCAGAGCATATAAATTTCAATAAACTTGTCATAACCCATTTTATTCGATTTATTTATTACAAAATTTATACAAAATTTTTTGAAAATTATTGTTTGACAAAAACAAAAAGTAAAAATTTGTTACATTTTGGTTTACAGTTGGCTAAATTCGCTAACTAATCCAAAATGTCATAAATATGCTGCAGGATAAAAGCCATTCGGTGCTATTCATATTAAAATTTAATTTAAAATTTTAATTCCTCTCACATGAGAGGAAGTGTTTAGTGTATAGGGTCCTTCAATAGGGACATGTTGTCATTTAATCAGTCTGGTTTGACAACTCACCATGGACGGATATAGCATTCAACAACACGATACTAAATTTGTTTTTTCGAAATGAGTAGTAGTCGCCGTAGTCTAGTAGATAGTGTGTTGGCTTATTAGACGTGAAGCCACAGTTCAAACCCCAGGTCAGACATTTCCAATAAAACGAGATATTAAAAGATTTTTCTTCGGTGACTTCCTCTTAGCAGATTTCTGGCAAAAACTCTGAAAGTAAACAAAATTCCCATGAAAAATTTCTCAAAAATCTGTCAGTCATAGTCGGCTTTCAGCTGTAGGTCCCGCCACTCATGTATAAAATTAAACTAGGTCGTTATCCTGATTGAACGGTTGTAATGACCAATTATGTATGTTATGTTATGTATTCAAAATGATCTTTTTCGTCAAAAATCAACTTCAGCGATGAGGCCCATTTCTGGATGAGCGTGTACGTAAACAAGCAAACCTGTGAAATTTGGTACGATATCAAGCCACATGAATTCCAAAAGCATACAGTGCATCCTGAAAAGGTTACTGTTTTAGGTTGGTGGCATCTTTTGTCCATATATCTTTGAGAACGATTTTTGTCAGACCATTACTGTCAACAGTACCCGCATTCGATCCAACAGTTAGCTTTATGAGCTCTTCAACGACATAGACGTTGTGCACCATATTAACATCCAGCGGCTGCGCTGACTCGGCCATGTCGTTCGAATGAAGGAGAATACTTCGAAGAGACGGGTACTTGATGCGGGCATCTGCGGAAGTCGGCGAAGAAGACGACCTTGTTTGCGTTGGAAGGACCAAATCGATGAAATCCTGTCATCGATTGGTGTGACCAATTGATATAGCCCCGCAAGAAGCAGAGGCGCCTGGAAGGATGTGTTAAGGGAGGCCGAAATCAGTCAATCGGGTAGTTAATGGCCAATTAAGTAAGTAAGTACTACTGTCAACAGGGTTCTTTATAGATCGATCATTACCTACTTCCTTTAGCCTTAATAGAATGTATGTTCATGAACGACATGTGGATTTAACAGGACGTGCCACGCAGCTCATGCCAAATTAAATATTCTGAAGTAGTGATTGGAAACCATGTAAACTTGCTATAGAGATCGTTCGTTGTGATGTTTGTTAAGTGGCAGGTATATGCGAATTAGTCACAAACCACGGCGGTCCACATAGCCAACATAAGACATGTCATCGGTAAAATTCGTCCTGTTTTATTCGCTAGTGTCATTGAAAATTATATTCCACACATATTGGCATCAATAGGTCTTTCAAAAGAATGAAATATTGAGATGATATCTCACATACACTTTGTTTTATTTAAATTTAAAGATAGAAAGCGCTTAATGAAGGATCCCATATACAATAGAAATTAAAGGTATATTCAACAGAATAAAATTAATTTCATTGCAATACTAGAAATTATTTCTCAATTGGGATTTAAAATTTAAGAAACGAATTTTAAAAATCAAATAAAAAATATTTTTTATTCCCGTAAGTTTTATGTAATCCTTAATACACAATTTAAGTCTTTAAAAATCCAAATTTAATATTAAAAAGAATTCCAATTTTGAGTGAAATTTTAATCACATATACATAACTAACACAAACATATTCATTTAAAATAAAATTAAAATAAAGGAAGAATTTAAAAAATTCTACGCCAGACAGATGAAGAAAATCTGTTCCAGAATGCTTGTGAATTAGAAGAAAAGGAAAATAAAAATGAAATAATAAATTATAATACTTATACAAAACATAGATTGCTGTAGTCAATGCATACCCCATTACATTCAACATGATATCAGTGCCATATTCATATAAAAGAAATGTAAAGTAATAAAAATTTTATTTTTAAAAAAATTTTAAAATAAAAACAGAATTTATGGAAATAATGTTTACGAGACAGCAATTGATAGAAACTAAAGAATTTCAAAGGCGTAATATATGAGTCGTTTATTTTGAAAGTGGTTTAAGTCCATTTTAAAAAAAATTAGTTAATGATAACAATAATCACACACCTATATAATCTTTTTTTTATAAACAATTTTGATTTGGGGCACTTGAAAATTAGCTAGTTACGAAATGGACAAAAATTTGTACTGAAACTGGTTTAAGTCTATTGAAATCCATAAAATTGGCAGTAACATGGTTGAAAATTGCGCAATCGGCGGAAAATAATGCAGATATTATTGACCATAAGTTTTTACTATCATTCATTTTTGCCAAATGATACTGATTTTGGAGTGATAGAAATGGCTTTGAGGAAAAATAATTTAATGTATGTCCCACAGGGTTACTATGAAACCATAAAAACATGTCGAAAGAGTTTATATTAATCAAAATGAAAGATTTTTGAAGGTTTTTTTTACAAAACTTCTGGAAGAAGCTATTCATAAAAGATTAAAAAACACTAGTGGCGAACCTGTAAATTGGCTAAGGATATGTTGGATGCGATTTATAAAAAGTGAATACTATAAAATGATTTATAAAGAATCTGTGGAAGTAAATACAGAGTTGAAAATACTTGGTTTATTACCTTGTCGGGGAAGACCATGGAACTTCAGCAAAATAAAATTAGCACCATTATACAAAAATGTACATCCCATTCCAACTCCTAAGTATAAGGATAACTATTGAGATTAATCACTATCACTAGTGGAGTAACTTTAATTGAAAAAATTAACTTATAATAAAATTAAACAAAGAACACAAAGTGGACTTATTCCTTTCCACAAACAAAAAAGTCTTTTTATTAATTTTGAAAGTGTTTTAAGTCCATTTGAGGTTCTGAAGCACAGCTTATTTTTCTAGTAAAATTTACAAAACGTATTACGTTATATATTATAACCTGTTTTGGTCACAAAGCCATAAAAACAACTTAATACCAGTTAACAATATTTTTGAAACAAATCAAACGCAAACCCTTAAATATCTCAATATAAGAAAAAATGGACTTAAACCACTTTGAAAATAAACGGCTCATATATTGTTACGAATATAGAAATGGTGAAACATCGATTAATATTAAAATAACAAACAAAAGCTACAAAAACAAAAACAATAGACTTGTTTACATGATCAACAAATAAACAAAAATATAGCAACAACATCAGTATAAAAAAGTGGATAAACAAATAAACACACAGCAACAACAACATTGCAAAGGAAAACGTAAACAAAATACACAAACAGCAATAACGTAAACAACATGTTCACTTTTATAGAGAATTCGCGAAGACAAAGTCATTCTCCTTCAAGAGCATTCATCAGACTGCAATATAAAAGGCAAGGCAAAGCAGGCAACGGGGTCAGTATAAATTCAGTCAGTCTTGTTTAAAGACACGTTGCGTGTGAAGAGAATAAGCGTGGTTTTAAAATCTCCGTTATAAAAATCTGTTGGACAATTGTTAGTGTTTACGCAGAAGAGTGTAAAGAAGAAAGCAAACAAATTGTTGTTGTTTAATTTAAGTTGCGAACAGTGGCACCCGGAATTGTGCGTACAATAAGGAATTTAATTAAAACTGAACATAAATTTATTTTTATTTTTAAAAAAGGAAAAACGTAACAATATATACATCACGTGAATGACCAAACTCTACAACATTTCTCCTAAGACTAGAAGCCAATAATTCTTTAAAAACTTATGCAGATTTTCTTTGAATAAAATTTACTAAAAAAATATTTTAAAAAATCACAAGAGAAAATATTATAAAACAAAAGAATATATAAACAAAGTGTACGTAAGAACTTAAGTTTGAGATGTCTGTTTTGGGATTTTTCTGCATTTCCTGAAGAATAATGTATGTATGTATGTCGATCGATTTAAATTCCTGAATTTTTGCTATTTGATGATAAGATTTTGATTCGTTTCTTAATTCTATAACTAAATTTCTAGCGTCGCACGGTATTTCCATTATTAATATTACTATCTCACGTATTCCACAAGCGTATAATGAGAAAATGGGATTATTTTCGCGTACGTACATTTTCGCCACAACAGTTTTTTGGCTTTGTTCATTTCTTTTTGATTTAAATGTATTTCCAGACAACTACTTCATTTTTATCTTGGCTTGCTTTTGAAGCTCTAAATGTAGAAGAAGTGTTGGGAGTATTTAAGCGTATGTCCTTGGCAGTACATACATACATATATAGTTTAACGATAACCATATGAACTAGAAAATAACTAGACAAGCTACAGGAGAGCTGACTGAAATACTTGTTAGTCTATATCATCTGATTGACAAACGTATAGTATTAAAAATTTCATTTGAATCAGGTTATAGAATGCTTTCGAAGTTGCCGTAGTCTAGTAGTAAATGTGTTGGCTTATTAAACATAAGGGCATGCTTCAAACCCTAACCCAGACATTTCAAACAAGACGAATTATTAAAAAATATTTTTTTCGATGCTTCCTCTCAGCAATAATCTGGCAAAGACCCTGAGGGTAAATAAAATTGTCATGAAAGTTTTTAAAAAAATTTATCGTTTGGAATCGAATTTAAACTGGAGGTCCTGCCACTCATGCGTATAACTAACACGTACAACATGGATGGTGTTGTAATACTGACTACAGGATTTTAATGACAATTAAGTAAGGAGTATTGAATGCTATACAAATCATATTTAAATGCGTTTACCATCTCATAGTAATTATAGGGTCTTTTTCTAAGCGCTTTGTCTTCATAAATTTCAATTAAACAAAGGCTTTATGATATATCAACTCCAGAATGGTGATGGACATTAAAAAAATCAATGTATCGCAAAGATTTATCGATGTTATATGAATTTTTTACGGAATAAATCGATATTTTTTATAGACTGATTGAGTTTTGTAACGCAATGGAACTGAAATGTTCCAGAGCATCCTCAATCTATATCGGTTATCATTACAACGTCTCTCCCAATCCTGTTGTTCAACAAAGTAATAAGTGTTAGTAAGAATAATTTCCTCCCGAGTACTTGGCATGCAACCAGGAGTTCCTCCTTGAAATGCTTTATCACCCTATAATATTTTTAGACGATTTCTGGGTAGTCAAAAGCAAGACACAATAATCCAATATAATTACCAAGCAAAAGTTTAGATTGACTCAAAATAGTTTGACTTGTAAGGAGTCTCTCCTTCTCTATGTCTTATATTTACAAACTGCTTTTGCCCTCATCGGCGTCATAGAAGCTCACTTTCTTATGATGTCGTCCACATGCGCATTGTCGTGAATCTATTTTCCCTGCCCAAATTGTCAAATTCTTATATCGAGTCAACCTCCAAGAGCTGACTGTCAGTTAGGCCTGCCACTTCCAGTCGTCTGTACTAATTTATACTAGGAATGTATCCAACTCCTTATCCGACTATATGTATGTCATCAATACATCTTGCATATGCCTTAGAGCGGTTTCTTAATACAGTAAGTAGCAAACGAATTGCTGCATTCAGTTTTATTTCTTAGTCGAGGGGACATCCAAACAGAGAGCTATCAAGCATTCTATTCATCACTCCACCAGGCATTCCAATCCTAATAAAGATCTGGTCTTCACTAGACAATGTAGACTTTTATCCATCAGAGGATAAGCTTACATGGCCGAGGTTATATTAACTCATTTATAACAAAATTTATGGACGGATAATTCGTTTGCTGTCTTATAATATATTAAATTTGATAATGATATTTGATTCGGTCTATAAAGTATTTGCATTAACTGTTTACTCCGATGCATCGTATACAAACGTCGATGTTGTTTCAATATATCGGTAATGTATCCTTACCTAAAAATTTTTTGACGAATGAAAAAAACAATTGTTTCGATGTATCGATCGATCAGATTGTATTATAACAAAATCAAACCTTTATGTTTGTTAGCATTTAAAAAATATCTCAGAATTTGAGTATAAAATATTTTGTCTTTAAGATAATTCAAGCTCTTGATAATTATAACTCAAGAGTTTTTACATTCTATTCTTTAACTGTTTAAAATGAAAATGACGATTTTCAAAATTTCTTTTTACAATTCACTGCCTTTATTCAACTTTTCCAACCTAAACATAATAATGGGATATGATAACAAAGACAGGTGAACAATCAAAAGTTGAAGTGAAATGGTATGAAAGAAACTACATAATAAACTTCATTCACTTTGTCGTTTAACCCTCATGCATATGGGAAGAAAAGTAAACACACATCAACTTATAAAAATATGTATTCAAATGCATGCTATTGCTGTTGCACATTTGCATCCATACGATGCATATTCATGAGCATGAGTACATAAAAGCCAAAGATCGTAAATATTTTGGTCAACACCCAGGAAAGTGTAGAAGAACAGAACAATAGGAGTTTTTTAATTTACAGGTACATTTTGAAAAATTAAACTTGATGAAATTATAAACGGTGTTGACTGACCATTAGATACTCTACACCATACTTAGATCTGTAAAAGCTGAGAACTACACCAAATGCTTAACTTTAGTACGTATGAGTTCTAGAATTAAAACACCTTAATAACCGCAGTCGTGTAGGTAGTGTGCTGGCTTATTAGACGAGAACCCGTAGTTCTCGAACAAAACGAAAATTATAAAAAAACTATTTCAAAATCTAAAAATATAACAAAAACTTTAAGAGTAAAATAAAATTGCCCAGAACGGTTTTTTAAATCAGTCGCTCGATGTCGATATTAAATTGTAATTACCGGCACTCATGGATACAATTAACACACAACTTGAATGGTGCGAGCTAGGTTGTAATTCTGACTAACGGGTTGTAATGATCATTTGCGGAAGTAAGTAAAACAAACTACTTTCATAAAATTTTTCACGCTGTCGAATTACACGGGCCAACAAGTTGTGAATGACAGCATTTTGACATTTCGCCATCTACTTCAACATTTCGCATAATATTCTCTTCGGTACGAACATTTATTTGTGTTGCAGATGGTTTTGCATCAAGAAGAGTAAAATTAGTACAAAAACGATCAATAACTTGCTCACTTGGATTATGTTGAAATGGACGAACTTCGGCCATAGATTTATATTTTTCAGTTACGAAGTATTGTTTTGGCGTTAAACTATTCAAGATAACTTGTCAAATCTCAACTGACAAACGATATATTCAGAATATTGTTAAACGAAACACCATAAAGCTTTGTTGGACATCGAGAAACGTGCTCGTGTTATTTTCCGCCGTTGACAAATCTTACAATATTACTGTATCACAAGTTCAACTTTTTTTTCTAATCGAACAACAATTTGAAAATATGAAAGAAAGAAGACTTTTTAATAAATTTTCTTACGAGTAGTGGAATTAAGTATTGTGGTTTGGCCTGTTAGTAACTCAATTTTTCTATATCCGGCTATTTTTGATGATTATTACAAAATTTTTTACAATATTTTTTATAGTGCTCTTTTTTTAATTGTTACGAACTTAGAAAAAAGAGTGTCCAAACATAATCTATTTCGTGTGGCCAAAACATTAAATCAATCCAAGTATCTAATAAGAACGCTTACAGATTTGATGAGAACGTGAGTAAATCAGAAAATTATGGATAAGTAACTGAACTTATACTACAACACAATAAACTCAGCACAACAATCTCTCAAAAATAGAATACATGTGTGTGTATGTAAGTGATTATTTTAAAGGCAGCGCGACTAAAAGCAACGTTTCTGCTGCTTTGCATTTAGGCTAATTTTTATTATTATTCGCAGCAATGAGAGAATTAGTGCTCACAGTGAGAGGATTTGTGCTGGCAGTGCAAAGATTAATGCTGTCAATACTTTTAAAAACGCGATAAATGAAATATAACGCGAAAGAACGTTTTAGTGGCTCCATTGATAAAGAATTTATAGACTGTTTATTTTTCATTTATTTTGCTAATGCTGCTTCCATTACTATTAATGCGCATGCAGCTTGGCTTAGGCTGCAATTGCAAAATTGTTGTGCATTGTGTTTATGGTATTATTCTCAGTTTAATTAACACAAAAACAAATTTAAAATACCTTTTATGTACTTTAAAATGTTTATTAAATTGAGATAGAAGTTCCACCAATAGAAAAATATAGACACCCCTTTTCTTTTCAAAATAGTTATTACAAAAATAATAACTAAACAAAGTATTTAATTTAAGTTCAATGGTGTTTTATTTTGTTGAAATTAGGAAAAGTAAATTTTTTTCACTGTGTAAATTTATATTTTACTTTTAATCAACTAATGATTTTAAAATGAAATAGAAAATAAAATCGCAAGGATGCTGAGAATTTTCTCATCAAATATCTAAGCGTCACATTGTCGTCCTTATTATTTTTCACATCATTGTATAGGCACTTAATAATTTATTTCTTGAGCCGTTAATGAAGTGCCGAACTCTCTTCATCAACAATGTTAGTTGTTGATATTATCCTCTTTTGGGAATTAGGAGGTTCCCTTAAGAGTTATTTGGTGAGAAATTAAGACCACTTGTAATGTAGACATAAAGGTGTCACTAGCAGTCGGGTGGAGGGTTTGTGTCCTAGTTTAGCCGCCTCTGTTGCATTTCAAAGTAGTTTTATAAAGGCTATCTTTTTAATTTATTATCTTTATACTATGTGGCACGTAATATCTAACCTCCCGTAAGGTTAGGTTCTTTTTGCGTAAAATTTTATCACAATCTAACAAAATTATATCATAACTATATAAGGAATTTATTTCAATCTTACCTTACTTACTTACTTATTTATTGAAGCTTTGGACAGCTAAAGCCAAAGGACAGAAGCACTAATTTTTTTTTTTTGGTTTAATGTTCTTTTTAACTTCATTAAAAAATAGATGTTGTTTTTACACTTTTCTTATATTTTCAAAATTTTTATAATTTCTTCTGATTTTTATGGTTTGATTGCGACTAATTATCGCTTGAAGATGCAAAGAAATAGAACGTTCCCACATATGGCTGAAGCCTAGGTAACTTTATGAGAAGATTCTAATTGGACAGAACGAAAGCTGTTGTTTTACAGTTAATTAGGGTTGCATGTTAAATATTCGATCAGTCAGTGACAACATTACTAAATGACTGGCCGAATAATAATAAAAAATATGTATAACATTGCATTGCAAAATACAATCAATGGGATTTTTTTGGTTAAATGCAACATTTAAAATGTCAAACAAATTTATTAAAATTAATTTCATCATTAGAAACATCCATTCCTGTAGACAATGTCAACATTGTTGATAAGCTCTGTCAACTTTATACATGTAGGAGAACAATGTTGCATTACATGTTTTTCGAGATGTTAATTTCAGAAGTATCTAAGCTTGGCATTTACGCAACATGTTTATCAAATGTGGATATTATATCATGATCGAATATACATAATACAGTTTGAACACAATGGGGTGGATGTATATACTTTTAATAAGAAAAAAAGATAAAAACAATTTCGAATTTTAACTTTAACAGAATCGTTCACCACACACATTTCATTTTCAAATTTCAAAGATCAATACTTAAGTTTTTTCGAAACCTTTGAGCGTTTTACCATTACACTCCGCCAACCAATGTACCTACTGATTCTCGTGAAAATTAAACGCTCAGTTGGTCAATTTTGAACTTATTCAACTCAATCTGACTTACATTGGATATAGTTGAGTTATTCATGAATCAAGTCGGTTTAGTTTGAATGCGGATGTTAAAGATTTCCAATTAATATTTTAATAAATTTTAGTGTAGTTTGCAGTTTTTACCAAAATTTTTGCATAATTTATGACGCAGACGTAAAACTACAAGAATTTTTATTTTTTTCATTTCATTTGTTTTGCATATAATTTAATTTCTATAATATTTGTTGATAATTTTTTTAAAATTTGTTGCTACTTGCAAAGTAAACAATTTCGTAGTAAAAAAACTACTTAACATGCAGTTTTAAACGTACACACAGGCATGCATTTAATTATTTTGTTATTCCCTATATTAAAAAATAAAATAAATAAATAAAAAATAATAAATAAAAATAAATAAAATAATAAAATAAAATAAAAAGTTATTTAAGCTATAACAATAAAAAATAATTAAAAATAAAAACTGTGATAAAAAATTTAAATAAATTGAATTGCAAAATAAAATTTTATTTTACATTTAAAAGATGCATTCTAACATCCACTTTTAATTTTCCAATTAATATTAAAAATAACTCAACAATCCACAAACAAATCAAATGGCCCGGCGCCTTTTTTAATTATATTTTATGAATTTATTTTGTAAAGTATATATTTTATAAATAAATAAATCAAATGGATTTTTAAATTTAAATTGTAAATTGTATTTATTTTTCATGATAATAAAGAACAAAATTCATACAATTTTTATTTTCTATTCATTATCTGCATGTAGCAAAATCTAAAAAAATCAATTGACACCCTTCGAAATCAAATGCATTTCCTTTTGAAATGTGTCCTATTTTTTAGATTTATTAATTACATTTATACGTTTATTTTTAATTAATTTAACATATTCTGTTGATGAAGAAGAAAATTCGTGTGGAGGAAAGCAGCAGGGGTTCTGCTATTATAATGTTTTGAAGCTCAATGAGTGCGAAGCAGCACTGTCTTTCCTAAAGTAAGTGTTAACAAAACAGACTTTTTATATATTTTGAAAAATAATTTGATTGACGTTTCAAGACAACTGTCAAAGGATGGCTTCTTCTGAAGCCAAACTTACATGCTTTCGCTTGACAACAAGAGTTTTTCGTCGTAGTCTAGTAGGTAGTGTGATGGCTTATTAGACGCGACTGTTCAAACACCAGGTAACACATATCCAACAAAACGAAATATGACCAAATTCTGGCAAAAACTCTGAGAGAAAATCAAAAAATTGCCATTAAAAGTTTCTCAAATCATCTGCCGTTCGGAGTCGACTTTAAAATGTTGTTGTTATTGTTGTAACAGTTCTGCTGTTGTCTCCGGAAGTATCTCCCTTGGGAAAAAACTTCCGGTTGATACGGCTTTCGCTGGGTTGACAATCCTTGATGATGAATAGGGTCGTTCCGGAGCGAAGATCCGATTGTCGTGGGTACGACTTTAAACTGTAGGTTTCGCCACTCATGCATAAAATTAGCACACGCAACATAAGTGGTATGGGAAGCTGGGTCGTTATCCTAACTGAAGGGTTGTAATGATATGTTATGTATGTATGAATGTAATTTAAATTTAAGTATATTTGTTTTGTCTTGTTCAAAATCTATACTAGACATTGATTATTCTGAATGCTCTTGTCTCTTATGTACATATATTGGTATCATTTCAAATTCGACAGTTTTGTTTGTACACCTACCCATATGTCTTGAAATTGGCCTCATTGCTTTTCAAGGTAAGAGGTCAACTGCTCCAGACTCCCATTTACAAATTCCTTGCAATCATAATGCAAAGTAAGTAGAGAGTGATCTGTGAAATTTACATGCAGTTTACGTCCAAACGTAATGAACTATTTTAGGAAAATTTTAACAGTAATTTAAAGAAGTAATCCATATTATTTCATATTAATCATGTAGCCTCTGAACAAATTGAATTACGCGCGTATTACTTCGTACTTGAAAAGTCATTAATTGCTATTTGGAAGCACGACTAGATGAATGTTACGTAGAATATGGTTCTTAAAATCAGTTTTTACCTCTTGATTGAGCTGATCCAACTCTATAGGCACCTTTTTCATATTTATACCAGACAATTGGTTTTCTAAATATCTCCTAAGTTATACTTTAGAGATAATGGAGGTACAGCTGTCAAATTGGACGTTTTGTCACATAATTTTGGGGTAAAAACAGTCTATAATTGATCAAGCAAAAAGTTGTTTTGCTCAGTATCAATAAATATAATGAGCCTGCGAATATTTTTAGTCAATGACCACAACGAATATATTTGCTGTAGCAACAAATATTTTGAGGTTGTGCCACATTTTCTGAGTCCAGGACTCCTGTGTGCCTTTCTGGATATTTTGTATGAACTAATTTCATATTGGCATGAGCTCTGCTGAAAATACTGCTTTTGAGTGGTTTTTAAAAAATGTATATTTTCATATCTACGGAATACAAATTTTGTTAAATCAAATCTGGGAATGGATTACAGTGGATACTGAGCAGCTTGCCTGTATATTTTCACAAAAGTTGGATATCAACAAACGTCAACATCCAGTTTTGAAGTAACGTGTAAATGAGAACAGGTTAATAATTTATTTACTAAAATTTCAGGCTAGATTTTACAAAAACTCTGAAAACATGTTTTTATATATTATTACGTTTCTACCCTTTTAAAAACGTTTAAAATATGAGATCGTAGATTGTAAATAATAAAAATAAATTTGTGTCTAGTTTTAGATAAATTATTTTATTGTTCGCACAATTCTGTGCACCCCTGTTCACAACTTGATGTAAACAACAACAATTTTGTTTGTTATTCTTCTTTACATTCTTTTGCGTAAGCAATAAAAATTGTTCGGCAGATCTTTATAACGGAGATTTTCAAACCACGATTAATCTCTTCACACGCAACGCGTCCTCACACAAGACTGACTGAATTTTTACTGACCCGTTGCCTGCTTTGTCTTGCTTTTTATATGCTAACTTAAACTGTCTGATGAATGGTCTTGAAGTCGAATGTTCGTGGCTTCGCCTTCTCGAGGTCACCGTAAATGTAAACATCTTTGGTTCATTGTTTTTTGTGTATTTTGTTTACATTGTTTGTTGTTGCATTTTTGTTAAATTGTTTATCCCTTTATTTACCGATGTTGTTGGTATATTTTTGTTTACTTGTTTATCATGTAAACAAGTTCATTGTTTTTGTTTTTGTAGCTTATGTTAGGTTAGGTTAGAGGACGTGTACTTGTCAATTAAGACAAGTACAGTAGCCGGAGGTCGAATTGACCCATTGTACAACGTCCTAGTTTCTCACACCACTTATGTTGTGTGTGTTAATTTTTTATGCATGAGTGGTGGGGCCTGCAGTTTAAACTCCACTCCGAACGACAGATTTTTGAGAAACTTATTCATGGCAATTTTATTTACTCTAAGAGTTTTTGCCAGAAATCTGCTGAGAGGAAGTCGCCGAAGAAATACATTTTGTATTTTGTCTTGATGCCTGGCCTGGGCCTCGAACCCTGGCTTTACGTCTAATAAGCCAACACACTACCTACTAGACTACGGCGACTTCAGCTTTTGTTTATCGTTTTAATGTTAAACAATGTAACACCATTTCCATTTTCCTAGCAATATGTTAGCGTACTGTGCATTAAATCAATTTCACTACAGGATCCATTCCTGAATCGTTCTCCTCTATGCCATAACAATTTGATATTTTCAGTCAAACCGGGCTTTTGTTAAGTAAATATTTACTAAGTCCATAATGAAGTTAAGAATTTCAGACATTAAATTTAATTCTTTTGGTAATATCCAACAGACTTGTAATGACCTTCAGATATGCGGTGTTCTGAAATTAACGACAAAAAGTATTAATTCTACAATGTTATTACGTCTGCAGAACAGAATTCTACGAAGTTGCCATGTTAATCACATATTTATTTCAAAAGCTATTAACAAATTAACGTATTGGCACTGTTTCAAATTCATTCAATTTTTTTAAATTTGCTTAGTTAAACCAGAATTACAGAAATTGCGTAGAGACCATACATGTTAAGTAATGATTAGTAATCGTAATGATTAGTAATTTGATTACTTTTCTTTGAATGGTGAAGTAATGATTACAATTACGATTATTTTTGGTTAAAATAGTTAATAATTGATTACGATTACAAAATAATCAAAAAATAATCAGAATTACTGGCGATTAGTCTAATAATCAAAAAGAATCAAAAGTAATCTAAAAGTAATCAATTTATTTTCAATAATTACTTTGAACTCTTTTTGAATATTTGAAAATAATCAAAAAGAATTATTGAAAACAATTTGATTACTTTTGGATTACTTTGGAATATTTGAAAACAATCAAAAAGAATTATTTAAAACAATTTGATTATTTTTTAGACTACTTTTGATTCTTTTTGATTATTAGACTAATCGCCAGTAATCCTGATTATTTTTTGATTCTTGGGTAATCGTAATCAATTAGTAATTCGAAAAAATTGTTCATAGAATTATATAATCATTACGATTCTTTTTAAAAAGTAATCTAATTGATTACTAATCGTAATCGAAATTTAACAGGTATGGTAGAGACAATAAAATCTGACTAAAGTGTCCCTGTTAGAAAAAAATAAATCTCTGGAGACATTAAAGGAAGAAAGGAATCTGATGACAGATAACAAAAACTAAAAGACCTATGAGTGGAATGAAGCCGCAAACTTTTCAAGGAATATTGTTTGCAACATGTACAATCGAAATTACCACTATACTGCTAAGGATGACAGAATACAAAATGGATTGCAACATGAAAAAACGTTCTCTTAAAACTTCGTATTTTAGTTTTACTTTTCACATATTTTATCTTTTTTTCTATGTTTTTTGTTTTCTTTTGGTCAATGTAGTGAAAAAGTTTTTTTAGGAGTGAATTTTATATTCCACCAAATAATAAAGGTAGTCATTTAATTAGTCTCTACGTCATTCATTCATATACGTTGGCGAGCAGAAGTGGATACATAATATTATAATAATAATATGAAGATATTTGTCTATTATTTATTAAAATAAAAAAAACAATCTATATATTAACTATTAACTTAGACTATTCTCGAATTCAAAAAAAAAAAACTATTAATTTAATTTATTTACTTTTAAACATAAAAGACAGCTTAAATGTTATTTAACAGCATTTATCCAGTTTTGCTCCTTTCTCATTTCTGTTTAAATGCTGAAACTAGGACGGTTCCTCTCAATGTGCGCAGTCCATTCCCTTACACTTTTGTTTATAGCATTACTGCTGTTTTCGGAGACCTGACTTCATATTTTCGTGCCATCGTCATTCAGAGATCTTGGGCGGCCTCCAGGATATTTGGATAGCTTTGCATTTCTATTTTTATGGTTGATGAGAAGCGTCAACTTTTGCAACAATTTTTCTTAAAGAATATTATTTTTCAACTAAATCGACTATGTTGTTTTCAACTTAAATTGAAGTTATCTTCAATTTGGTTTTTTTTATTACAAATTGGAAGAAAGAGCTTCACAAATAAGTTGAAAATGTTTTCCGCTTACCTTGAGCTCGCATCCTAAATTTTCTTTTTACTATTTTGTTTAATTAATCGATAGTGTGCAAAGTTATTTTATTCACAATTTCTTACTTATTGGATTTAAAATATTTTGTCTGCATTATGTAACCGCTTATGCTCGCCACTGTATTTCTGTAACCTTTGCAATTTGGCATATTTTATACCTTCTATTAATTTTTTATTTTTTTTTTTTTTGCTTACTACTTGAGGCGAAAATGGGAAATACCAACACAGTTTTTCTACTTTCTTAGCTTCTCATGTTTATGTTATGTTATGTTTTTTTCTACCTTCAGTAATTTTAGTACTCTATGGTCTGTTTCTTACATTCAGCGTAAATTGAAAATAAAGTGATGAAAAAATGGCACACTGCACTCTCTCAAAACTTTTTGCTTTTATTGTTGGCAGTCACTACTATCGATTTATAGATGGGATCCTATTAAACGAGTTTAGGTAAAATTCAAGGGTACCACAAGGTTCTGCTCTATCTCCAACTATTATTATTCTTATTTTCATGAGCGATCTGCTTTTTTTAATTTCTAATCATATCTACTCTTTTGTAGATGACAGCAATAATTGCCATTCAAATTCTTTTAATGGTAAGCCGAGCGTTATGAAGATTGATCAGAAAAGACTTAATATCATGTACGACCTACAGTCGATATCCGAATGGGGTCGTATGAATTGGGTTAATTTATAACGCGCAAAAAATGCAATGTTGTTTATTAGCACACAAACGCAGGAATAATATTGCCTCATCTGTACTTATGGGTTGTAAGTATCAATGAGTCAGACGCTCTTGGTGTTCTGTGCATGAAAATTCAGTGTGATTTTCGCTGAAACCAAGACAGTGCAAGAAGTATTTTATTTCAGGTGATCTCCTTAGTATTTACACCACGTAGTATATCTGACTGAGAATGGAATAAAACTCTCATGTATGGGCCAGTGCCTGAAAGTCTACTTTGAGGCTTATCCGCGTACATGAGAGGGCGAAGGTGTTCATTAATGATAGTAGGCTATTCAACTCTATTAAATCAGTGGAGCATCGTAGCAATGTTACTTGTGTTTCGCTACTACAATGGATATTGCTTAAGCGAAATAATGAGACTGAAAGTCGCCGTAGTCTAGTAGGTAGTGTGTTGGCTTATTAAACGTAAAGACAGGGCTTAAACCCCAGGCCATCAAACAAAATACAAAAAGTACTTCTTCGGCGACTTCCTCTCAGCAGATTTCTGGCAAAAATTCTGAGAGTAAATGAAATTGCGATGAAAAGTTTCTCAAAATCTGTCGTTCGGAGTCGACTTTAAACTGTAGGTCCCGCCACTCGTGTATAAAATAACACCCACAACATAAGCGGTGTGAGAAACTGGGGTTGTAATGACGAATTATGAAATAGTGAGACTGGTTCCCGACAATCATGTATTCCTATTTAACATTTGTCTTTCTCGCCGAGCACATCCGTTTGTGGCTGATTGGCCAGTGTATCGCATTTTGCATTAAAGACAAAATTCGTTCTTTAGCCGGATTATCCGTATGTGGAAGTCCCTACCTGCACTTATGATATAATAAGATGCAAATCTAATGATATAATATGATATAAGAAGATGCAAATCTAATGTCCACTAACACTACTCCATCTGTACTCCTTCCCATAATTTATTTTCTTAATTCAAAAACAATGCACTGCATGAGTAGGGGCTATCCGCTGAGTGTTGATATTAGAAAAGAATATATGTATATGTATATCACTTAAAACATGACGTGTTATTTTATTAAAACGATCTTGATACAAAGCACTCATTAAATGCTATGAAAATTATAGGTTTTTAAAATTTATACTGCCATAAATAAGTTTAGCTTCTGCCAACAATTCAAAGCAAACGGCACCGTATTTAGTATCAACCATCAATATTAAATGTTACAGTTATTTTAGGTTATTTTATAATACAGGTTAATACCTCCCTCCTCATGCAACAAATCTCGAAGAGGACTCTTTTAAGAACGTGCACTAATAGACTATTGTAGTACTTTACAGGCTGAAACAATGGTTATTAACTTATTTTTATTATTATTTTTTTTTTGATATACGCATATCTACCGACAATAAAGTGCCCATTAGATCACTATAGAGTATGTACACCACATTCAAAATGGCCCAAGAAAGCCCGATGTCTCTAGAGAAGATAGCGAGATATTTCAGAGTTCCACAAATATCGGTTACTGGACAAGGAGACATTGAATGTACCAACAAAACCGACGCACTAAGAATAACACCAAGGAATGTTCAATTGAATTTCTACATGATATTAGCTCCACAGAGTAGAAAGTAACGGTCTACCAAAATCGACGTCATTGGCAAAGGTAAAATGATATAATGAACACACTTGCAGATACACCAGACAGATGTGGACCGACATGGATCTAAGACCGTCTAAGTAATTTTATAGCAGCGATATGAGGAGTATTGGTCTCTGGATGTCCACGCCAGGAGACTGCAGAAGCTACGACAACGGGGATTGCCCTGCGAAGAAGAATTCTTGGACATCCAGAATTTAGTGACAAAATTCGAGAAAAATTCAGACCTTCATAAAATTCTCTGGATGATTGAGAGATGGCAAGACAGAATAGTTAAAATCGACGTTAGAATGGCTATTGAGATGTCTGCCAATTTACCCAAACTTAAACTGTAGTTATTTTGAGTTCTACACAAGTTATACATACATATATAATTTTAGATATTTGTGTTTACATGCATATGTATTCATGTGGAGATGTCTCAGAAATATGAAATTTTCTTTAGGGTCTACTAAATATCACATACAATATATAATTGTACATACTACATATATACCCTTGCATTCTTTCATCTTTGCAGACAAAATAATGTAAAATTTGTGGCAAGTAATGTTGTCGACGTCGTTGCTTTTTAGTGAAACAAAATCGTTAAACTGTGAAATTGTTGTATTCAAATTTTCTATTTTGTTTGGTTGGTGGCTTCATTGTAGTGTTATAAGTACAGTTTTTCCGCTTGTTTGTTTAAACCACATTTTGGATATAATATTTGTGGGTGTTTCATTCAAAAGCATTTTGTGGGAAACATTCTTTGTTGTTATGAATATTTATACAAGCGTATGCATTCGTATTCATTTCAACAATAATGGATTGGACCATTTTGTAAAGGTGTAGTTGCATGCTATCGTAAGTATTTGCACCCAACTATTTTAGACGTTTGTTGGCTTCTATGGTAGTTTCCCACAAATTCAAATTCACTCATACATTCTGTATACGAAATTTGCTTTCACGAGTTCAGTCGTACAAAGAATTTCATTTCATATATAAAAGTTCTTTTAAAGTTTTAATAGCGGCAAGAAAGAACTGAAGGGGAGTATAGTTCACATCATTATGAAACATTATATCATAATGATGTGAAGTCTTATACTGACGGAGAACAATTCGCTTTCTGGCATTGAAGGGCAGTTTAGGAGCAGTAATCCCAGAGGCGGATTTTGGGTCAGTTTAGCGGAAGGACGAATACTACTTAGCGGCAGTAGTGTGGCACTGGCCCTCCTTCTCTATAACGACATACTAATTTATGCATAAAGGAGGACCCAATAACAACTCAGCTCAGTATGATGCAAGATATACTGATTGCAAAAACATTCATGGAACTTAATCTGAGCTTGATGTCAATCAAATACAATCATGATGAAAAAAGGCGAACTGTTGAGCATAGTCGCAGTCAAAAACCACAATAACTAAGGCTTATCACATCATCAGTGGCAGCACATTTCTGCTAGAAAGCTAGAAATCTTGAATGTAGCGAATAGAGCAACATTTGTTATTAGAGTAAGAAGAAAAGACTTGGATCTCACTGCAGCTACCCGAGCGAGGAATCTTAAGAAACATAGCGCGTTAGATAGAAGGGGGTATAGAGCAGAGATCCTATTGCACAATCTGCAAAAACATATACAGTAAACGTTGGGTGACCTGGTAGTCTAGTGGGTAGTGTGCTAGATTATTAGCGTGAGGGTTGTGGGTTCGATTCCCACCAAAGACTCTGGTCTGTGACACTACACCGAGCATATGGTCAAAGACAGTCAGCTCGTGTATAACTAGAATATAGTTCATAATTGTATTGTAATTAATAAATAAATAAATAAATATACAGTAAACGAAATAATAAGCAGTACAGTACAATCACAAGATCATCAATTGTGAAATCCTCTCATTAATAAAATGAAGTTTGGCTGTAGATGAACTCTTTACAAAACTATTGGATGTGGGCATCGACTGACAAGCAAGGCAGATGATGTAGTGTAAATGGCTAAAGGACGGATTGAAGAAACACTTTGTGTCATTATCTATATCATTGTAAATGAGGATAAACTCGAACAATACTACCACAGTAGCATTTACAAAAAAAAAAAATCCTAAATTGAAGGATAATCGACTCCTATATGAGATAATGTCATAAAAAAATTGGAGGTAAAATATATGAAAATATTACTGGATGGATAGTAAAGTGAGATGAGGGTCTAATATACTCGTGTCTCCTTGGCACTCCTATTTACTCGTTTGAAGGTGACAACATTAATTGCTAATATTATTCGATTGAATATAGATTAGGTTTCGTGAATGTTTGGGCCAAAACTAATTGGGATGGCTGACTCAAAAGGCAAATGTAAACAATATTCTGCTTAATGGAAATTGAAATAGAGTTATAGTGTAGTATAAAGGAATAAGAAATTGTAATCGGAGCTGCTCATAGAACCGTATAAATCGAGTTTAAAAAAATTAAATTAAAACTTCATAGATGATCGGTCAGAACGAGTCGTTGTTCATAAATCCATGATTTCCCAGGGTATTGACCACTTTCATCTATTGAACAGCAAAGAGTATATAAAATTACTTTTATGGTAGTAAAACTCAGTGAAAATTGTTTTATACGTTGTCCATGCGATATTTCACTTGCATTGTATGCCTAAACTTGGTGTGAATTATTTTATAAAAAAAAAAATATTGTAGCATCGAATACGCTATGTTTTGAACAAAATATTTTGCGCCTTATACTATGTTCAGGCACGAATTTTAATTCAGTCAATATTCGTTTAATTGACAAAATTATTTTAAGTGGTCAGGCCTACGCAAATCAGCTTATTCAATAATCATTTGAAAGCTGGAAAACAACATTTTTTTATTTTTTTTATAACAATTCACAAATTTAACACAAAACCTACCGTGACGGGCAAATTTAAGATTTTTTTTATTAGAATTCCTTGAATATAACATTATAACACAGCTATTTGCCTTTATGACTTCTTTTACAAAATATATCGAATATATTTCTGAAGATTTACTCCTATATTGTATTTTTTTTACCGAGTAATGCATGTACTCTGGCCTATCTACTGCGGGAAGCTATTTGCCCTGTGTCTTGATTTGCATATTTTGTGATATTGGCAGATGGATATTCACTCTACTCCAAGCGAGTATTACAGTAAAAATTTCTAGTGCTATTTTGTTAATAAAAATTCTTATTTCATTGTTTTGTTATAGTCTTTACCCCCAAAATTTCGAAACATTCAAAATATATTAAATCATTAGAAATATTAAATAATATATAGTAGAAAGAGAAGGGAATAGGAATACAAATACAATAAGTGTCGGTAGATTTAGTGTTAATTTACCTTCCACCTCACTCGCCATTTGTATTTGACGTTGTTGATATTTGTATTTCTAAATATTATAAATATCAACAAAAATTTTTCGCATAAGTTGTAACGTTCTCACTGAACATACTTCTGACAGTGTTACATTATTAATGATGTATTTATTAAGAATTTAATTTTATTAAAAGTAATAATAGAGTTTTCATGTTTATTTTTTGTACAATTATTTAATTATAAAATATTTTATACTAAATAAATTTATTTATGTAGATGTAATTTATAAAATTATTTATTTTTGAATTAATAATATTTTATATAAATATCAATTAGGGGCTGATATTTTTACACATATGGGAGGAATTACCAAAAATTAATTATTAATGATGTATTTATTAAGAATTTAATTTTATTAAAAGTAATAATAGAGTTTTCATGTTTTTTTTGTACTATTATTTAATTATAAAATATTTTATACTAAATAAATTTATTTATGTAGATGTAATTTATAAAATTATTTATTTTTGAATTAATAATATTTTATATAAATTATAATGAATATTATAACAATTTGCGTATTTATTGAGCAATAATTAATTGAAACTTTATATGAAATATTGAGCCCAATAATGGCATTTATTGCGATTTACGCAATAAAGGTGCATATGTGTGTGAAACTGTGAATGAAATTTATTTTTAAACAAGACATGTAAATTCACAAAGCAATACCCATCATATGTTGCAACTTCATAAATGATTGTAATGAAAACGTTAAAAACTTTTATTATAAACCATCCAGTATTACAAAACATTTAAAACTTTGAAAGGTTTGACAGCCAACAGCTTAAAAGATATTTTATATTCATTTTAGTTTTTGTTCTTTTTTTTGGGAAAGTTTATTAAATCTGTTGGAAAAAATATAAAACAAAAACTTTAAAATTAAACTATATTTACATCATTTAAAATTGAATTAAATATCAATCAACCGACTCAAATATCGTAGATATTAGGAGTATGTTATACAACATTAAGCTACAATTAGAATATTACGTGCTGTTGTAATTGTTATTTGTTTGATAGTGTTGGAATCGAAAGTCATTACTTTTTAACACAATACACGCAAAGTTGCAATTTTATAACTCAAACCAAATTTATAAACCAAAAATATAACGGATTGAACTGAACAATACCACAAGGTGTCGTGCAGCACAGCACATTTAATCAGTATTCCTTAATATGGAGAATACTATGTGTTTCTATGTTTAGACAAAACGAAGATACATATATACTGTTACGATTTTACTCTTTTAAAAACGTTTAAAATATGAGTTCGTGGATTGCAAAAAGAATAAAAATAAATTTGTGTTTAGTTTTGAATTAATTCTTTATTGTTCGCACAATTCCGTGTGCCACTGTTCACCGTTCACTGATTCAAACAACAACAATTTGTTTTAATTATTATTCTTTTTTACACTCTTCCGCGTACACAATAACAATTGGTCAATAGATCTGTATAATGGAGTTCTTCAAACCACAATTATTCTCTTCACAAGCAACGTGTCTTCACATAAGACTGACTGAATTCTGTCTAATCCCGTTGCCTGCTTTGTCTTGGCTTTTTTATCGCTAGGTATACAGTCTGATGAATGCTCTCGAAGGAGAATTACTTTTGCCTTCGCGAAATTTCTATAAATGTAAACATGTTGTTTTCGTTATTGTTGACGTTATTGTTGTTTGTGTATCCAATTTTTATTCTGATGCTGTTGCAATATTTTTACTTATTCGTTGATCATGTAAACAAATCTATTGTTTTGTTTTTGTAGTTTTTGTTTATCATTTTAATAACACCATTTCCATTTTCGTAACAACACATTGCAATTAATGCCAATTAACTTGTATTAAAAAACTTGAAATTTATCTTATATATAAAAATTAATGTGTGTTTATTTGTTTGTGGGTTTGTTTGTTTGAAGTCAATAGAGGACTAAACGGCTGAACCGATTTTCTTGAAATTTTCGCAGTATCTTCCTGTATGTCTCGAAGGAACTATAGGCTACTTTTTATTTTCAAATTTTAAGTAGGCGATGTGCCACGCCAACGTATATAATAAGTATTTAATGTCGAATATCTCATAAACTGCAACAGCGAGAGTTCTCAAATTTTGTATGGACGACTTTGACGTATATATGAACAAAATGGGCAGATTGCCTATAGTGGGCGTGACACCTCTCATAGTCTATATATAAAAATGAATGCCTGTTTGTATGTACCTTATGGAATCGTAAACTATGCATTTGATCATGTTATGATCTTTAGTTGTTGCGCATAAGCCGGGGAAGGTTTCTAAGTTGGTATGACTAATTTCCGGCAGGTGGCGCCACTGAAAATTACTTAAAATCAATTACATCGTAAACTGCGCATTTAATCGTGTTATGATCTTTAGCAAAGTTGTTGCGTATAAGCCGGGGAATGTTTCTAAGTTGGTATGACTAATTTCCGGCATTTGGCGCCACTGAAAATTACTTAAAATCAATTAAATCGTAAACTGTGCATTTGATCATGTTATGATTTTTAGCAAAGTTGTTGCGCATGAGCCGGGGAAGGTTTCTAAATTGGTATGACCAATATCATATAGGTGGCGCTACTGAAAATTACTTAAAATGAATTAAATTGTTAACTGTGCATTTGATCATGTCATGAGCTTTAGCAAAGTTGTTGCGCATGAGCCGACAAAGGTTTCTAATTTGGTATGACCAATTTCCGACAGGTGTTGCCACTGAAAATTAGTCAAAATGAATTAAATCGTAAACTGTGCATTCTTTAACAAAGTTCTTGCGAATTAGTCGACGGAGATTGGTGCGATTAATTTCTGATGGATGGCGTCACTGAAAATTATTCAAAATGAATAACAAGCACTTGGTCCACCTACACCTCAAGTACGGAAGAAAATACCATTACGAGCCTCAGAATCAGACGAGAATTGAGACTGGAAAATCTTCGAGTATATGCCGCTGAGACCCGGTCGCTTGAACCACTTGAACAACGAGAATTGAGATTAGAAACTGATCGAATGCGTACTACTCAGGCCCGTTGCTCTGAATCATCAGGACAACGGGAAACAAAATCAACAAAATTATTCAAAATTAATTGGACATTTGTGTAATGTCTTTCCTTCAAATTTATTTTATTTGGTGGCGCAGCAACACGCGCAGGGTACAGCTAGTACCATATACAGTGCTTGACAAAACAATGGAAACTTTTTCAAAAATGTATTTAATCGGACGAAAATTTAACATGTTTTTTAAAAATCGGCAAAACATTTGTGGATCTTATTAATATGCACTGTTATTAACGTTTCTGCATATTAAAATTATGTATAAAAATGAATTATATAATTCAAAAATTAAAAAAGTTTCCAAAGTTTCCATTGTTTTGTCAACATCAAATATGTGAATAGAATTATTTTTTTTAATTACTGAATTATATAATTCATTTTATATATTTTTTAAAATACAGAAATGTTAATAACAGTGCATATTAATAAAAGGCATTAATATTTTGCCGATTTCTTAAAAAGATTTTTAAATTTTCGTCCGATTGTAACAAATAAATACATTTTTGGACAAATTTCCATTGTTTTGTCATGCACTGTATATATCCATTGAATTTTTGCACATGAAGTATGCACCAAGGGCGGATGTGGCATTCAGCAGATAATAAAATTTTTATCGCCATAACCGTTCCACCGGGAAGAGTATACGCGCTGTGGCGTATAAATTCGTGTTAGCTGGTTCATTAAACGTCCGGCTAACGTCGTAACTTGCGCGTGCATTCGTTCAAAATTCAACTGACATAGAAATTGAAAGAAAACGATTAAAAAATGACCAGAATCTGCCACAAGACACGACAAGATAATTGATGAAATTAAGTGTTCAAAAACACTTGAAATGTTGCCTACGGTGAGAGTACACTGAGTTGAAAAATTGTTTACAAGTGGTACAAACTTTTCACATAACGTCGAAAAGATGTGAATGGCAATAACCGATGAAATTGTTTAAAAAGTAGAAAGAATGTTTTTCGATGTTCACAATTAGAGAATATGTATGCTGAGGATTTTCGCATTTCGTTTGGCTTATGCAATGCATTTTTTTGTTTGAAATTTAAAGCGTGTGGCAGCGATGTTCGTTCCAGACAAAAGAAGTCTCATTAACATCTCTCAGGAATTGTTAAAAGCCATCAACACTTTAAGTGTTTTTGAGCACATAATTCCATTTTTTACACAAAATTTGATGCAACTTCTTTGATCCATTTTTTTTTTCGAAAACAGAGAATAACCAAACAAGCAAAAAATGTATGACTCTCACAAACACATTAAGGGTCACTATTACAACTTGCCGTTACAGTTGGACTTAGTAACAGGCTTTAGCTAAGGTGAATTTTAAAGTCACCTTTAACTTTTTTTCGTTATTACAACCTGTTGATAAAATAAAGCTACATTTTTCAAAAATA
Source organism: Sarcophaga subvicina (assembly GCA_936449025.2). Classification (NCBI taxonomy): domain Eukaryota; kingdom Metazoa; phylum Arthropoda; class Insecta; order Diptera; family Sarcophagidae; genus Sarcophaga; species Sarcophaga subvicina. Next base: position 51,733,399 of record OW388083.2, on the reverse strand, counting down.
TGACAGTGCAGGAGCAATTTCGATAACATTGCTCCATTTAACCCTTATCCTGTACTTCAAAAATAAAACGCATATGACATTAGTGGGTTAAATTTGCCCAATACAAAAAATTGTAATATTTATTCAGTTTTTTATTTGTTTACATTCATTACATGCAATATTGGTCTCAGAATGATTTTTGCAAAGAAATTTTTGACATTCGGAACATTTATTTGCATATTTGGTGTTGTTAGAACGATTTGGACAAAAGTAACAACATACCCTTTTTAAATATTTTGCTTGCGGAACTTCAACAGAATCTTTTATAGGATTTTTACGACTGCTTTAGCAGGACTACTTTGTAGCATGTTCGGCCTACGAGATATTTCTCAGCTTATAAGCTCCATGCCTAAGTCTTCCAAGAATATGCGTCGCTTATATTTCTTGTTTTCATACTAGTGCGGATTAATTTTTAGAAAAACTACATAGGCATTATAGGCGGATATATCCAACATATTGTAAGAAAGAGCTTGAAGCCATCGATTAGTTCTCCTTTTACATGTGTAAGTTTTTATAATTTGATCTAATGTATCGACCACTGATTTCGATTCATTATAGAAATGAATTATTTCTGGCTTTTTGCAGCTTTTTTTTTCGTCGTGATGTAACGTAAAACACTGATTGATTTCTTTTAGGTACATATCCCACTAAAGTTGTTTTGTTCTCATTGTCGAAGAGAAAGTGAGCATAGTTTTCAGGTTTGCTTTTTAGTTGCAAAATGTTTATTGCCAAAAAGTTTTATTTTTTCGGATTGTTCCAACCATTGAAATATTTTGTTTTAACAAGTCAACACCCAGTTTATGTGAAGTAAAACAATTATCACAAGTTATATTATGTCCTTTTAAATTTTTTATTATGTCCAAGAAAACGCGCCGTTCTTGATCTTTCTCTGCCTTACAGTTTCTGTCTTTTCCAGTATTCACCTGTACGTTCCTGGTTTTGATATTGCTTGAATGGGCATCGTCCACGATATGTTACGAGCTGCTCATCCACTGCCACACATTCGCCAGGATTAAATATATTTCGTAGATTAGTTTCCCAACTCATAGTAACTTTGAATAGCGATCTGCCTTTGCGGTCGTCCCATAGGGATTCAAAGCTTCACCATGAGATCTAAATACACACGCCAATAAAAGTAGCCCGAAATATGCTTCAATTGTTATGTCGTCTACATCAATCCAATTATTTCCAAATATAGATTAACCTAAATGAAGCTATTGTATAGCTTTTACTCATATAAATACAAAACCACTTATAGTCACCTTGCAAATTAGTCATATCAACAACTAATTTCATATTATCACTGGGCATAAATAACTGAAAAAAAGATTTTATACTATCAGCTCTTGAAATAGCATAACGCGTTGGGCCAGGAGTCAAATTTATTATGTCCTGTTTAGAAAATCATCCAAATTTGTTTATCGCTTCTACTTATTTTTTTGTTTTGTTGCTAGTTATGATGTTGTCAAGGCAGACAAAATTGTTACTAAGCTCGTATCACATGCGTAAATTGATTTTGTTGCATTGGGCAATTTTGACCCAAAAGTACCAACTGCGTAAGTTTTTTCACATACGCTTTGTGAAACGTTATACAAAAATAATATTTTAAATTTTAATAGTATTCACTAAAAAAATAATTGTACAAAAGTTTCAAAAAAATCCGCTGAGTATTTAAAGATTAAATGAGCAATAAAAACTGTTTGGGCAATTTTGACCCATTAATACAGGATAAGGGTTAAAAAATTGTATATTATTGTATTAAACGAGGTGGCAAAGACGGGCTTCTTTTTTTTTGTTATATGTGTGCTAAGTTGAAACATAAACTTAATTTCACCTAATTTTTGAACACGGCTTCTATAAGTCGCCGTAGTCTAGTAGGTAGTGCGTTGACTTATTAGACTTAAGGCCGCGGTTCAAACTCCAGTTCAGACATCAAAACGAAATATCCAAAAAAATATTCCTTCGGCGACTTCTTCTCAGCAGATTTCTGGCAAAAACTCTGCGAGTAAAAAAAATTGCCATGAAAAAGTTTCTCAAAAATCTGTCGTTCGGAGTCATCTTTAAACTGTAGGTGCCGCCAATCATCTATAAAATTAACACACACAACATAAGTGGTGTGAGAAACTAGGTCGTAATCCTGACAGAAGGGTTGTAATGGCCAATTATATATGTTGTATAAGTACACCTCTAACTAAATGTTTGACCTATTGTATATTTTTAATCAATCTTCCACTGAGTTTAAGAATTATTACGAATCTATAACAAAACAACGATATACATATATTTTCATTTTTTCAAAAAAAAAAGAACAAAATAAAAGTTTGAACTAGATTTGTTGGGGGATGGATATAAAAGATAATTTATAATCAAATTATTTGGCTAACAACAAACCACTAAATATTTAAAATGAACAACAATAACAAATAAAACAATAGCGAAAACAACATACAGCCAAAGAGTTATTTTTGCACAATAAAATTATTCCATATTCCTGCACACAACCAAATACCAACCAAATACGAGAACTGCTTTCAACAGTTGTTAGTGAAAACAATAGGGGAAAGTAAAGTACACAATCAATTTAATATTAAATGACCGGAGAGAATGAGAGAATTGTATTAATGAACAATTAAAATAAAATTGTAAATTGGTTCATTTCATTTATGGCTAAAGCCACGACTTTGCTGTCATCGTGTTTGTGCAAAAATGTATCAAAAAATGAACAAGGACTTGTGTATTACAGTTTGCAAATGTTCATAACCGATTTATTTGTAAATACCACAACTCAGTGGCTTAGCTTGTTGATTCATTCATGATGTTGAATGGCTGACTCACAGTTTGGGCTATAAAGTGGTGATAATATATATAATGGAAATAATCTTTAAATATAAAAAAATGTTTTTTATATTAATTTAAAATACCAACAATTACTAAAACAAAATTTAGTTTAAAGTATTAAGAGACGGTTTAGGAGGTTAAAATGTTCAATCAAACTAATATTGTATTACAATAAAGAATAAAACAACGGGATATTTGAATTTCTGGAAACGGCGCATCCAATAAAGTAAAATTTATTGTGTATTATAGTGCTGTTATAACTCCATAACTTCCAGTTCATAATCTTCAATTTCAACTACAAAAAGTTGGTTATCGTGCTTAGAATTAACGGCAACAGTTCTTCTAGGCACATTTTTGACGGCAAGTTTTTAACGCATGTAATGACTTTTCGCACTGCTCACGAATTACGAATTTTGCATCGTGACTTGGGCATACATACATACAAAATTCAACTGAAAATTCACTGAATGGGAAGATAGCAACTGACCCAAATTGTCCTCAAAAAATCTTCTTCAGCGGTCAGGCTCACTTCTGAGTGAACAAACAAAATTTTCGAATTTGGGAGTTAGCAATTTACATAAGATCCGAGAATTTGGTCAGTCCATCACTGTCAATGGTGAGCACGGTTTGGCCTAAATTGGATGATCTGGATGATATTATGCCACGTTGGGTATTCTGTAGAATTGATCTGAAAGCATGATTGTCTCACGCGTTGCTGATGTGAACAGGTCATCGAGATTGTATAATTAGGCCCAGTTAGACTTTTTCTTGTGGTGTTTTCTTAAGCCGACTATAGCTGTTCGTCATAACCCATGCCATCGTTCAAATTCAGCCTTATTAATGCGCCAGATTCATGGAAAATTTTAAATTTCGTGTACACTCGACTCATAGAAGCCAAGGGGGGCAGTTGAACGAAGTTGTATTTCAGACGCAAACGTCTGGCACACACTGTACCTTAACTATATATATATTTCTGGCCAGAGGCTGATAAACTCTTGTAATTTAAATTGCTGCCATAAATATACCATATTACCATATTTATGGCAAAACTTTAAGTGTTGGCAAATCTACATTTTCAAAATCTGATAAAATAATAAATAAATAAAATACTAATGCAGACTCATATATAAAATTTTTTCTTCTCTCACTGGCAATATTTCTTATTTGCATTTTGCAAATTATGTATACGAGGATGGATAAATAAAATAGTCACTGCTTAAATACACGTTAATAGTATGATTTGATTTTTCAAAATAGTCCTTTGAGCTCCATATATACTTCGTCTAACGTTTTAAAAAAATAAATTCACTCTCATCAAAGTAGATTTGCTTGTGGGGTCAATTCATCATTGAAATCAAATATCTTTTCTCTTAGCTATTTCTACACATTTTACATACTTACTGGTAGTTTACAGACTTATTGCTGGATGACGGGGCAATTCCTCACCTTATTCATGGTTTTACTATATCATTTGGGCATGAAATTAACTTTTTTCTTTAATGATTTTTAAACACACTCTAAGGGCCATTATTACAACTTGCTGTTAACTAAAGGGAGGATTTTAATGAGCAGATAAATTGGTTTTCCTTATTATAAGTGGACGATAAGGTAGAAGTGAGCGTTAAGCTAAAGGAAAGATCATCCTACTGGTAACTTTTAAAGTTAAGTTTATATTTGAACTTGTCACATTATATATTATTTTCAATACGGCAACTACAAATATAAGCAAAGTGAGCAAATAGAATAAAAAAAGAAGCCCGTCGTTGTCACTGCGTTTAAATAAAGCTTGTATAATTTGAGCAGTGTTATCGACATTATTCCGCCATTGCCATGTTTGTGAAAAAGTTAACTTTATTTTATCTGTAAGTTGTAATAACAAAAATAAGTTAAAGGTGACTTTTCAGTTCCCTTTAGCTAAACCAATTTTAACGGCTAGTTGTAATAATGGCCCTAAATGGGAAAACTTATTCAAATTTTGTATGAAGCAAACTGTCAGATGCCTATTAACAAGAGCAATATTGACCTTTTCGCTAAGAGGCGGAAAGTTCTAGACATATGGATCCACACACGTACATTAATAGTATAGCTATGAAAAGCATATATTTTAGTATGAAGGAATATAAAATTATGTCCAAATTTAACTACAACAACAAGAGACTGAATTGAAGCCGATGAAACAATAGAGAAACATGCAAAAAATACAAAAATTATACAGCAACTTCGAATACAACAGCAAATTCGCTGTCAAAGTTACAAAATTGTCAATTATTGTCAACTGTTTTCGCTGTGTTGAAAAATTTTAAATACATTTATTTATATACGTATGTTTATATGTATCGTATTTATGTATATCTATGTTGACAACGACATATTTACAAACATTATGAATGAAATCTGTTGCAATCTATTCCTCTGCATTGTTTTATTTTTCTGCTCAAACAATGGGTTTCTTTTTATTTTGATCGCTATACCGTGATATTCTATTTTAATTCAACCACTTTTATAACACACGCACACACATTGAATTGAATGAAAATACAAATATAACTCAGAAAAATATTTGAAAAAGAAAATTTTAAAATTTAAAAACACAAAGCTGTCTAATGTCGCAATTCGAATTGCCGCTCTATTGCTCTATAGCATGATTATGTTAACATAATTACTGTCAAAGAGTTAAAAGTAATATTGTTTAACAATTTACAGTTTGATGCTTGAGTAAAATTACACATTTAAAGTAAAAAGTCAAATTCGAATTTTAATTTTCTGGCAAGACATTTTTCTATCTTACAGGCAATTTGTGATTTACACGCCAATGAAACTGTTCACCTTTTGAAGCAAACCAATTACTCACCCAATTTTCGACTAAGTTGTAGGGTTCGAAGTTCTTCTTTTACAATGCGCGCCCCATCGATGAAAACTAGTAGTATTCGGAAGGCATACGTACGAGCAACTCCCAGCCTTATGCTTTGAGTGTATCCTGAACCGGATTTACTTTGTTCGAAAAATTACCTTGATCACCACATTCCTTCCCAAGAATCCGATGCAACCGTCCAGCACTTTCTTCAATTTAACATAAAAAATTAATGCCATCCGCAAATCATAATTTTTTGCTACAGAATTAGGCATCTTCAACATGATGAGAAAATATGAAGTGATTTGTGCACTGATTCGATGTATACTGAATTAAAAAAAAATAAAGCTCGTTCGCAATAACTGTTAACAATGGAGAAATTTGTACCTTGACGCTCACTTCACATACACATGTATGTAGAATACTGTGGGAACCAGGTGTGTGCATTTTGGAATTTATTGAGTAAATACTTCGAAATAATTAAGAATTCGCAATGGTTATTACTTTTAACAAGTCAATGAATCCAATCATACTGCTACTAATGAAAAAATTTTATTTGCCTACCAAAGTCACCACAGGCTTAATACTATTGCATAAAGTCCTGATATGACCCCAAAAGAGTATTTTGGCGATCATTTGTAAGTAGAGTCACTTAGTCGCTAGCACTCAAAGAAAAGTAAACTGAAAAACTTGCTCATGAGCGAATGGCGGCAAATATCAACATAACCCGCTATACAAATGGGCCAAATGGGTTTAATGGAATGCTTGACTTTAAGGGATATACTTCTAAGTATTGGGTATAACATTTTAATATATTGGGCCTTTGAATTTAAGTCTTAATTTACTCTGAGTTCTGTTTGGAGGTACCCATCCTTTTGTGGTACAAATATATGTAGTAACCAGAAACTTTTCCTGATTTTTCTTTTGGTTTGTGCAAAGTATTAAAATTTTTTTATAACCAAATAGAAATAAATTAATGAAATGAATATCAAAAACATCAATTACACGGTGCCGCAGTCAAAATACACCCAGCTAATGAATAATATGTAATAAATGTAGCGTCCATCCGAAGTTGGTCAATGTTTGCGCAAAAAGAAATAATAGTATTTGCAAAAACACAAATATGGTCCATCACAACTTCAGAGAATTTTTGAACTGAAACTTCATTTGATAAGATGATATATATAAAAAATATAACACTGTTATACTATTTAAATAATAACTACTGTAATTTTTGTCCGATTTGATCAAACGAAGTATGAATATCTTCACAAGATTATGTGCTTTCAGAATGTCATCACTTATTTTATATTTATTAATTAAATTTTGCAATTAAAAAATTAAAAATTAAAAATAAGAAAATAATTATATTTTTCAAGTTTGCCCGACCAAAACTCATAACGTGTTAGTTTGAACCATATGTTTATGTATACCATTTTAAAAGCTCATCTGTCGCCTTTTCAAAAAACTTCGGATTTTTAAAAAGAGTCAAACATATTTGTGTAATCAATAATTTTGTGTGAAAAGATCAATAATACAGTTTTTGTCGAATAAAACAAGTTTGGAGAGTTCGAGAAATAAAAAAATATTTTTGAGTTCTACTCAACAAAACTCACAACCTACACTATGTCATTAGCTGGGTGTATTTAATTTTTTTTATTTTGTAGCATCGTGTTATATTTACATATTATTGATTAAAATTCATGAAATTTCTAAAATATATGGGGGTACCTAGACTTTTACTGTCCACTGTATGTCCACCACTGCATATTGTGAGCATATATTCAACTAAAAACATTCTATTAAAAAATTTTCACAAAAATATTAGAATATCCATACATAAGTGTGTGTGCACAAGAGTGTGTTTGTTTGTTTGGTTGTTAATGTTTTCATGCAAACATTATTGTTTTGAAAATTTAATTGTTTTTTAACGAATTCCCTCTGTGTTTCCATTATCAATAAATATGTCTCTAGCTTTTGTTTTCATATTAACCATTATCTCTCGCAATAGGGTTCTTTGTCTTTATTGGGAATGACTCGGTTTGCTTTACATTGGAATTTAAGAGTTTTTAAGATACAAATTTACAATTGAGTTCCGCTAATAAATTAAGCCATAAATACCCGCCTTTGTTCTTTAAATTTGTATGTACTTCTAGCTTATATACAGTGGCTCCATCGCATAATAGGACAAGCATTAGTCTGGTATGTATGTGCTTAAAACTTAAAAAGAAAATATTAAATATATGTTTTTTTTTTGCTTTTACTTACTCTTTACATCACAGCCTTTTAGATTAATAAAAAAATAACAACATTTTTCGTGATAACGGTAATTTTATAAAGAAAAAGAAAATTAACTCAATTTTTTGCGCTCAACGCATAATCGGACAAAGAAGAGCACCATTGCTAAAAATGATGAAAGAGAACAATTAATAGTTTGTGGCATATCCTTTGTTTTTAAGAACGGTCTGTAAGCGTTTTGGAATTGATTTTACCAAATTATAGCATGCCTCAGGTTCTATGGAGTTCCACGCTTCCAGTAAAGCCGCCTCAAGCTGATTCAAGTCTTAAATTGTTGTTGGTATACTCTTCTAGCTAATTCTTCCCAAAGATGTTCAATTACGTTGAGATCTGGGATCTGTGCAGGGGTTTCTATAAGTTTGGGGCAATTATGGATCAACCAAAGCTTTTCCACACGCGAAATTTGCTTGGGATCATTGTCCTGGTAAAAAGCAAAATCATTCGCAATGCCTAATTTCTCGGCACTTTGCACATCAATTATGTCTTTGATTCCTCTCTAGTTTACCGGATACTGGTTTCCCCAAATACGACTGTAAGTCAGAGTCAGGTTGCATGTACTTGACTCTAAAACTGCCAATTTGATTTCGGTGGACCATGATATTTATAACAACCATAAAATTCAATTAGTTACTAATCTACAGCGACAAAAATATTGACCGAAATATTATTATCTGCAATATCTATGAAATAAAACATAGGACGAAACATTTTTTTTAATATTTTTCTGTCACGTGAGATAAATATGAAAAGAGCAGCAAGAATGGCTCTACAACATTTCAAGAAACAGCTGCTAGCAATCTGCATGAAAATTGGTAGTATTTTCTCTTCCCAAACTACTACGCATATGGTTCCTTGTTGGAAGAAGTACCATCTTTGGCAATAAACAGCGGATTGTCATATTTGTTGCTGCCAATACTTTCATCAATTGATAGGGCGAGCTTTTGTTTGTTGCTGCTAGTACTTTCGTCAGTTAGGTTAGGTTAGGTTAGAGGACGTGTACTTGTCAATTAAGATAAGTACAGTACCCGGAGGTCGAATTGACGCATTGTACAACGTCCTAGTTTCTCACACCACTTATGTTGTGTGCGTTAATTTTATACATGAGTGGTGGGACCTACAGTTTAAATTCGATTCCGAATGACAATTTATTTACTCTCAGAGTTTTTGCCAGAAATCTGCTGAGAGGAAGTTGCCGAAGAAATACTTTTTGTATTTGGTCTTGATGTCTCGCCTGGGGCTCGAACCCTGGCTTTACGTTTAATAAGCCAAAACACTACCTACTAGAATACGGCGACTTCTAGTTCATAAGACGAGTTTCTGTTTTCTTCTTTTTCAGAGTCTTCAGCAGCAGGAATATTACATACATGCATACAAACTTTCGGTGTAAATTGGAAATGTCGGACCTGAGGTTTGAACCTTGGTCTGACGTCTAATAAGCTAACAATACGATTACTTCTATCGATATCATGAACATATCAAGAACAGAAAATTCAACCTGTTCACTTTCATTAAACATTTAACTTTCAATTCACTCTCAAATACCATAAATTATGTATTATTTACGACAAAACTTCACAAAATCTTTGAAAACTTTAAAAAATTACATACCCAACACCAAAGAATCCCTAGTAAACTCGTATGTATCAAAAATGATACATAAGCCAGAATTATGAATGTTTTGAATTTTTAAGTCCTCTTATTTTTTTATTTGGTTTAAAACAATGGCGATAACAATTGACCCTTTTGACCCAGTGTTACGAAAATGTCAACTTAAATTTATTATACGTAACAAATTTACCTTAATTTCATTCCTTACAAAATAAGAATACACAAAATAGTATAAAACAATAGAAAAATCATAAACGCAATATCAACAGATAAATTTCACTTGCAGAGCTATGCCAACATTTAATATCGAATATAAACATAAACTTTTTTAAATCAAATAACAACGTCAACCCCGTGTAACTTTAAGCCAAATAAGAAAATACGCAGCATCTCGTGTCAGTCACGTTTAAACAATAAAGTACAGCCACTAAAACTACATCGAAAAGCACCAAAAACACAGCTTCTTCAAACATGTTTTGGTTAAACGCAATCGAAAATAAAAGCATGTCGTTGAATCCATGAAAAGAAAATTAAAAAAAAGTATTTAAGTTGTTCCATTTTATTAAATATTATTTTAAACCAGTCAACGCAGAAATTTCCTTAAATTTTAAATAAAATATTTCAAGTTCTCAAATTATAATGGTAATACAGAATTGAATCGGGTATTCCAAAAGTTGATGACGGTGAATCCGTCAAACTATTTAGTCTATTTCGCAAATCATCATCATCAAATAATAAAATTGCGTTATCCAAATGGATGTTCTATTAGTGCCAGTTACCGTGGGCTTCGCCCCTACTAGTCCTGCCAAAAAACGATCGACCAATATGAGGATGCATACAAAGTTTAACTAGCCCAGTAATTGAAGTCAATCGACCATGGCCAACGAAGTCTGAATGTGTTCTGGAGCTAATTGACCACGTAGAAATCATCTTAAGCAATGAGACCCATTTCCTGGTGAATGAGTATGTCAATCCCTATGCTTCAAAAGCATCCCAAAGAAATCAGTGTTGGATGTTTTTTTCATGCTGGCGATTTTATCGGTCCGTATTTGTTTTAAACGACATTATAATACTGCACTTATCGCTTAGTCTAAAAGTTAATATAAAATTTACTATTCCAAACAGCAGTGAATACTTGAATTATATTATTTTGTGCATGTAGCCGATCGTTATTAAAGCATATTTTATAAAATTGAGTACAAAATCTTAATTACTTTCTTAATTAATTGGCCATTATCAACCCGATTAACAGATTTCGACCAGCCGCAACACATCCTTCCAGGCGCCTCTGCTTCTTGTGCACCTACGCCAGTTGGTTACACCAATCGATGACAGGGCTTCCTCGATTTGGTCCCTCCAACGCAAACAAGGTCGTCCTCTTCGCCGACTTCCGCAGATCTCCGCATAAATACGTCTCTCCGTCCATCTCGCATCCTCCTCCATTCGAACGACAGGGACGAGCCAATGCAGCCGCTGGATATTAATACGCTGCACAACGTCTATGCCGTTGAGGAGCTCATACAGCTGACTGTTGGATCGGTTGGGGAAATCATCGCCAACACGCACTGGATCTTATGTAGGACTTTTCTCTCGAATCCTCTCAAGGCTGCTGCATCAGTGCTTAATAGGGTCCATGCCTCTGCGCCATAAAGAAAGATAAGATGAGCGTATTGTAGAGTATTAGTTTTGCCGTAAGAGATAGGTCTCTGCTACTCAATTGCCTATTGAGACCATAGTCGCACCAGTTGACAAGAGTGATCCTGCGCGTGACTGACATCATCTTTGGTGTTAACGGCGAAGCCAAGATAAGTAAATTCCTTGACTAAATTTTGTCATAAAATTAAGAGCAAAATCAGGTCCAAGAATCGTGTAGTCAATAAATAGTTCGACATCAGGTTTATCCAAGACTATGACTTTACGGTGTGTGCGACTGCTTCTTTCGCCAATACATCTGTTAGTAGACTATTAAGAATAGTACATAATGCCTGCGAGGATGTAGTTCAAAGAGTAACTGTTACTGTAGTCGGCATAAACTTTTAAGCTGGATTTTCATAATTTCTTCAAACCAAATTTGTACACCCATTTCGACTTAAAGCCACCCTAGTGGTACTGGGTTGTGCCTCCAGGCACTGTTCAATTTAATTCTGACATATTTGTTGTGATAGCATAGAGTGGAAGCTACTCCATTTATACTAGGAGAAGCAAATTGAGAATTTTCTCCTCAGTCTTGTGAATAGTATTAAGTCTGACTTTTTTAAATTAAATTGCTATATCTTCCTTACCAATATACAGACTTTTTAAATATTGTAATGCTATACGTATGTACATACGTCTTTAAAATAGCGGTTAAAAAAGAACACAATGATTTTTTTTTACAATGGCAACTTTTTCGTTGTTTCTTTTTCCCAGTTTCTGTGAATCCATATTTACAGAATTTAAACTGTGTTAAAATGAACTGTGGGTGCAAAATTGTGTTACAATAATACAAATTTTTTTCTTTTTCGTTTTATTATTTTCTTTACAAATTTTATCGATTACATTGTATTTTTAATAAAATTTCTTGATTGTTTAACTTTTTTTATTTTATACTTTAAACAATAGAATTGACCCGGTAAAGTATTTGTTTGTTAAAAAAAATATATATTTTTTGTAATTTAGGTCAGCAACAAATACAATAACATGAAAACCATTCACTGCTATAATTGTTTGATAAATTTAATTAAGAAGATTGAAAAGTATTGCCTTTTTCCAGTTGTTTTATGAAATAAAATATTTTAAATTTTTTTCACGAGTTTTCAAATACTGACTGACTGACATTCACAATTCCCATGTAAATGCATTACGTAGTAATAAATACGTATATGGTTAGTACGCGTACATATATGGTTACCGTTTGTATATGGTATTTGAGATATAATGTTATAATTATATCATCTGAAGCCTTTAGTCTAATATCCACACAAAGCAGTGACTTTTTCGGTCTACATTGGACACTCTTGGGACTCTTGGACTTTTATAATCCTAAATTCGACAATTTTGTTTGTTATTTATTTAAAAATGGGTCATTAGGGTCAATTATCGACAACAATTTCTATAAAACAATTTGATTACTTTCACGAGTCGCTGAATGTTATAATAATTTATGGTGATTTGACAAAATAGACTGAATAAATAACATATAATTTGGCAGATGTAGTTTAACCATTATCAACTATCAAAGGTCGAAAGTTCCTATGGTGAATCCTATATATGGTAAGTATAAATAATTATACTCCAAGTGTAAATGTATCGGGTTCCAAATGGGGTTCCGTTTTTGATAAACAATTTAAAATATAATCGTAGTAAAACATAATACTTCCTGCGAATCGTGTTCGCTAATACTTTAGCATGGCGGTGGTAGTAGAATCCTGTGTGGATGTGTATGGTTACCAGGTGTGACAAAGGTAAACAAAATACACAAACAACAATAACGTAAACAACATGTTTACATTTATAGAGATTTCGCGAAGACAAAGTAGTTCTCCTTCAAGACCATCCATCAGACTGTCCACCCTGTGATACAAAAGGCAAAACAAAGCAGGCAACAGGATCAGTAAAAATTCAGTCAGTCTTGAGTGAAGATGCGTTGGGTGTGAGGAGAATAATCGTGGTTTGAATATCTCCGTTATAAAGATCTAACGAACAATTGTTAGTGATTACGCAGAAGCGTGTAAAGAAGAATAACAAACAAAACAAATTGTTGTTGTTTATATCAAGTTGTGAATAATGGCACAGGGAATTGTGCGAACAATAAAGAGTTTAATTAAAACTAAACACAAATTTATTTTTATTTTATTTGCAATCTACGAACACATATTCTAAACGTTTTTAAAAGGGTAAAAAACGTAGCAATATTTTTATAAATGGCTTCCCATACGGCTATGAAAAAACTAGAGTGGTCGTTATATTGTACATTAAAATTTACAAGCATTGAAATCGTGAAAGTAGTATTTGTTTGATCTGTATTCAATTTACACTGAAATAAAAATCTGGAGATATATTTTGTAGCTGTTCCACTACACATTGTGATTCAATATCTGAACTGATAAAAGAATGAGTGGAGCAATCAAATTGCGTGTTCGGCTATAAATTGCATGATATATGAGCCTCAGCACATAGAAATACCAACACACTCCAAACATTTTAGAGTGGTGTGGCGTATTGTTGTGTATCAAATACAACAATAAAAATTTACTTCAGCTTTTGATTCATTTACTGTGTAACCTTATCTAAAAACAGATAGTCGTTACATTCGTCTAAAACAATTTGCCTTTCAATGCATGTGTTGTTTTATGTTTTTGTTCTGCAACCCAAAAAATTTGGTTATATGTTGTTCGTTGGTTAATATTTCTTTATTTGCGTAGAAAAGAGCTTTGTTCGTTTTAAAACAGTTTGATGGGAGAGATGAGTAAAACATCCCTTGAAAAATTCAGTACTTTAGTACTTTTTTCAGTACTTTTCCATTTCAAAAATACCACAGTACCCTTGCTACACTTTCAGTACTTTTTTATTATTACATATTTTATGGTTTGCGCTGTTCAACTATTAATGGGTTAGCAACATGTTCAACGTCATGCTAAAGGTAGAATAAGTCGTTAGCAGTCGGTTAGCCCAACGTCCACGCAACGTACGCTCGTTTTTAGAATACGAAAAGCAATGAGGACGCTTGCTGACCCGTAACGTAATTTCGGCAAATGTAAACGTACATTCCGTTGCCTTCCTTCGACATTTGACTAAACGGGCTTTTCACGTTGTGTTACGTTTCGAATCAGCTGTTTTTTTTATTGTATATGAGATACATGTATAAGTCGTTAGTTTTTCTATTCCATTCCATAAGTGTATTATGTATAAATAAATATTTTTTTACAAAACTACCATTTGATGCAAAAAAGTACTCTTTCAGTTATCGTTCATTACCTTTTCAAAATTTCAATTTTGCAACACTGGATGGGTTATAATGTTTTAACACTTTCTTCCATTTTCATTATTTTTTGTTTGTTCTTGGAAACAGCAACGTCACTTGTAATAGAAAAATAAAAGACGAAATTTATAGCACATGTTTTTTTATTTTTGTCAAAACTTTCTTATCGTGATTCACGTTGAGTATAAATAACTTAAGAATGTTAGGTATAGTCGTGTTCAGTTATTTAGTATCCTTAACAATAATTGTTTTTTTTTAATTAATTTGGCAATCGTATCAAAAACCAATCAATTTTAAAATATTTCTTCTGAACAACCCCAACCCTGATTTACATATGTATATGTACGCATTAATTCAATAAGATCAACATTCTTAACATAGGACCAAGAATCTTTCGTTTAAACAGTCGTACCGTTTCTGTTGTGATACCTTTATCTTATCAGGTATATATTATCCAGTAGTATAGTTTTCCTATTTACAACTACCAAATGCATATTAAAGTATATTGCAGTATTACCCGGATATAGGCACCCCGAATATAATAATATCCCGCTTAGTAGCACCGAAACTTAAGCAATCTTGATTTGTTCTTTAAAATATACTCAAAGTATTTACTTAAAAAAAATTCGTTTCTATGAATCTGCTCTGTGACAATTTTCTTACCAAAATTGATCATCTTCTCCAGCTCCTTCTGGATTTCTAGAGCTATTGGAAACCGATATTTATCATTAACGCCATACGGCAGATTTATTGGAAAATGTTGTAAAAAATTAGATAATACAATGCATTCCATAGAATGTGCCTTATGGTTTCATTCGCCTTGACATAACTAACTGATACAAAGTAATGTAAGATAATTGATTCCTTATAGAAAACCTACTATCCCCCAATGTTCACCTTTCGTAATTTTAAAAGTTCTTTTTCTACTAATATGAGCTGGTGCAGATCTGGTTCTCTGACTACAGCTATAAAGTCTGCTGCAGGGGCCCAGCAAATTACAACTTTGTTCACCACACCGACCAGCCGGTGTTCCATTCAATACGACTTCATTGACAGCAATGAGAGAGCTATTTGTTCGCAGGGGCAAAATATCGATATAAAAATTTAACACTTATAAGCACTGCTATGCAAGCATTTTCGATGCTGCTTATATCTGGGAAATACTATAATCCCTCCATTAAGACTGAAAGCCTTTCTGGAACAAATTTATCTTGATTCGCATACATACTTGTGCAAACAAGATCGTATGCTTTTCCCATAAAGATTCTAAAAAGTTTCCACCTTAAAAAATAATTGGCATAGCTTACAGGAAACCAGAACCGTTCTAAGTACAACTCCTTTGGAGGTCTTTCGTACTATGTATGGAGTAGTCAGATTTCAACTGACATCACAGAATGCCATTGTAATTAGACTACACCGCCGGTGTTTTGCAGTGATGTAATGATGAGTAATATATGGATTTCAAACGAGAGACTTCTGGTTTGTAGATATGAAGGTTTCCAGAAGGCTAAACAATTCTGGGCATTGGTACATAAATTATGCATTCTGATGTTATACTTCCGTATAGGCTGCCTGATAACTCCAATGTTTACCGGGTAGAAGTCATGACAGTTTTGAAGTCATTAAAATGCTCATTGGGTGACTGAAATTGACCAGAAAACCTCTTAATTTTCTCGGACAGTCACATTACTAACTTAAAGATCTCCAATATGCGTTTTGGAACATATTGATATGTAGGAAATTGCAGTGTACTGAGCTCACAATCTCCTATTAGGTCCTACTGCCTTAGTTAAATTTGATGTTCTCCGCTCTTTTTTATACTACACTTGACTGAACTCTTCAATATAAATTTTACTGGAATAGCTAGATTTATCTTTTGATCAGGTTGGTTTCCCATACGTAAATGTTTGAATATTAATTGCGTTTGTACAATTTGTAACCTTGCTTTCAAAGTGGACTCGCCATGTAACCTAAGCTATGCAACCAAATGTGTGAAATAACGATCTCTCTGCTTGTAGTTGGTCGCAGTAGCGGGTTCTGATATGAATTGCCATATATTTTTTCCATTACTCCTCTTTGGAGCATATGGCTTCCAAAAAGCATATCCATCTCATACGGTTGACTGTTGATATTTTTTCGTCTTACCATGTAAAATTGTACTGTCCTATATCGTGGAGCATTGAACGTCTCCAGGCGTTCCTTGGCCGGTTATTTCATAATTTCCATTTTTGTTACACTATCAGGATTCTTTTTGATAGTATGTCCGAAGTATCACCATTTCCTATGTTGTTTGATGAGAAATGTTGTCTTTTCCTGGATGAATTATTTTATTAATAAATTATATATTATATTAATCCCGCCTGAATGTGTTGTACTAGGTTACAGCAAGGGCGTGTAAAGCATAAAGACAAATTCTTGAAATTTATGGACACTGTGTACTAGTTTTAAAAATAGTAGCGAAATGGTTTGCCAATTTTCGACCTGATAACTTTATTGTTAAAGATGGACCTCATTATAATCTAGGAATCATTAAAACTTTAGGGAAAAATTGAGAAAGACCAACAAATACGCAGTATGGACAGTGCTAGAGAACTACATATGCATTAACAAAAATAGATCAACCAATTGAAGAAAACTCGTTAATCGGCTACTAAAACGGTACGAAATCCTCTTCTTTTTAAACAGCAAGAATTGGAAAATAGGAAAGGTGTTGCGTCCCAAATTAACAAGGCCACACCACATATCTTAACTCAGCAGAAACGGAAGGAGCTATTGTTTTGATGCGTCCAATAACTTTGCACTTTCAAATTAACATCTGTTTCGATATCTGCTAAACTCTATTATCTCATCACCGTACCGTCTCAAATTCAAAAATTCTAAATGATCCTGGACTTTTTCGAGGTACAAACGGTGATGTAGGGTATAAAATAACTATTTTGTATCGCATATTTTGTCTACAAATTTTCTTTGATTTTCATAGAAACAATGATTTTCTTCAATTTCCATACAATGTAGAGCGAAGGGTTGAGATTGTTTCCTCTTTTCCTTCTAAAATGGGAATTCTAATTTCCTGCTGTGATTTAATGGGTTTTTAATGTAAAATTTACTTTGTGTATTTTTTTATAAAAGAGTTTAAAAGTTTATTGTTTATCTTGGTAATTGATTTATGAAATAAGTAGACCTTGCTTAGGTATTTAATAAAATTGGAACAACAGAAAGCAATTTTTTAATCGAAACGTTTTGATGAAATGGATTATTAAATTGCCTTTAATCTGTTTGTAATTGAATTTATCGTAGATGAATTAATGTTTTAAGAATTTAATTTGAATATTTTGTTTAAATAAATTCAAACAATAACTCTAAAATATTAAACTTTTAGATTTTCGAGCCATAATTTAATTTTTCTCTTTAGTCTGTTTGATCATTTTAATACTTATTAATGAGTTTTGTAGCTTGCATACCATGTTGTTTTCAAATGAAATCGAATGCTAAAAACGAATAAAATAAACAAATCATATGGACTTAATATAACACTTTTCTTTCATTTCCACACAGACTGTTCTTATATATCAACAAACAGAAATCTCAGTTGCTTGTGTATATTCAAATAAAAATTAAATTTTAATTAAAATTTTTTTTAATACAAAATGTTTCATTTCGATGCAATATCGCTTCAAGTAGTGTGGTCTAGTAGGTAGTGTGTTGCGAAATATGAAAAAATATTTCTTCGGCGACTGCCACTCAGCAGATTTCTGGCAAAAACTCTAAGAGTAAATAAATATTGCACGAAAATGTTTCTCAAAAATATGTACGTCGTTCACAGTCGACTTTTTAACTGTAGGTCCCGATGTATAAAATTAACACACACACATCATATGTGGTGTGCGGAACTAGGTCGTAATCCTTAATGAAGGGTTGTTTCTAATGACCAGTTCCTAGTATGTATTACTGCAAGTTTGTATTAAAGAATACAATAGAAAGGGAAATTAAATTCGATTTAAAAGTACAATTTTGTAGTTTATAATTTTATTTTTATTTATTTATTTCATAGTATATCACATTCAACAAGAAATTAATCTTTTAAATTATAGTATGTGATTATATAATGATTACAAAAAATTGAACAGATATTATACAATAAGATAAAAGTAAAAAACAATATCAAAATATTAATAAGTACAAACAAGAATAAAAATATATGCATGTATATATGTAATAATTTGACATTAAAATTTTGAAAATAAAATTTTTTAAATTACAAAGCGTTGCTATTGATTTGTAGTGACCGTATTGTATTCGTAAAGAACTGCCACACTGTGGTCCAAAACCCCAATATAGCCAGACAAAAGTCATTTTTTAAAATATTTAAAAATACAATTTTTTGTATGGTAATATGTTGACAAGTGTCTAAAGTACATAACGGCATATTTTTTTTTCAAAAAGCTGCACTAGCATTGATATATTGCTGCAAATACATGTGATTGCTTCTTTGAGTGAAATTGTTGTGAAAAAATAATGACAACAACTAAAAAAAAATTTGTTCGTGTAATTAATATAACAAAGATATGAGTAAAAAAATACTGTTTAAATTTTTCATAAAATATGTTTTGTTTATAAATAAAATGTGTGTTTTAAATGTGAAATTTTTGTATAATGTCCGAATTCAATTAGAATTTCAAATGGTAATTTATCGTACTTAAGCTTTAGTTTTTATGTTGCCATGCATAACATACATAATTGGTCATTACAACCCTTCAGTCAGGATTACGACCTAGTTTCTCACACCACTTATGTTATGTGTATTAATTTTATACATGAGTGGCGGGACCTACAGTTTGAAGTCGACTCCGGACGACAGATTTTTGAGAAACTTTTCATAGCAATTTTATTTCCTCTCAGAATTTTTTGCCAGAAATCTACTGAGAGGAAGTCGCCGAAGAAATACTTTTTGTATTTTATTTTGATGTCTGGCCTGGGGCTCGAACCCTGGCTTTTCGTATAATAAGCCAACACACTACCTACTAGACCACGGCGACTTTATATTGTCGTCATCTATATAAATATATGTAGCTTTTAAATGTTTAAAAAATTAGTTGCCTGATTTTACCCAAACGATTTCTATTTCATTTAGAGTTTAACATGTCCATTACAAGAAAAGAGCTGTATAATACTTGGCGTAATGAAAAACAACTAACTAAGAAAATTGATGCTGTTGTTAAACACGTTGTTGCTAAGATTGGTATTAAGAATGATGAAACGGATAGCTATTACAGAAAAGTAATACAATCTGCTCGAATGTTTGTATGCATTTTAACGAAAAAGTGGGCGCAAGCCAGTCGAACTAGGCTCACGTTCGAAGATAAAAATAAATATTGGTTAGAAGGGTATTTTTATATTCCACCTAAATTTTCTTCATCATCTCGTGTTGAAGGATGCTTGGATGGACCTTCGACCTCCAATTATGGCATGCCTTCTAAGGAATTTTTATGAAAAACTGAGAGAAAAAAGCGTAGAAATGTTGCTCCTTTATTAGAGACTTGGTCGGCAGAAGAACTGAATTTTGCTGTCGGAACAAGTCTTTATAAGTCCGGGAAACGAAGTGCTGTAAGCATAGTCAAAACTATAGATTCTTCTCCCTCTAAAGCATTAGAAATAAAAAAATTGAGCTTTTCTCCTCCACGACCTATCCCTTACACAAATTAGTTGGCGTTAGCTTTGTATGTCGATGGTGGATATACAAGACACATTGAGTCTATTACGTTCATGTACCAAAAAGCATAACGCTGATATTTACCCTTCATACCATAAAGTTTTGGCTGCCAAAGAAGAATGTTATCCGAGTGGTGATCTTAGAATTACTGAAATATCGCCAGAGATAGCTCTTCAAAGTTTAGTAGATCACACTGCTAAAAAGCTCTTAAAACAACAAAATGAAATTTTGCAGCAATGTAAATCTGTAGAGCTTACTTTGTTCTATAAATGGGGATGTGATGGAAGCAGTGACCATTCGCGCTATAAGTAAGTATTCAATGAAAACAATGTAGATGTAATCGATGAATTGGGGATTTGGTCTGTTGTCGTTTTTCCAGATATACGAATTTTAGTATTCTATTTATATGGGAGGTAACACGCCCACTGTAGCTAGTTTAACCATTTTTCCCACAAATGTTTATGTGGATATCTAAGTTGTCCATGCTGAATTCGAATATTCTTGCTGTTGCAGTTTCCATGATATAAGACTTTTAATACTTCATCCTTAAGGTAGGCGTGGCACTTCACCCATTTAAAACTTTTGAATAACAATTAGCCTATAATTCCACCCACACATACAGAAATACGGTGTGAAAATTTTAGGAAAATTGGTTCAGTCGTTTTGTCGTCTTTAAGCTTCAAACAGACCCCCAAAAAACAAATTTACATACATACACACGCTCATACACACATATACATTTGATTTTTTCTCTCTAATTGTTTATATTGATTAAATCTATAAACGTACCAAGTTTCATGTCCGTACGGCTTTGCAAAAACGAGTTATAACTTTTGTCCGGCTAGATTGAGCATTTGTACCACTGTGTGCCACTCGGATATTAAAGTTTGATATCTTAACTCAATGATCTGTTTTCATCTGTTTGATCTTGCAAATTGAATACGATTAAATGAATAAGATGGTCCTTGAGTGTAGATAAATTTGTGTAGTAAAATTAATGCTTTGATTTTAAGTAAATCCATATTCTTATATCTTCAGATAAACCTAACGGAGAAGAAACACAGCTTTGACCTGTTCTAAATCCAGATTATTTGCTAAAGAACAGCTGATGGTCATTTAAATAAGTACTAATTTGGTTGTATAACGGTCGTTCAAATATTTTAGATAATTTTAATTTCTTACTTTAGTTTATTTTAGTGATTGCAAATACTGAGTACTCACTTATTATTAAACCAAATTTGCACTGTTTACTAAGTTCCACTGCTTGTTTGTTAGTCTCTTTAACTTGCTCTTTAAACAACTTATCCAAACATTCTTACGCACGTGTTGTTTAATATTTCAAATACATATACTAAAAATTTGGAGTTGTTGTACGATGCAATACAGATAATTATCAGACATGAACTATTTTAAATTCTATTGAATAGAAATTTTTCTTTTGCAAAAATTTTTTTCCCCTTAACCTGACGTGCTTGCTCCCGGCGATTGTTCCTTTTGAACAAACCCCATAAATTTCTATTTTAGCGTAAATTTGCCCAAATAATTCAAAGAAAAATGATTAACTTTCGGCGAAATGGTCTACAATTTGGCATAAACTACACACCGACAGCCTTAGAAATTTGAAGCAAATTACGAGGCCCTCCTCCGGTTGCCCGTGCTTCTCTTTTATTTATCGCTAGTATTTTCTAGTGATTTCTTATTACACTCTGCCTATAAAAAATTAATAATAAATACCTCTTTCCAAACATCTACTTTCTTTATAGGTAGATCTATACTCTCAAGCTTATTAGCAAGACTTCGTTTACATTAAAAAAATTTCTTGTAGAAAAATTGCTTAGAAATGTGCTCATATCCTATTCGATTAAAATAGGTTAAAATATTTAATTTTTTTTTTAAATGGAAAATTAAAACCAATTCGACAACATTGGATATGAAATTAAAACTTAGGTTGCCCACTCAACTCTTTTCGATTTTGAGACGATTTCTTTATCTAACGATTTCGATTACATACCTGAAAACGTTGCTAAAATATAATAAATTTAGAGTTAAATAATACGACAGTGTTCGTTTAAGAACAACTAACAACAAAAACAAAAACTATATTAAGAAATACATTTTAGAGTTAAGGAACGCTTAATGTCCACTGTATAGATTCAGTGGTGACAATAACGAATTACTATGGCACTGACTTGGATATTTTGTGGCGTCGTGACTTTACAGAACTCCTCAGTTGCTTATCAGTTATTAGGCAAAGAATTATTTTCACAGACGCCAAATAGTATCTGAAGTTCGTCCGGGGAATATGATTCCATATGTAAGTTGAGAACAGCACAAGATATCGCCAAATCCCAGCACTTTAACCCGAATCTTTCTGACATAAAAATGTGCCAAAACTTACTGACATGAGCCTGTGAGGCCATATATAAAAATTATGGTTTTCCACTTTCGAAAACGGTTCTAGCATATTTTTTACAACAAACAGTTTCACTCATTTCAAAATCTAAATGGAATTAATGTTTTCTGCTCTTGTATCCTGATATACGAATCACTTCATTGTTAATTTAAATACAGAAATCAAAAAGCAACTTTTGCATTACTTGGTATATGAAAAATAAACACTTTTCCAAATAGAAGATGCCTTATAAAGATGTGAAAAAGGATTTATACAGTCTGAAAACTGAAAAAATAAGAACTACTTTATATGAGCCTCTGAGGCTTTTGTCAGTAGTTAACGTTACTATTTCATAGTTCGGTCTCTAACAGAAGGAAATATTTAATAATTTTGATTTTTTTACTGAGTTTTCAAAAACATATGTAGAATAAAAGTCATGAAATTTGATTGCGGTACGTTAGATACATATATCTCTTGTTAAGTTGATTTGATCATCAAAATGAGCTTCACATACCCATGTTAATAAGATTACGGTTAAAAAACAAGTGCCAATTTTTATGTTTTCCATATATAAAGATGTTATTGATGGTTTTTTGAGTGAAAAGTTTGTTAACTTCAAATATTTATATAAAAACCAAATATCTGCGGTCCTAAGGAATAACAGTTAATTTAGTTATGTATGCTTATGTATTCATATTCTACAAATAAAACTATATTTACGTGAAATACCTATTTCTCTAAAAAAAGAGAAAAGTTAGTAATAAAAAAATGTTCACCTAAGTCGTAATGAAGTCCCAGACTTTCATTATCGTTTTTTTGATCTTAAATTTTAAGCCCAATTTTTTGTAGCGTACTTTCTCAATTTTTTCGTCATCTAAAATAACAAAAAATCATGTTCGAGTTTTGACTGGTTATGCTGCACTAGACTAAATTACATGTCCCTGTAAAACTTTGAACGAAAAGTGTATTTTTCTCGAAGTGTTCTCTCATTTCCGAAGTCGCCGTAGTCGACGTAGCTTGTATGCGTATACATTACGTGATATTACTCAATTAAATAACACTCATACGCAACAGGAGAACAGAAAAAGTGGCCACAGTGCAAATACACCCGAGTAACAAAATAGTCTAATGGTGTTTTCTTTTCTACAAAGAAAATGTCATAGGTGTATTAAAAAATTGCTGCCAACTTTGTTATAATGTAATTTTTTATTTGAGTAGAACATAACACAAATATTAAAAAAGGGAATGCCCTGTGTTTACCACTTATTAAGAAAATGAATGTAAATATGACAAAGGTGTTGCCAGATCGCAAATTTTACGACTTCTTTTTTTGATCGATTTTTTTATAACCAAAAAAAATTTTTTTAACACTATTCTAACAGTGAATACAATTTTTTTATATTACTGACCATGTAGCTTTAATAATGTAATGTTTCCTTAAGGTTACTCCACAAAACAATGAAAAAATTAACTTCAAAATTGGATAACGATACCAGGCGACGTTTTTTAAATTTCATCTGGTAGCCCTATAAATAAACAAAAGTCATCTGCTTTACAGGGCATTATCAGCACTCTCGATTTATACAGGGCATAAAATGCAATGCCCTCCATCCTTGGCAAGTGCGAATTATTTAGAATAAAATATACTACCCTTTTAGAGGGCGAAACATTTTTAAGAAACAAACACAAAGAATAATTTAAGTTAATATTTAAGATATAGATTGTTTTTTATTTGAAGGAATAATATACAAATATAATCTTTATATTTCGTTTTATATTCAATATCTTAAATTTTTGCTCGCCTGTGTAAAAAGGTTGTTGTTTTTTATTTTGCCTGAAAGGATTATTTTGTTAAAGATAAAAAAGAGTTTTAAAAACAGAAACCAGAACCAATGTAAGCAAATTTTAATGCAAACCTTTTAAAACATCTGAGAAATTTTACAAAAGCGAAAAGAAAATCCTTTTTTCTTATTAAACATTAATTAATGGGGAGACAATATAAAAGGCTAATTTTCGAAAGGCTTTCACAAAATAAAAAATTTTAAGGACGGATAATAAAAAAAAATACTTTAAACAGGTGAAATCCAAACTAATTGCTAATTTCAACCGTAAGTAACAATAACATTAGTATTATGAGAAGAGTAAGTAATTAATATACGATTACAAAGTGTTCAGTTATAAGACTTCCTTAATATTTTTAACTTTTCCTTTAAAATACTTTATTTATTTACTATAAACAACATATGGATCACGGTGGTACCACATTTCTTAGGTCTTTAATTTATTACAGTATAAATAAGGCATATTGCTTAATATACAATAAATAGTTTGTTTTAATAAGACGTTATAATAGGTATTATCGGTTGAGAGCCACCCAGAGCCGTTGACATTGAATAAATTTTCTAATTATCAAATGGCCTTAAATTAGGTTTGATATCATGTTTTCTGTGACACATAAAGAAACTAAAAAAGTATGAAATTGCTAAGCAATTTGTCATGGCAGCAGGAGGAAAGCTAATACCGGAAAGTTGTCTAGAAAGTCAAAAATACCCAGCTAGGCTTACCACTTCAACATGAATAGACTAACAAACGAGCGACGCTTGCTAATCATTGAATTTTATTGCTCAATAGCTTGATGGATTATCTTCAGTGAAGATTTTAATTGTTAGCTGAATGGGTACGTTAACATAAGTCGCTGGTGTATGCGAATAAGTAACAAATCGTAGCGGTCCGCACAGCTTAACCTATACCATCGGTCAAATGGTATGATAGACTTATATTTGAACGATGTTATGCACTACACAAATTATCAAAATAAAAACTTTCGGATGATATTCGGACACCCTTTGTTTCATTCAAATTTAAAGATTGGCAATTGTATCAGTACATACATAATTGGTCATTACAACCCTTCAGTCGGGATTACGACCTAGCTTCTCACATCACTTATGTTGTGTGCGTTAATTTGTATATATGAGTGGCGGGATCTACAGTTTTAAAGTCGACTCCAAACGACAGATTTTTGAGAAACTTTCATGGCAATTTTGTTTACTCTCAGAGTTTTTGTCAGAAATCTGCTGAGAGGAAGTCGCCGAAGAAATATTTTTTGTATTTCGTTTTGATGTCTGACCTGAGGTTTGAACCGTGGTCTTACGTCTAATAAGCGACGAATATGTATTATGTAACATAAATCACACGACAGCAATAATAAAGTACGAAGTGTAGTGTTTCTTTAAAGTAAATGAAAAGATAATTAAGTCTTAAAAAGGAACCTAAGCGATTAAATTTATATTTTAAGAGATATTTGGCACATAGAAGTGGCCTTATAAATGTAAGATGCACTATATACATGTACATACATTCTGTCTTGCTTAACGACTACGTTAAATATACTAATCATCTAAGAATCATGAATATGCACAATCTATTTAAATTCAAGTTTATTGTCTACTTTAATAAGTGTTTTGCTAAATTGGCAAAGATTTCATTTGTACGTGGAAATTTAATATTGTTGTGAATCCGAATGGCTTTGTAATGAAACATTTTCTTATGCACTCACACACAAAAGCCAACATACTTACAGGAATACGTGATAACATTAAGTCAATTGGTTTAGATAAGCTACAGGTACTCATAGTCTTATGTTCTTAATGGTATTAAGCATTAAAAGCATATTACAATTTGAACTTATGGACAGAATACATAAGGTATGTGTGTTTATTTGATGCATTTACAACATTAGGGGAAAGAAATCTTCGTTGCACATATGCAACTTTTGCATACCTCGTATTTTTTTCGATTACAACGCGCTTACCATTTTTAGCCAAAACAGCTTCTTTTGTAATAATTGTGTCAACAAAAAATATTGTTTTTCGAAATTGAGAAAAATATAAAACAATTTGCAAAAGCTGGTAGTTTATATTTGGTTATTAAAGAGAACGAGCACCTTCACAAAATATTAAGAAGAATTAACGCCAAATGATGATTTTGTCCACCTTTAAGGGGGTGTCCTAATTATGTATCCACGGAGTTTCTTGCTTTATTGCATTTATTATTAAATTATATTATTGAAGTTAATTTTACAAAATACATCGCTTAAATGGAAAAAGGTCATATAGATGAGTGTGCTAACTGTAAGCCCTCCAACGTATGTACATAAAATTATTTTAAATTTGTTGTACATACATATATACATAATTGGTCAGTACAACCTTTCAGGATTACGACCTAGCTTATGTTGAGTGCGTTAATTTTATACATAATTGGCTGGACCGAACAAAGTCGACTCCGAACGACAGATATTTGAGAAACTTTTCATGGTAATTTTATTAACTCTCAGAGTTCTTGGCAGAAATTTGCTGAGAGGAAGCCACCGAAGAAATATTTTTTTTTTATATTTTTGTTTTGACCCGAGGCCTTACGTCTAATAAGCCAACACACTACCTACTAAACTTGAATGAAATTGCTTTCCATTACATCAAGTACTTTTTAGGACTTTTGTTTATGGAAGGTTTTGAAAGAAGAAAGGAAGAAAATATATGTTTAAAATTTATGCAATCACTTATTGGATAACATTATTTGCCATAACAACCAGGACTACGGAGCAGAGATCAGCAATGAGTATTTAAAAAGATAAGTAGAATCGAATCATACTCATAATATCATACTTTTTTAATATCAAGGAACCTCTCATATTCAAAGTTTGAAGTACTCATCATATTCATACATAACTCAAGCAGCGTTGCCAGTAATTTTTGTTTAAACTTTTTATTTCTGGGAAAATCTTTTCTTTTTAAAACTTGTTTTATACAAAAGTATTAACATTTTTAAAGGAAACACCGGAGACCGGTGCCCTCTATTGGTGTTTCTTTGCTACTTTTGCCCGGTACTATACTATACACAATATTTTATTTAAAAAGGTAAATATTTCTTGTTATTGTTGAATTTATTAAAATTTTGAATTTTTCGAAAAAACTTGTTTTGTTAGGAAACAACTTTAATGAAAATTTTTCGCATCTCAAAAAACTGGAAAAAAATGGAAAACTTGTAAAATGGCAACGCTGAACTCAACATGTACAAGAATTCCAAAATAAGTATAATTCGCTTACGAACAGTAAAATACTCAATAGAAGGTTGTATTTTTGCTCTGCTTGCTGCTCTGTCTTTTTTGCTTATGTGGATTTTTTCTTTTTTTGTAAATTCAACAACAACTAAGACCGCAAATTTTGAAGAATGATTCTAATTACTCAAATGATTTATAAGTATTTTTCTATAGTAATGAATCTGAATGAGTACGCATATGAATCAAACATATTTCGAATGGTACGAGTTTGATGTCAACGTTGTACTCATACTCATTGTTCTCATACTTATAAATCAACGTTGTAGTGAGTACGAATGAATCAGAGTAGTTAAATTTCAATATTATTGACACACATATATTCAAAATTTTATGAGTGCTTATGAGTAGCGAAAAAACGATACATTGCTAATCTCTGCTATGGACTAACATCGCTCAACAACAATTTTGTGTTCGTTATTATATTTGCACTATCTTTTGAATGAAATATCATGATATAGTCGCAAAAGTCGTTAATGATCATAAATGAATAACAATGAATAATCACTTGATCATTTGATGTGGATGAAATAGTTATGGTAAGAACAATATTAGGAATACATAATCCTTGGCCACATACATTTAAAAAGAGGGATACTGTAGCTATTTTCTTGGTGATATTGATGGGTCTTTATGATATAATAAATAAATAGATTTTCGTTTGTAGGAATCATAAATCCATTAATGTTTTACATAAGGTTTCATGTTTAATTAAGGTTGACGCTGAAACCACCAAATTGTCCTGATGTGGAAAGAAACTATCAGAGATTTGATCTGATCTTAGATCGTGAATTACAACTCTTTGTCAGGGTAACGACTTAGCGTTTCACACAACTTATGTTGTGTGTGTTAATTTTATATACGAGTGGTGAGGCCTGCAGTTTAAATTCGATTTCGAACGATGGTTTTGTGAGAAAATTTTCATGGCAATTTTATTTACCCACAGAGTTTTTGTCAGAAATCTGCTGAGAGGTAGTCGCTGAAAAAATATTATTTTTTTGAATTCGTTTTGTTAGAAATGTCTTACCAGGGGTCTGAACCGTGGTCTCACGTCTAGCAAGCCAACACAATGCGTACTGGAATAATGAAGAACAAAATAATATTATTTAAAATTTAAATTTAATTTAAATGCTGATGAATCGGTAATTCTAATAGACTTGGTTGTTGGTTCTGCTCAGTCAAAGTACAACAGAATAAATCTTTCAATTACCCAAAGCTCTTACTTATTTAATATTTTTTCAGAAATATTGATGTAATAAACCATGTGTGCATTCGAACACATATTTAGAAGGGAGAGTGAAAAAACAATATTTGCTATGTTGTCATTATTGTTACTATTTTAAAAATTATTTCTTGTAATTACACTATTAGCAGGATCGCATGAAGTGCAATGTTTTTGAAAATTTTCAAATATGAAGGGACCTGTACAACTATATTTTTTCTCATATTCGAACTCTCTCATTACAAATTAAGTTTACCGGCTCTCATCTACATAAAAATTTGACTTGTATATATTTCTATACAACGTCCTGGAGACGATCAAACAAATCCATCAAATAATCCATACGTCGTGTGCTTGATGTTTAAAGGGAGACGAACAAATAATTTCGTCAAACATTAGTTGGATTTCGTAGTGTTTTGTTACTAAAATCTCTACTTCACATAATGAGTTACTGTTGATATCGAGTAATACGTATTCAAGTATTATATTCCATATAGATGGTAAACACTAATAATTCTCAATAAATTGCAAAATAATTTTTTTTTTCTTATCTGCACATTTCTACATTACGGCAAAAAATTTTAATTTTTTTCTCCGTGCATGTGTTCATTACTATAATATCGAAGCAAATGAGATGATCATGATGGACACGATCAAATAAAAACGTCATCAAATGAAAATATCGGAATTTTTTGATTTTCACCAATCAGTGCCGACAACATTTATGTGTAGCCGAAAAAGTATGACACACATATAAATCGTTGATGAATTTATTCGATCGTCCCCAGGCACCTTATGCTTAAATTATAATACAGTGTCATCTCCGTCAAACAACAAGAAAACTTCAAAGACAAAAAATGGGTGTACATGTTGGTCTTAAAACAACTCTCATTCTGAATAAGTATACCCTGAGCCTAGAGTGCGCGATCAAAATAGCGGTTCCAAATATGCGCTCCCACTCCACGGCAGGTTTCTCACCCCTTTAACGGCAAGAAGGTTTCGTGTCTTCCTTCAGTAACTTACTGATCAAATCGGTCAGCATACCATACTCGTATAAGCATATATACAGTGTCCAAAAAGAAAATTATACACTTACTACTTCAAAATAAATTCTTGAAAAAACAAATTATCTTTAAAAGAAATTTTATTGTTGTAGATATCAAACTTGTAGACAATATTTTATTATAAATCAAAGCATTAAAAACAAAAATCGTCAAAAGTAAGGAATATTAATATTTCTAGAAGAAAAAAATTGTAAAGATAAGAAATTGGGTTGGTAAATACAACAAATTAAGAAATATGTCACTTAAAAATTTTTTTTGTCTTTAACGTCTCTTACAGTTTGCTAGTTATGTGAATCGTTTTTCTTAGCCTTCTTTTTGAAAATGTGATATTTAGATAATTAATTATAATATATACATCGTTTAACATTAAAATGAGCAAAAGCTACACAAACGAGTACAAAGAACTTGTTACAAGTAAACCAACAACATCAGTATGTAAGAAAAGAGGATAGCCAAGTAAGCGAAAACACAACAACGAGCAATGTGAACAAAATAAGCAACCAACAATGAAGTCGCGATAGAGTTCTCGAGAAGGCGAAAACCTGAACGTTCGACTTCAAGAACCTTCATCAGACTGATTACGTGGTACATGCCGACAAGACAAGACTGATTACGTGGTACAAGGCAAGACAAAGCGGTTAACCAATAGTAAGAATTCAGTCAGTCTTATGTGAAGACGCGTTGCGTGTGAAGAAAACAGTCGTTAGTGTCGGCGCAATAGTGGAAAGAAGAATAACGAACGAGCAAATTATTGTTTAATACATCAAGTTTTAACAGTGGTACACAAAAATAGTGCGAACAATAAAGAATTTAATTGAAACTAAATACAAATTTATTTTTATTTCGTTTGCAATCAACGAACTTATATTTTAAACGATTTTAAAAAGGTAAAACCGTAAGAATATTATAATAATTATATTAATTATAAGTGGAAAAGAATCAAGTCCGGTAAAACTTTTTTGTGTTAAAAAATAACATTATTTAAATATAGGGTTTCCTGAAACCCATTTCTTGAGGAGATTGAACCAAATTAATTTTTAAACAATCTTTATTGGTCGTATTCTCGTCAATAAAGACAAGGTTACATACTGCGTTTGCGAGTATTGAACCCCAGATTATAACATTTTCACATCTGTGTAATCTTGCGTTTTTTAAGCCTTCTCTCACCTTACCTGCTAAACACTCACTCATCTAGTACGGATGTACTGATGACATCAACCTATGCCCTTCCAACTAAAAAAATTAAGAGAAATATTCAATCTAATGAGGCTATTAGGCAGTAGAATTAGATACAATTGTAAGTTAGGGAAGTTTTTAGAAATTGTGAATGGTTCATAAAAATGTAACAATTTAGGCTGGATCATATTCTTATGATGCCTAGGAAAATAATGTCTTGAAAAGTATTGGACTACCCCATTGGAGGTAGAAGAAAAGGATGCCTAGAAAAAAAATGCCTACCAAGGTGTTTGACTATAGAAATATAAAAATAGAGCGACCAATTTAGAGAAGATGAACATAAAAAATTGCAAAGAACTTGCATTAGCACTGTGATGCTGAGAAGAGGTTAAAATAGTATTACACTTTCTTTCAGTCTTTAGTGTAATTGACCACGTTTTCACTTAACCTTAAAATGGTTTTAATTCATATTTCCAAATATAATTTTAATTATTTAATGAAAAATTTTCAACAAACAAACAAAAAGTCATATATTTCTTTTTGTAATTCTACTCTTCGAGTCGTAAAAGAAAAATATGCCATGATTCTGAATAAATTTACCTTAAAATTACTTTTAATAACAACGATGTTGTAAAATAATTTTTATTTTTAAATTTTATTCTACACAGCTTGCCGTTAAGTAAAAGGACTCTTGCCAAGAGTATGCACCTGGTGTTTATATAGCTTTTAATTAAATGTGCGGTGTTGGTAGGAAAGCAATTAAATAACTGCCCCACGTTAAACTATCTTTTCAAGTAAAATCGATATTTTCAATTACAGGCTACAAGGACGAATATCTACTGTACCAGGGTATATACAAATATACCAACAATGCGAGTAAAAATTGTTAACCGAGGACATTATAAACAGGGCACCTGCAGGCGAGTATTTTCTGTTACGTACCTTTAAACAATTAAAAAAATTTAATATTGGTCAAGTTTTAGAAATTAAAATTTTTTTCTTAAAACATAATATAATACATCA
Organism: Sarcophaga subvicina; assembly: GCA_936449025.2. Taxonomy (NCBI): domain Eukaryota; kingdom Metazoa; phylum Arthropoda; class Insecta; order Diptera; family Sarcophagidae; genus Sarcophaga; species Sarcophaga subvicina. Next base: position 51,701,099 of record OW388083.2, on the reverse strand, counting down.
CAGTTTAATACACACACCAGATGAAATTTCTATAGAAATGTAAAAACAAACTCAAAGAACGTATCTTTATTTGGGTATCCATTTAAACATTCTGAAGGCAGAATGCCTCCTCTGCAGAGCGGTATTGTCAATTGCACAATACTCTGGCGACACAATTGTTCTTCCATTCCAAGCACTGTAAGCATATTGGACAGTGGTTAAGGCATAACATTAATAAAGAAAATCCAAAATAACTTTTAGCGTCTGTCAAGCCATAATTATGGACTGCTGTGAATGCCACTGAAGTCGCTGTGGTCTAGTAGGTAGTGTGTTGGCTTATTAGGCGTGAGGCCTCGGTTCAAACCCCAGGTCAGGCATCTCCAACTGAACGAAATATGAAAAAATATTTCTTCGTCGATTTTGCTCTCAGCAAAAGTCGCCGTAGTCTAGTAGGTAGTGTGTTGGCTTATTAGACGCAAAAACCTGGGTTCGAGCCCCAGGCCAGGCATCAAAGACAAAATACAAAAAGTATTTTTTCGGCGACTTCCTCTCAGTAGATTTCTAGCAAAAACTCTGAGAGTAAATAAAAATTGCCATGAAAAGTTTCTCAATAAATAAAAATCTGTCGTTCGGAGTCGACTTTAAACTATAGGTCCCACCACTCATGAATGAAATTAACACACACAACATAAGTGGTGTGAGAAACTAGGACGTTGTACAATGGGTCAATTCGACCTCCGGGTACTGTACTTGTCCTAATTGACAAGGACACGTCCTCTAACCTAACCTAACCTATGCTCTCAGCAGAATTTTGGCAAAAGCTCTGAAAGTAAATAAAATTACCATGAAATGTTTCTCAAAAATCTGTCATTCGGAGTCGACTTTAAACTGTAGGTCCCGCCACTCATGTATAAGAATTAACGCACACAACATAAGTGGTGTGAGAAACCAGGTCGTAATCCTGACTAAAGGGTTGTAATGACCAATTATGTATGTATGTATGAGAATGCCACTGGCTTAAGCACCTAAGAAGTATCAACATAGATTGGTAAAATATTAGCTCCAATAATTCATGTAAAGGTGTTACGTACAGCAGATCTACGATTTAAATAAGCGTCAGCAAGTTAATTCGTGCTAAATTAATCTCCCACATTAGCATTTTATATTCAAACTCAACAATCTGAGTATTGTATCGGGTGGGCCTATAGCTTTAAATTTGCTGTATTTGGGTCGCCGAAAACCCACTTGTGGTCTTACAGATGCCAAGGCACTCATTGTGAATGTCTGTTTGGTGGGGCTTGTGGAACGAAGGCATCATTGGCCCCTATTTCTTTGAAAATGAGGGCGGTACAACCATTACGTTCAATGGAGAACCTATTGCACCAGGGTAACCGATTTTTACCCGCTCTTCATGGTATTGATCTGAAACATGTTTGCTTGCAACAGGATGGTGCAACTTGCCACACATCTCATCCCACAATCGATTTATTGCGTCAAACATTTGATGGCCGTTTAATTTGCCGAAATGGTGATGTCAATTGGCCCCCAACAAGCTGCTATTTGACACCGTTGGACTATTTTCTACGGAGCGGCGTTAAGAAAAGTGTTACCGTGTTATTGTGTGCGTTAATTTTTATATATGCATGAGGGGACCTGCAGTTTAAAGTCGATTCTGAACGACAGATTTTTTGAGAAACTTTTCATGGGAATTTTATTTACTCTCAGAGTTTTTGCCAGAAATCGACTGAGAGGAAATCCTGGAAGAAAATTTTTTTCATATTTCGTTTTGTTGAAGATGTCTGACCTGAGGTTTGAACTGTGGCCTCACGCCTAATAAGCTAAGATACTACCTACTAGACTATAAGGACTTCATATTTATTTATATTAATTAAAAATTAAAAAGACGTGATGAACACTTTTTTGTGTATAATACAAGCCAGGTATTCATCATCGTAATGGTCTGTGTTGTGTAGCAAAACAAAGAGACAACAACAGTATTCACATGCCATACGGTAAATAGAAATTACACAAGCAAATAGACATGAATTTACGAGAAAGGAATTTAAACAAAAATTATAAACATAACTATACCTGTAAATTTAATTATACGCCCCATATATAAGAGCAATAAAATGTTATTCCAAAGCAAGATTTAAAGCTTTTATTTTCAGCTTTTGGGGCATACAAAAGTAGCTTAAAAACAGAATTTGCAATAAAAAATAAGGAAAAAGAAAGAAAAAAAATAATTATGATTAATGATGAAAATTTATGTCTTTTTTTCATTTAAAAAAGGATTACAAAATCCTCAAAAACAATAATGTCAACAATATGAATGGAATCTTCCCTCAAATTTTTTTTATAGAAAAAAGGCAAACTCATTGGCTTTTGATTTTTTTACAGCAACAAGTAAAAAGTAAGGCATAAAACGCCCATAGGAAATTATGTAGTCAAGCAAAATATTTGATTCCACGAAATTTGTATCAATTATATTAAAGACGAAGGTTATTAAATTATTAATCTATCAAGAAGTCAAGAAAGTATAATTGAAATGGGTCAATGGAGAAGATTATGATTTAAAATAAAGAATATTTTTTTCGTAAACATTTTAAGAAAAAATTAATTGTTGTCTAACGAAGTTATAAGAAAAGATGTAGTAAATCTACTTTACATAGGATACACTCTACTTAACTATATTTTATTACATTTCTTATCTTTTTTCGTATTCATTTTTTTTTTCTATTTTCATTTCAATATGTATATTAATCTTAAAAATATATATACATATATATGCATTAAAAAGATTATCTAGTCCAGAACAATATCAATTATCAATTCAGCTTTCATAACTATGTATATTACGATTATTAATTTTTTACGTTTTTAGCTTTTTAAAAAGGTTTAAAATATGAAATCGTTGAAGGCAAACAAAATAAAATTAAGTTGTGATTAGTTTCAATTAAATTCTTTATTGTTCGCACTACTTTTGTGTGCCACTATTTACAACTTGACGTATATAACAATATTTGATTGTTCGCTATTCTTCTTTGCTTACAGCCAGCGTTGCCAAATGTGCAGATTTTTCTGCATTTTGCAGTTTTTCTGAGCATTGAGCAGTTTTGAAGTTTTTTGTTTAAAAAAGTAAATTATGCAGATTTTGCAGTTTTTACATTTAAATTTTTTAATTTCAATTTTGTTATATTAATTCCAATTTCCAAAGCCATAATTTTACCCCATTTGGGAAATCATATTTAAAACAAAACGTGGCGATGGAACTAAAGCTTTTCCTAAATTAAAAAAACTGGTATATGCAATTTTGTCAGTACCTGTTGCAACTGCTAATGTTGAAAGAATATTTTCACAAATTAATATTAATAAAAATAAAACTAGGAACAGATTAGAAGTGCCAATACTGTGTGGCATTTTAAGAACTAAAGATTTTCTTAAAAAAATAACAGTAATTGCAACAATTTCGTGCAATCAAAAGAAATGGAAATCAAATTTACCAAAGAAATGTACAAATCTAATTAGTATTAAGTGCCAGGAAAAATTAATTCAATTTACGAAAATGCATGTTATTTCAAATACTTTTTATAAAACTGAATTATATTTATATTTTTTATTATATGTATTTAATTTAATTTATTTTGTTACGTTTTTTTGTGTTTTAATAAAAAATATATAAACTGAATTATGAATTTTTTGGCGGTTTTATGTGCAGTTTTTTTCAGGTGAAAATCAGTCTTTTTTTTCTAAATTTGATGTTTTTGAAAAAAAAAAAATTATGGCAACGCTGCTTACAGCGCATATCATTACAGCGGACATCTTCAAACCACGACTATTCTCTTCACATGCAACTCGTCTTCACACTATACTGACTGAATTCGTACTACTCGTTGCCTACTTTGTCTTGCCTTTTTATATGCGCGCGTAATCAGTCTGATGAAGGTTCTTGAACTCGAATGTTCGTGTGTTCGCCTTTTCGAGAATTCTATTGCGACTTAATTTTTGTTTGTGTATTTTGTTCATTGCTTGTTGTTGCATTCTCGCTTACTCATTTATCCCCTTTTCTTTCATGCTGATGTTGTTGGTTCACTTGTAACAAGTTCCTTCTATTTGTTTGTGTAGCTTTTGTTCGTTTGAATGTTAAACGATGTACACCGTTTCCATTTTCCGAACAATATTGTCCAGAAATATAAAATAAATTACCGTTACTGTTTGATATGATAGGTCGCAATCCAAATATTGCAAGCCAAATGGTGTGTCAGTTTGGAACGATTATGCATTGTCGAATATGACAGATTTCGAAGCAGTGGTTCAGGACACACAATTGAATAGCATAATAACACTGTGCGACAAAATAAAAAAAATTAAATACACGCAGCTAACGACATAGTTTAGATTGTGAGCTTTATTGAGTTGAATTCAAAAATATTTTTTATATTACTCGATCCCTCCAAACTTGCTTTATTTGGCAAAAACTGGTTTTTTTGGTTTTACGCACAAATTAATTGAATACTCAAAAACTCAAGCCATTTGTAAAATATAAACTGTGTTGGAAAGGGGATGGATGGACCTTTAAAACGGTATACATATATGTATTATTCAACCTAATATGCTATGAGGCTTGATAAGTTAAACTTAGCAAATGCGCTTTTCTACACATTTTTTCAGGTTTGTCCATTCATAATAGCAGGCTTTAATTAAAAAATATAAATTATGTGCATTTTCTTATGAGGAGATTGAAACTTCATTTAATAAAAGCGGACAAAAATTACCGTAGGTATTATTTAAAAAGTATATTAGTACTGTTATTTTTTATGATAAGGTGACATCAAACGAACTTTAAGTTCAAAAATTTTCAGAATTTTTAACGGATCTTAATTGTTTATCAAAAAATTTACCATTTACTCGTTTGAGCAATTAACAGAAATTGTCTAATGTTTACGCAAATCGATATAATAACATTTGTGAAAAACGCAAATATTAGCCGACTTCTAGTAATCGCTCAAACGTGAAAATGGCAAATTTTTCGATAAGCAATTAAGATCCATCAAAAATTTGTAATATGCGAAAAATAAATTAATATGGGACCATCGTATATGTATAAAAATTTTAGAAAACTAGGATTTTGTATGGATTTAGTACGTACAATTAAGAATTGGAGCTCTTGTTACTGATTCGAAATTATTTTATTTAAGCAAGTAAAACTTGAAATTTTTGGCATTAATTTTGTTTATATTAATTAACAAACTGACACCTACTCTGGACCGAAACAACTGTATTCTAAATCATCAATTTGGCTTTAGACCACAACATAGTACTATTGAGCAAACACACCGATTGGTGCAAGAATTAAGAAAACCCTTTGAAGAAAAAAAAATATTGTTCAGCGCTATTTATTGATGTCTCTCAAGCATTCGACAAAGTATGGCATAGAGATCTTTTATCGAAATTGAAACAGATTTTACCATTGAATTTTTTTAACCTATTCCAAAAATATGTTATCGATCGAAATTTCAGGCTGGCGTTCCACAAGGCAGTCTCCTAGGACCAATTTAATATTTGTTATACACCGCAGATATGCCAACAAGCAGTGTTACACACACCTCAACTTTTGCTGATGATACGGATTTTTTTGCACCCACAAAAATCCAAAAGATACCTCAAGTCAATTACAGCACCGTGCTACCCAAGTGGAGATATGGGCTAATCAGTGGGGAATTAAAATCAATGAACAAAAATGCGTCCACATCACCTTTACTCTACGGAAAGAAGCATGTCCGCCCATCAGTATTAGCAACCAGAAGGTGCCGCAACATACTCATGTTAAATATCTCGATATTCACTTGGATAGACGCCTCACATGGAAATATCACATCAATGCAAAATTGACCCAAATGAAACTGAAAGCAGTCCAAATCAATTGGCTTATCGGTAGAAATTCCGTTCTTAGCCTTGATTGTGAACTCTTACTCTACAAATCTATCTTGAAGCCAATATGGAGTTATGGTATCCAGTTATGGGGTACGGCTTCTGCTTCTAATATTGAAAAAATACAACGCCGTCAAAATAAAACCCTACGAATGATAACTGCCGCTCCTTGGTATATTAAAAACAGCAATATTTATAAAGACCTTGACGTCCCACTGGTCAAAACGAAATCTCAAAATATGTGACCAAATATTTAAAGAAGCTGGAAATACATCCAAATCCTCTCCCTCGAAACATCCTACAACATCGTGGACATACCCGCTTGAGAAGGAGGGACACCATCGAACGAACTCAGATGATTTCTTCACAAATTATGCATTATATTATTTTTTTATTAACAATTAGAATTTTTGTCTGGCACTGGCTGGGCATCAATATTTATTAACTTTAGACTTAAGATTTGAACACTTATTGTTAGTTCATAAAAATGAAGATACAATAAAAACTATCGCAAGAAAAAAATTTTTGTTTATTGACTAATGAGGGAATATAAATCTTGTACGAGTTTAGTTCAAGAATGTCGCAAATGATCCAAGTTTTTCACAAGAACAATTTGCATTTAGAAGCTTTAGAGTTTTCTATTGCAATTAATACAATTTGTAAGCGAACTTTCCCTTGTTGCTAATATTCTATATTGTCGGTACCTAAAGTGCGACCAAATGGCGTCGCTTAAACACAAACAAATAAACTTTTACACTAGAAAGTAAAAGAATTGGATGTTCAGAATTTTTTTTATTAAAAGTGTTATTAAAAGGTAAATAATAACAAACTGTTTTATAATGATTTCAACAATTATTACTAAATTTGCGAATAAATTGAATTATTGTAATATAAAATAAAAAATATTTTCTCAGGACCAACTCTCGATTATTAAATAGGGTACGTTATTAATAATTCTTTGAGTTTACCAGGCATGAAGTGTGCGACCACTTTATTCTTTTATCGATAGAATACGCACGGGCTGATTCCTATGTGGAAGTCGAAAATACGGTGACTAAGAGGTTTGCTTCTAAACACGAACAGTTTTATTGGCATGGAATCCACAAATTGGTTCAAAGATGGTTAAATGTATATCCAGAATGTTTTTTACATTCCCACCAAATATTAGTCTCTTATTTTCACAAAAAAACTCCCATTTGAAACCAGTACACCTGGTTATTATATTTCTCATACTACCGGATATATTCAGTCACTAAGAATATTATTTAATGCTATCCTTACGCGGTTAAAAACTGCACCTCTGTTAGTAGGCTCTCGATTGTACCCTCTCAATCGCCTCCCAATACGAATCACCATTTTTCAAAACTGTCTTTACAGGCAATAACTGTAGTATATACTCATCAAAATGTCAGTAATTTGGTGCTGTATTGTAAGTAATTTGGTGCTGCTATTGAGTGAGATCTTCCGTTTAGTTTGAGAGGTCCTACCTGGGGTTTTGGGTCGTGGCCTCATGTCTAAAAAATCAACACACTACCTGCTAGACCTCTGTTTTATAGAACAGTTTGCTTACTTTACGGTCAACATAGTCGACTCAGTAAGCAAGCCATTAACCGTTGTCGCACTAACTTTACTCTTCTATATCCAGAAATATTCAAAAACCATTTAAATATGCGTAACGTGGAGAATATACTGCTGCAGTGCGAAGTCTTGAAGAAGATTAAAGTCGATTCGTTGTTGTCTTCAATTTGGTTGTCCTCCAAATACGTAAAAAATATTGCGTGTGCATCTTGGATTCTATAAAACATAGTTCATACAAGAACTGAAGCCAATTGATTGGCCACATTTAGAACTGGCCGGAGATGAAAATTTTTATCCATGAATTCTGTTGTTGAATAAGCAAAATTAAAAACACGATAATTGAAGAATTATTATTAATGCAATTAAAATCGACATTCTAGTGTGGTTTACACGACAGCGGCATTATCGATACTTTCGTGGAAATGGGCAAAGAGCTCCTGTTACTATGAATGCCAAGTACTATTGGGCCATGCCAACTGAACTTTTGGCTAAGGTTTTTTTCCTAAGGTAGACATAAGATTCATGATTACTTTCCCCCGTTCGGGCAATTTAATGCTTCTGGATGACTTTTGATGGAGCTATGTTAAGTCATTGACTTTTGATGATAAAAAAGTAACTCAGGATGCATGTGATGCCATACGGTCTGGTTTATTGGCAGAAACGGTCAAAAATTGTTTTAATTCAATAGACCGCGTAACTAGTAATCACAGCAGACATATGCCGAAATTCATATTTAAAGAATAAAAAAACATTCCTAAAGCTGTTTGCCTTTTGATAATCAGTTTAAGGCATTAACTTCAATTACTTTATGCCAAAGCGTATATTTTCGCACTTAAAAAATAAAAACTGTAACTAGAAAGAAACTTTTGCATTATCGGTCTTTATCTAATTCAAAGTTATAAAATGAATGTTAAAAAGAAAAATTAAAAATAAAATTTAAAAATTTAATTTGAAGTTCTTAAGTTTTTGGCCAAAAACTTTCTGATGGTGTTATCAGTTAAAATGGGATGAGATTAATATAAAAAAATATTTTTTCCAACGGCGATTAAAGAATTACAACTTGCAGTTAGTTTATGCTAATTTTTATTCGTGTTTTTAATACTTTTTCAACTTGTGGGCTATATATGTATGTATTTATGGGTGTAAGCTGTAAACTAAATGAAATTAAGAAGTTTGAAGAAGTCAAAGATAAATTGTAATAAATTTTATATTAAAAAATTAAGAAAAATAACTATAAAAACTCAAAAAAAATTTATTTTATTTCGAAATGTTAAATACCTGTTTATTATGTCGCCTTTAAAATAATCAAGTGGCTAACTACTTGGTGATTTTTGTTGTTGGTGGTGTTTGCGGAGGTGTAACCTTCAGTATACTTCAATATGTTTAGAAAATTAGCATTTAAATGCATTAGAACACAATTATTTTTATCGATTCAGCACCTTAGGTACGCTTAATCCGAACGCGATTTGTATTTTGCCATCATTTTGTGATTATTTTGCATGCGAAAGCAATTTTCTGTTGCCTATTGTAAATCATGCCATAATACAAGCATTCCCAATGCAGCCTACTCTTATTCCTTTCCATTATTCCAATATCTGCAGAATTTTATTTCCACGAATTGGCCGAAAGGCTACAGACAGCTTTAGCTGTACTTTTTGTTTTATATGTATGTCTAATCTCTAAAAATAATACAAGAATAATTTGCTATGAAAGCAAAGTAAATGTAAGCACAAAGGAAATGACTTTTGTGACCATGTGGTTCAGTACAAGCGAATTGCTGCTATGATTGAAATATGGACCACTGCAGTTTCGACAGAAAAAAGTGATGGTTTTTAAAACCAAATTAAAAAGATTTTGAAATTCAGTTGATCAATTGCAAGATATGATGAAATTCTATATTTCCTATAAGTTTTAAACGGTTAAAAAATGTACGTTATGCAACAATTAATATTTCTGCTATTTGTTTCTGATTCAAAGTTTGCAATTCTTAAAACTTTTATGGGAGTTTTCCACATTCTTCATTTCTCACATCACAATTGTTATCTCTGAAATTCAGAGTCTGAAACCATCTTGTGCGCTATGCTTTTGATAGAGCATTATCACCAGACGTCAGCACAAAGAGAACATGATAAAAATGTGAGTGTATTTGTGAGAGGCATGTGTTAACCCAGAGGAAAATTGTTAGTAATATTTTCAAGTCTACTTATTAACCCAATAATATGTATATGTGAGCGGAAAATATAGAAAAATTGTACTGCACTAAATCCCTAAAGACATTGTATTTAATTTGACAAGTATTCTTCCAAAAATCGAAATCATTTCTCATTGTTATTAGTGAATCCTCCTGCAATATTTCTTTGGGTGTATAATTGTAGTTTGAAAAAAGCGACATGAACCTTCTTCTTTAGAAGCTGACAAGCAACTGAATGCATTTTTACGCTCTTTATAACGAACATTGTTATGTTCGTGTCCTGTGAGTGTAAAAAGCCGAAGATGTTCTTCCCCTGGGTTACATTGGTGCCGACGTCTGATTATCACCATATGCCTCGAAGACATTCGATGCTACGCTGCAGCACTTTTCTTCAAACGGCAACAATAAATTCCCAATATTTAACACAATACATATGTATGTATATCTGAAGAATATGTTTGACACAAAAAAAGCAGAAAAACATATTGCTCGTTCACAGCAAACGTTCCCCATGAAGACATTTGTATCTTGAAACACACTTCACATCGGCACTTATAAATATATTGGATTATAAATATATTGGAATATTGTTTCTAATTGACAGTCAACTCCCTTTCGATTATAGCATTCGGTGACCTAATTTGGATTTCACATTTATAATTATACCGAATGGGCCATCTATCGGTTTAAATTTATACCATCGGTTACTTCGAATCAGGCAATACTTATGTCATTCTATTCTGTCACAAAATTCAAAAAAACTGCCGTATTTTCGGCTCAGAAAAGCCACACGTGGTCTTACAGAAGCCTATTCACCCCTTACAAGTCACTTTTTGGTGCTGATTGTGAAGCGGAGGCATCATTGGCTCATATTTCTTTGAAAATGAGGATGGCACAACCATTACAGTCAATGGTGAGATATATCTCGCCATGATAACCGATTTGTTTTGTACCCGCTCTTCATGGTATTGAGGTAAACGATGTTTGGTTTCAACAAGATGGTGAAACTTGACAAACATCTCATTTCACAAACGTTTTTTGCGTGAAACGTTTTATGGCCTTTTAATTAGCCGCTTTGATCGTTGGACGCCGTTCTAAGGTAGTGATGTATGCTGACGTCGTTGAAATATTTAACACTTTTAACGATGTTAATGGATTTGATCTACTGCCTTTTGCAGTTTTTATAAGTGGTGCGAATTGTATTTGTTGGAATTATATTAAAAAGTGGAAATATATGACATTTTTTAGAGACACTAAAGGGAGGATTTTAAGGGGCAGATAAATTGTTTTTCGTTATTATGAGTACCCAATAAGATAGAAGTGATCGTTAAGCTAAAGGGAGGATCATCCTACCTTTAACATTTAAAGGTAACTTTATGTTTGAACTTGCCATATTATATATTATTTTCATTATGGCAACTTTTATCGACATTGCTCCGGCACTGCCATACTTTTGAAAAATGTTATCTGTAAGTTGTAATAATGAAAATAAGTTAACGGTAACTTTACAGTTCCCTTTAGCTAAATGTACCTTTAACTAAACCCAAGTTTAACGGCAAGTTGTAATAATGGCCCTTAGATTGATAACTTCAATTGCATTAAGAATGATGTTTTGGATAAAGTTTTGGACCCTGGCATACTATTAGATCATAGGCTCAACTTTAAGGACAACATGTACTTGATGGTGAATAAAGCTTAAGGCATATTCGGATACATGAAACGCTGGTCTAAGTAATTTCTTGATCCTTATTTAACAAAATTGTTATTTATATCTCTTGTTTGACGTATTCTTGTGTATGGGTCTATCATATGGGACCCTTGTTATGCAGTTCGTATAAATAGCATTGAGTCAGTGCAGAAACAATTTTGAATTTTCTATCTACGAGGTCTTGGTTGGAACTCCAATGATTTACTGCGGTGTCGGAGTAGACTAACTTTGATTAAACTGCCAACTCTTAAAAGTCGTCGTTCTATGATGAGTACTCTTTTTATACTGGGTTCCAGCTCAGTCCATTGAAATTTAATGTTATTGTGCGACCAACACGTAATTTTGAACTGTTATCACTAAAATACTACAGATCGGACTATGGTAATAATGATTCCTTTAGACGAGCCTGTAAAACCTTCAATTTGTAATTGACTTCTCGGAGAGTAAAGATGTGTTAAAAAAACCCTAACCATATTTTTAAACTGTTAAGTAATGTTTTGTTTTTGTTACATTTGTATATATAGTATTTAGTGAGTAAGGATAAAATTGTCTATTGACATTAACGTAAAATTATTATGCCGACCAACCAGAGACAATTGAGCATTTGAAGGCCAACATTCATTATGCCAATGCCGAAATACTATCCCTCCACTAGAAAAAAGTGCACGGAAATTGGTTCGATCGGTACCACGTTATAAAAAATGCCAGTTAGCCGAACGTAATGTACCGAACGTTCTCTTTTTTGCATATGGAGAGCAATGTAAACGCTTAAGTGCCAGGCAGAAAACAATGTAAACGCTTACCGAAACGTTCTCTCTCGTTGGCAAAACGAAATTATCTGTATCAGGGCGAACTCAATAAGGTGATAACAACATTATAACAACTCAATTCGCAATGTTTTTTATTGGGTGACCAGAAATGACAAAGGCGAATCCATATAATGACATAAAATTGTTATTTTGTGGCATTATATCTCTTTTGTATATAAAAAAAATAAAAAAAAAAAAATTCAACACGGGCGGATTTGCGTTACCACTAAGGTCGCCATGCTTTAGGGGTACTGATAAATTATAAATAAATTATAAATACAAATATAAAAGGAAATAAAAAATAAAGTAACAAATAAATTATTCCACAGGATTTTGTTCAAGAACACTTTTAGAAAATCCGGTCGCCATAGTCAAAAAATCACCACTTTTTTGCCTAAAAATGAGGGAATTTCTTAGTTTCGACTACTATTTTCTTTATACGTAACCAATAGAGAAATATTTATAATCAAAATATAATTTTTAGCTTTTAAGGACAATAAATTTCTTTTTATAGATAATTTTTTGTTCAAAAGTTATTTCGAGGTAGTAAGTGTACGTTTTTTTTGCTCACTGTACGCAAACAAAATATTTAATATTTATGTGTACCAAAAACAGCACTCACATGGGCTGATAACACCACCTAATATGAATTCGCCTTGATCTGTATAAAACCTTCACGTTTTTACGTGACATTTGAATATAAGTGATAGGCCTATTATATGCAGAGTTGTATTAAACCTTTAAATTGTTGCATGTATATTATGAAATTTTTGATTAAAATAATAATAAAAAAATTATTCGTATGGCTGCCGTGGCTGGCCATATCTAACCATATCTAACCCAAACAATTGTACTTCACAACAAAAAACAATACATTTCGCAAAATTTCAAGCGAATTTCGTTTTATTGCATTTTTAAATTTAAAATTTGAAATGACCCACCCTATGGATAAACAATTTATATTAAAACGATAATTAAATGAAAGCAAGAACATTACCTACTTAATCCTTTTGTTTAACATTCAGTATTTTAGTTACGAAAAGAAAGAAAAAATAATAGACATCAAATTAATTCTAATCTTTTCAATTAGACCTTTGAAATCTTAAAACACATCCTCTATTTAGAGCAGTGATGCTCAAAATCCAAATTTCCTATCACATGTGGTAGGCAAAGAAAATTCTGCTGACTCTGCGTTGATACACGTACACCAGTGTTGCAAAACTGGAATTTTGAAATGGTTCTAAACTATGACTGAAGAGTACTTTTTTACATCAAATGGTATTTTTGTAAAAAAAATACATACATACATAGTAATCAGGTTTATGACCTAACTTCTCACACCACTTATTTTGTATGTGTTAATTTTATCCAAGTAAATGGCGGGACCTATTGTTTAAAGACGACTCCGAACAACAGATTTTTGAGAAACTTTATCATGGCAATTTCATTTGCTTTCAGAGCCAGAAGGAAATCGCCGGAGAAGTATTTTTATATATTTCGTTTTGATGGGGTCATGGCGTCTCGTCTAGTAAGCTAGCAAACTACCTACTTGACTATTTATTTATTTATAGCTAAAACCCATATGGCAAGGAACAGAAAAACTAACGACTTATTCGTGTTCCTCACATACAAGCCAAAAACATCTGATTCGCAAAGTAACAAAACGTCAAAGCCCCGTTCAGTCAAACGTCGATGGAACGTAACGTAACATAAGTTCCTTTTTAGCATATGAAGAGCAATGCAAATGCTTACCGATATTACATTACGGTTCTGCAAGCGTTTTCATTGCGTTTCGTATTCTAAAAACGAACGTATATTCCATGGACGTTTGGCTAACCGGGGCTAAAGACTGATTCTACCTACAGCATTACGCTGAACATGTTGCTAATGCATTCGTAGTTGAAAAGCGCAAGACATAAAATATGTAATAAAGTACTGAAATCGTTACGAGGGTACTGCGGTATTTTTGAAATGAAAAAGTACTGAAAAAAGTACAAAAGTACTGAATTTTTCAACACTGACGTACACTATAAGCTTACTTGTGTGGTTTCTTATAATGATCGTGTGTTTGTTGCTTTGTTTGTTGTTTTGTGTTGAACTGAGAGAACAAAATCAATTCAGTTGATGTTTAGTACTTGATGAGGCAAGACCCTGCTACGCAACTTTTTTGATTTATTTTTTGTTTTTTGCAAATACACGCAGCAAAATGTTTGATGAAAATTGGGAATATGATTTCTTTTTTATAGAGAATAAGGATGGTAATGCACAATGTTTTGTGTGTTATCGCTCTCTATGTCGTAATTTTTTTTATAACAAGACATTACGAAGCTAGCCATGGATTTTTCGACAGCATTAAAGGGAATGACAGGACTAAAATTATTGCAATTAAAAGCAGAAATTTTTTAAAATTCATGGTTGACGAAACGGAAGTACCAAATTACAATAATTTACAATCAATACATACATACATACATCAATATATTCATCAATACATACATACATCAATATATTCATCAGTACATACATACATACATCAATATATTCATCAATACATACATACATCAATATTTTCATCAATACATGCATACAGCAATATATTCATCAATACATACATACATCAATATATTCATCAATACATACATACATAAGTTCATCATGTAGTAACACACGCAACACAATAAACCAATTTTTTTATTTTTTTTATTTTCCCAGTGTACGATTCTCAAAAATTAAGTTGAATTTTGTTCTCCGCTGCTTTACCAACACAACCAAAACTATGATAGTATGTGTTTGAGCACCACTGATTTAGAGTGTTCAAAACACTCAATTTAAATTGTATGTGAATAATACAACAAAAAGCTTCACTGATGTAAACATTTAAAAATCGCACATTTTATTTTCCTCAATTTTATTTTAAAAAGAAGTACAATGTGGAAAATTTCTAGAAAAACGTTTTCAACTATGCTATGGTAATAAAAATCGTTTACCAAAAATATTTACTTATTGCACATACAAATTATTTACATATATAAAATGTAGTTGTTTTTTTATTTTGATCACTAGAAAACCACCAGACTGTTGCTGTTAAAGTGTTTCAGTTGTCGGCAGAAAATCATTTTAACATTTCAGTCCACAAAAAATACCTCCATTTGTGAAATCACTTCAAAATGAACAGTGATGTGCAAAGTATTCATTGAAAAAGATTTGAGGTAAGATTTGAAGTAATTGGAGGAAAAAAAATACAGATTCATTTTGGAAAGTTAATATTTAAAGCGAAACGTTATGATGAACCACAAGATTTCCATAAAAAATATAGCTTATGGCATGCATAGTCCACATTGGGAGCATATTTCCTTTAATTAATTTAAACGTGCGCGGTGTTTTAAGACCAAAAACTTATTTTCTATCTTGTTATTATTGCGGTGAAGAGGTACCTTAATACTGCGGCTATACTGTCTATTGTACTCTCCATATACTTTACACGGTATTCCTACAATGTCTCCTCCAAGCCTATTGCCATGACACACCCCAGTTTTCTGCTTGGTGTTACCAATGCCAATTTTCTGCCCAAGACCTGGTATGCATCCAGGTTTTTGCTTCTGAGATGCGTTAATATCTCACAGGTTCCAAGAATGAGATCCGATGATTATTTATTATTGTCACAGTATCTAGATGTTGAGTTTGAGATAACCCACATCGTGAATAAGTGTACTTTGGGTCTACAGTGGCTTATCAAAAGACAGGTTATCAACCTCAGGTTATTTGTTTACAGCCGTCTCATTGTAATTTCCCAACAGAAGTTTTGATAGTCTTAGATCCACTTGGTTTGGAAAGAGTCTTTGTCTCATTTTATCTTCTTCTTCGTTTCGTAACCCTTACCTCCTCACTTCACAAAAGGATTCTGGCCCCATTAATGGTGTGGATGCTCCCCTCCTCGCAAGCTCGTCTGCTTGCTATTTGCTGAGTATTTCCACTTAACCTGGGATACAGCAAAGGTTAACTTTATTCTGTTTACCTTGCTGATACAGCTTCTTCAGATAGTCCCTTACAATTTTCGTTTTACCTCATAAGAGCCGGGTGCTCGAATGATGGCTGACTATTAGAGAGTATTGCTATGTCCTGCCCTTTGTCCTTTCCCTTTGTTCTATGCAAGTTGAATTAAGCACATCTTTCGATATATATAGACTTCCGCGTGAAAGATACATATGTGTGAGTTTACCCATGAGATAGGAAATGTTTCATTCTGGTTCCAAAAACTTCCGCTGTCGTTCCAAGGTCTGTTCGTATAATACAAAACAGTCTCCCTTTTTAGAGATTTTGTAACTTTCAGGTTACTACTTTTTTTTTTTTTGTTATTAAGTCTCGTTGCCAAGTACTTTCAAAAATCTTAGCGGGAATTGGTTCCGTCCAAGGGACGGTTAAAGTTAGTTTGGCCAGGAATTCATATATTTCCATCTTTTGATGTATTTCATGGATAATTACAACCTTCAAGTAAGAATTATGGCCTGACTTCACACATAATTCAAGTTGTGTGTGGCTAGATCCACACTTTAAGTTGACGACTCCGAACAACAGATATGACAACCATTTTCTTGGCAATTATGTTCTCCCAGAACTTTAAAGAAATGACTGCTGGAAGGAGGTCGCTGCCGAAAGAAATACTTTTTTTAATTCTCTTTTTTTCGAAATGTCAGAGCTGATGTTGGACACACGAGATCTCACCTATTAAGCTAAAACATTACGTAGTAGACTACGGCAACCACCAATATATTATTAGCAAGATATTTAAATTTGTATGAAACGCGTATAGCGAAATTAAATTATTTGAAAGATCTGCAAGATTCTGAAATTATATACCAAGTATTTCCTTTTATTATAGAAAGAAATAGATTTGTTTTAAAAACAGATTGCGTTAGGTGAAATTATCCACATTTTACACAAAGGCACACACTGTGAATAACACGGAATATTAATCAATCGTGTGTAATTATTTTTATCTTTGGAATACACTCAATATTACTGAAACTTTTTGTCTTTCATTGCTACTTCATAGCTTTTAGGTTTACAGCTCTAGTTAATCGTGCCTTAAATTCAAAATTCTGTTGTGCTCCATTATTGCGTTCAACGGTGCAAAAACTGGCGAAGTGTATTTAACTGCGTAACCACGAGAATGATAAAAAAAAAACGTCTCTTGCATTCATTTGCTACATATTACAGCGAAATATTTTGCACTGACATTTTCTTCACTTTGTTTTCATATTTTCTAGAATCTTTTTGTTTATTGTTTGGATTTGTTTTGTTTTATTTTTGATAAAATGTTACACAAATATTAGGTCGTGAATAAACAAGTAAAACAATATAAATTGCGAATTTCGAATACTTGCGTACTGGTTGGAAAACGTATTGCTCGATTAACCCTGTCGCTGCAAATTTTTATCAGATTGTTCAATCTAATATTTACTTTGACTCCCACTAGCCTTAGAAATAATTATCAATAAATTAAAAAAATGTATTCCTAATTGGATGTTTGGAATATCTTTATGGATACAAATTGAGTGTGACATAGAAAAAAATTTGGTAATTTTGATGAAAAGAGCGCGGAGCGTTGACCGAACTGGAATCAGTTTCATTATCTGCACATGGAGTTTAATGTCACATTGGTCCATGGTGATTTGACAAAACTATCTGAATATATGTCTTTTTTTATTTGAACGTACAATCCTTCCGCTTAATAATGGAAAATAATTTCATTCAAATGGCTGCCTCGGCTGGCCATGCAGTAGCATACACCGGAAGATGCCGATTTTGGCAAAAGAATCATCTTTTCAGATGAAGCTCATTTTGATCTTGACGGATTTGTAAACTAGCAAAATTGTCGAATTTAGGGCACAGAAAACCCTCACGCATACATTGAAAAGCCGACGCACTCAAAACGAGTCACTGTTTGGTGCGGATTTTGGTCCAGAGGCATAATTGGGCCATTTTTCTTCGAAAATGAGCAAGGAGTGGCCGTTACAGTCAATGGCGATCGTTATCGGGCCATGTTGAACGAATTTTTGTTCACAAAAATTTAAGAGGAGGATATTGGCAAAATTTGGTTTCAACAGGACGGCGCTACGTGCCACACAGCCGAAGCTACATTCGATGTTTTGCGCCCTGTTTTTGAAGATCGCATTATCAGCGGCAGAGCTGATGTCGTTTGGCCATCTCGGAGCTGCGATTTGACACCGTGGGACCATTATTTGTGGGGTGCCGTCAAAGATAAGTGTTACGCCGACAAGCCAGAGACAATTGATGTTCTAAAGGACAATATTCGTGAAGCCATTGGTGAAATACAGCTGCACACAATCGATGATGTGCTTAAAAATTGGACCAATCGTGTAGGCTACTGCATTATTTCATTCCATTATTAACCAGAAGGATTGTACTTTCAAATAAAAAAAGAAATTTAAAAAAATATTCAGTATTTTTTTTTAAGCATTTAAAAAAAAAGTTATTTGGCGGACCCTTTAGTTGTCCGTTATCATCTGTTAAAACTCGGAATACCCGTTTGAAAGAGCCAATTAGACTTTTTACTTTTACTACTGAGCACAACTTTCATCTGATTTTTGTTATTATTTAAATTATATTTTAAAAATACTTCATTTCATTTTATTTTTTTCACTTTTTGATGCGATGAGAAAAAAATTAATTAGAAAAAATCAAAAAATCTAAATACAGTGAAATCTTCCGTAGGTGGACAACTACCATCGAGCTAGTTTTGTCCGCTATAGGAAGGTGTTCTCTTAAGGCGGTGATAATTTTATTTAGTTCAACTTTTGCTATTAAACATTTCGATGCTTGAGATAAAAACTACTGATGGACTTTTAAATGAATGAATTTCAAAAACACACTTTTATTATATTTTGATTTTGTGCATAAATAATAAAATTATGAATTTAGTATTATCTCAGCAGTTGAATGTACAAAGAGCTTTAAAACATATGCGTAAGCCGTTAAAAATTGCAAACTCATCTCCGTTGTCAAGAAAAATTGGGAGTCTCCTGACTTGTTACGTACGCTAATAATGATGATTCCTATTTTGCAATTGTACACATACAAACGTACTTATATACAGTAAAAAATACGAATGCACTTGAGGCAGTTATTTATTTATCCTCTTATTAAAAAGGATAAAAGGAATACAACCTAAAATTAAAATGAAAATCTGCATGTTACACAATACAAATTTGGTTCATATTTAATTTTTTAGTTTTTAGTCTCGCTACGGGAGGTATTTAAGAAAAAATTATTAGATATTTTACAAAAAAGTACTATCCCTTCTCGATAATAGAGAGTCCGTCTGACAGAATTAATTTTGCACCAAAATTGCCATCAAAGGCAGTAAATTTGCCCGCTATCGAGGAATGTCCGTAATAAGGTGTTTGAGCATACACTAATCGCAATAAAAGCCATTATTGAGCTCAATATTTCATATACGATTTCTATTATTTATTGTGCAATAAATACGAAAATTGTTATTGTATTGAGGAAAAGCTTACAATGCTCAATATTATGTGTTTAGTGAGCACATTACAATTTATGGGAACAAATTTTGTTATACTTGACAACAGAAATGTCAACATCATAAAAAAATGGGGAAGCAGATTTATTAATACTAACACTAAATCTACCGATGCTTCCATTCCATTCTTCTTCCAGTTTATTTAAAATTTCTAATTATTAGAAATATTTTGAATGTTTCGAAATTTTTGCAAAACGATGAAATAAGGATTTTTATTAACAAAATAGCACTAAACTTGAAATTTTTACTGTAATACTCGCTTCGAATAAAGTCGCATCCGTCAGCCAATAATAAATGCAGCTCAATATAGCAAAATATACCAGGCAATGCCAAAAATATTCAATACAGTGGGGTTATACCACAACATATACAATTCAAGATACGGAACATTTGCAAGGGTTAAATAACTCTTTGCAATAGTTAAGGCAGATTTCATGCATATCTCAGTAAAAAAATTACAAGTTTTAATAGAAGTAGATGGTGGTGTTCTAATGTTATATTTAAGAAAAAATCTTAAAATGAATCATTTGATCAGCCATGGTAAGTTTAGTGTTAAATTTGTAAGTTGTTATAAAAAAAATAATCAATTTATATTTTAAATACGTAAAAAAATAAAGAAAAGCAGACTGGAATGGATGCCAGTGAACCAGCCCCACTTGATATAAGGCCAAGCAACCTGTTCCTCTTTTAATTTCTTGAAATATTTTTAAAAACCTAAATTGCTTTTTTTAAAGCGCTTATTAAAATGTTTACGAAAAAAATTCAAAATAAATGTTGTAGTGATTTTATGATGATTATTGCATAAGCTGATTCTGAACACTTAAAAAATGTTTGTTCAATTAAACGAATATTGGTTCATTTAAAATTCATACCTGAACATAGTAGAAGAGGAGGTTTCCTTGTATTGTTACAAAATCTTCCACTAAAATTAGTACAAAACAAATATTATGCTCTAAAATAGTGTTTTATTGTCAAGAAAATGCTATTTAAAGTTCTAAATTTGGTTTTACGAACGTTTGCAATTTCTACTTTTCTTTAAAGTTGTAGATTTGATTCGCAGAAACTTTAGTCAGTAATTGCCTTAGTCGATTTATATTACTGAGTAAAGTTATTATAGTTTTCACTTAAATTTATTAAATACTTAAATATGTTAAACCACAGGTCAGACATCTTTAACAAAATAAAAGAAATATTAAAAAATATTTCTTCGGCAACTTCGTCTAAGCAGATTTCTGGCAAAACCTCTGAAAGCAAATAAAATTTCCATGGAAAAGTTTTTCAAAAATAAGTCGTTCGAAGTCGACTTTAAACGGTAGGTCCCGCCACTCATGTATAAAATAAACACACACAATATTAGTGAGCGGAGAAACTAGGTAGTAATCCTGACTGAAGGGTTGTAATGACCAGTTATGTATTTTAAATCAAATATAGAAAAATGATTTTTTTGTATTAATTCTATTAAATTTTATTAGTTATCATTTATACATATTCCTTTAACTGTTTAATTAAATGCAAATTATTTTTGTAAGTATGTATGTACATATATACAAGCATTTATTATAAATTAAAAATTTTTTATATCAGATCACTAATGACTGGAATTTTAATTGTGAATATCGATTAGAGGCGTACAGTACATTTTTTTTATTATTTACTTGAAACAGTTCACTGCACTATTGTTAAAGTATTCGCTTTTTCTTTCTTCTTTTGTGTGTATGTTTTGTTCGAATTATAATTTTAAATATTTAATTAAAGATGGTATAAGAATTTAATTTGCAATATGTGTAGTTGCATAAAAAGCGCTGATAGTTAATTATTTAATTTTTTTACTATCATAATATTGTTTCACAGATGGTTTTAGAAGTGCTTCTTCAAAGAAAACGTTTCAAGCAATAAGTTAAAAAAATATCTACAATATTCATTTTATCACGGGTATTCTATAAAAACTGAGGTTGGTCATATTGCCGACGTTCGTCCCAACCTATGCTCAACGAAAAATCATTTGTGACGATGGATTTCATCAGCAATAGTTGTTAGTTGATGCGTTTTTTTTTATACGGATGGGCCAAATATTCGATTCATTATGCGCAAACACTTTGCGTTTTGACGATATGGACCTCACGTCTCACATCTGTATAGAAGAGTCTTTTCTCTAAAATTGGATTAGAATTGTAATGTTAACTCTTTAATAACAGTGACAAATTTTAGTCTTTACTTTTAGTAAAATATTCGCCTCAGCTCTGCCGCCTTTGTATATGACACTGTCGAGTTAAAAGAATTCACACAATTACGTTATCGTGATTGCCGTGGATATCTAAGTAACTTTGATTTGCAGAAGTATATTACGATTCTGACACGTATATCATGTGGACTCTAAAGTTGCTGATGTGTACAGGTAGGTCTGCAATAAAGACTTTTTGTGAAATTGCAAGAGTTAAGGTAAACAGACTAAAAGCTGAGCTAGCTTAATTGGTCTTAGGTACAAATGAATTTTAAGTGTCATTGATGGACTGCTTCTAATAACGAGGTATCAATATCTATACCTTTGATTTCGAAGATGATTGGAAAAAAATTGTATCATCAGTTCAATGACGAACAATGTAAACTTCGCTGCTGTATACGCTAAAGCAAAAAAGTTAGCACAGGCAATAAAGGAGGAGAATAAATCTGTCTTCAGAGGAGCCCAATAAAAAAATAGACTTTCAATATAAAAGTTAGCAGTGATCATAAAGGAGAAGAATAGAGAAAGACAGGAAGTATATACATATGTACCACAGAGCTGCCATATGAAAAGATAAACAAGGTAATATAACAGATAAAGAAGAAACCCATAAAGTGAATAAAGCTTCCGGAAAATAACTTGAAAGGTTAAGCAAAATACAGAGACCCTTATGACTTCATAAGACATTTCACATACATATGTAACTCTCTTTTACATATGCTCCGAAGAGTCGGAGAAAGGTGAAAATCGTGTTTATCAACAACGCAGTAATGAAATGGTCAGGGATTTTAGTTTCTCTTTACAATAATAGTAAATAAGCAGGCTTATCTACACTCTGAAACAGACAACACGCATATTGGAGAGGCTAAAACACTGAAACTGTATAAAGTTAGCTTTTTTGCACATAGAAAACGTCGTTAATAATATTCATAATGTGGCATTAGAGACGATAGGAAGTTTTGTGATTTTAAAGAAAGTAGTTAGGGTACCTCGAGGTAATCGGGATCTTTTTGTTATCGATCCTATTATAAGGACTTTCTACAAATTTGCTGATTCTTATGCCGAAAATATTTCCGTAAGCAATGAACTGAATTATGAAGAGAGTCCATCTTTTCAGCTCTTTCTTTGTTTCTTGATTATCCATTCTATTTGAAGGAATTTCTATACATTCGGCTACTGCATCTTAGATCTTATACAGTTTCAGATTCAAAGTTCGGTTAAGTGTTACACCTACTTCCAATAGACCTGTTTATCCTTGCTACAGTGGCCTTATGCACAGTGAGACTAGCAACAGGAAGGAAGATCAGAACATATGGTAATTCTTGATACTGCCTGTATGACACCGTACATACAGTTAGCGTTAAGAGAAAGTGTACACTAAGGATAAAATTCTAAGAATAACCAAACTTAACTTTTATCAATTAAGGAAAGAGTCCGAAAAAAATTTACAATTCTTTGAAACTTGTTATCTTTTTGTTTTTGGTTCAATTTTAAAAACTGCCAATGAAACAAGTTTAAAATAAAATTAACGGTAATTTATTAATGTTTATTTTTTAATGTACCATTTCTTTTGAAGCTCAATGTAGATTCGGCATTATGGTTGGTTTATAAGTATGCAATCAAAATGAACTTTGGTGTAGTATTCAATGTTTTCTTTGTTGAAAGTTATTTTGAAGCCCTATTCATCAAGAATTTCTTAATACACACGAGGACGAATTTGTATTTAAGTCACACTTTTTACTAGGATGCTCATTAGCTACCTCGCCCTCCAAATTGGAATACAACAAATAAGAGTACAGTATTACATCTGTAAATGTACAGAAAAGGAGAATGTAGTTGGGCACTTGTTGAGTGACAGCCAAGTGTTCCTTGTCCAGAACGCCACGAACATATTTTCCATTTTTCATCAGTTGAACAGGGTCTCTAGCAGAACGATTGCCTAAAGTAACACTAGTTGGCTTATTTATTTTTGTTTATATTAATGGGCATTTGTACGATGTCGGTGCCGTACTGTCTATCGTTTTGAGTCATTAACCTGACATACATATATACATACATACATAATTGGTCATTACAACTTTTTAGTCAGGATTACGACCTAGTTACTCACACCACTTATGTTACGTGTGTTAATTTTATACATGAGTGGCGGGACCTACAGTTTAAAGTCGACTCTAAACGACTGATTTTTGAGAAACTTTTCATGGCAATTTTATTTACTCTCAGACTTCTTTTACCAGAAATCTGCTGAGAGGAAGTCGCCGAAGAAATACTTTTCCATATTTCGTTTGGTTGGAGATGCCTGTCTTGGTTTTTGAACCGAAGCCTCACGTCTAATAGGCCAACACTACTAGACCACGGCGACTTCATTAACCTAACAGTCTATTTAATTGTCATGTCTTTAATTCACAGTAGTAGTCAAACAATAAACAAAAGTCCTGAAATGATTTTTCACAAATTATTTAAATATTTACCTACAATTACTTAGAACCTCTCAGTTTAACGAATTTTATATTAAACTCTTCAGTACATACGTATGTGATATCAATTTGATAGAACACTAATGTCATCTTACGCAAGAAATCATTTTAAATCGTAATATTTTAACATTCCTTTTTATAAATATCTGCTGTTTAACTGAATTTCCGTTTGCCACAACTAAAAGGTCATAAATTTTCGTTTCCCTAAATGGATACATTAATAATGTGTGAATAAAAAATATGTATTCAATACCCTTTTTTTAATGCACACTTCCTTCCGCTTTCATTGGTTTTCAAGCCATGCTTAAGGATTCAAAAAATTGATACCATGAACAGATAAAAGATTGCTGTCAATAGGTCAGGCAGTTTTTTATACGAGAAATTGTTTTTTTTTTCTTGCAAAGGAAGTGATGATAAATTTTAATTTTATTTAAACTGCTTTATTTATCTCTTCTTCATTTTATAGTAACATTTTACAATTTATGAGTATAATAAAATTATTTTAAATAAAAATTTTAAATTTGATTTAGTAGGTTACATTAATTTTTCGTTCCTTTAAGGAACGCTCGACCGTTACAAATCAGCAGCCCCATTTTTTATCCGTCCACAGGCTGGATTTAGTAGAATTTACTCTGAAGGTGTTAAAAATTTGGTTTCTGTTAAAAAAAGGGATCTTCTTTATCACGACAATAAGAAATCTTTCTCAGGGGATAAACAGAACAACTCAGGTTACTTTTGTAGGCACAAAACGCGTCATCAAAATATTTCGAAGGTCTTGATTCTGCACCGAAATTAAACCGGTTTTTCACTTTCACAACAAATTTATTATTTTCTCTCTACGAAATATAGTTTTTGAGTTTAGAGAGATAATAGGAACTGGTATCGATGAAGTTATTATTAACTGACTTGCAAAGCATTTAAAATTATTTGGTTATTTTTAAATGCTATTTTCCTTGTCGAATATTATACTCAAGATCCAAGATGGCTCTAGTTAAAATCATATACACGCTAGTATTGTAAAAAAGCGAAAATCTTATGTTCTCAAACATAAAGCAAAACAGAAATTTTAACTCCTGAAATCCATGTGGCATATCAAAGAGAATCATTGGGATGCGTGATATTAAAAAATCTTTAAATGATTCGTTTGGTAAATCGATGTAGTGGTTCTCTAATTATGCGATGACGATATTTATACATATGCATACATACATATATACATAATTGGTCATTACAACCCTTCAATCAGGATTACGACCTAATTTCTCACACCACTTATGCTGTGTGTGTTAATTTTATACATGAGTGGTGGGACCTACAGTTTAAAGTCGACTCCGAACGACAGATTTTTGAGAAACTTTTCATGGCAATTTTATTTACTCTCAGAGTTTTTGCCAGAAATCTGCTGAGAGGAAGGCGCCGAAAAAATACTTTTTTGTATTTTATTTTGATGTCTGGCCTGAGGCTCGAACCCTTTTCGTCTAATAAGCAAACACACTACCTACTAGACCACGGCGACATACATACAAAGAGAAAATGACATACTTTATACGAGCATACTTTCTTCACGAAATAAAAAAGTATGTGTGTTATATTATACATACTCACACACATAATTAGCCATTACAACTATTCCATCAAGATTACGAGTTATCTTCTCACATCATTTATCCTGTGTGTGTTAATTTTACACATGAGTGGCGGTGGACCTAAACTTTAAAGTCGACTATTGCAGACCTATGTACTCCCGTACATAGCAACAACTACAAGTCTACAAGAGCAAGATATACTTGTCGAAATCGTAATATACTTCTGCAAATCAAAGTCGCTTAGATAGCCAAGGCAATCATGGTTGCCAAACTTCTAAACGATAACGTAATTGAGTGAATTCTTTTATCTTGGCAGTGTCATATATAAAGGCGGCAATGCTTAAGCGAATATTCTGTTCATAAATATTTACTATTTTTGATATAAAATATTAATTTTAATTAAAATTGTAAGTAGTACATTAATTCTGTTCTCTCTAAACAACGTATAACATTCATCTTCTACAGAGGCAGGAAAATTGAATTCATATTTACTGGTTTGTATTTTTTATTTTGCATACGAAATAAATTTAAAAAAATTTCATACGCAAGTATCAAACTCAAAATCATTTTTTAAAGGAAAAAAATTGTGTTTGGCTGCTGATACTTTAATGCTAGCAATTATTCATAATTATATAATTTAAAAAAAATAACAATTTGCTTTAGTAGCCATTAGAGTTTGGGGTTTGGGAATTCTCGGTATTTCCCGGGAAATTTTTTAAATATTCCCGAGAAATTTTAAATTAACGTATTCTTGTACACTTTCTTGGAAAAACTAGCGATTTTTAAATTTTCAACGATTTATAACAAAAAATAAATTAAAAGTGTTGCGATTTCATAATTTGTTAGCAATTTTAGACTGGTCTGCAGAGTAGTAAATAGACTGTTCTGAAGACTAGTAAATAAAGTGCTCTGTAGACTAGTCTACAGACTAATAACTGACTACTCTTTTGACTTGTTTATGGACTAAAATCATTTAAAAAAGTTGTATTGAAAAAATAAAGCAGAAAATTAATTCTTTGTATAAATTGAATTAATTAAATAATTAAAATGTTAAAAAAAATAAAACATTTAAAACATGCTACTCTTCAAAAATATGTAAAGGAAGAATTCAATAAAGATTATCATCTAATTCTAGATGTACGAACTAGGTGGAACAGCATGGTTGGAATGACACAATCATTTCTAAAAATTAAAAATGCAAAAAAAAAATAAATCTATTACATTTATTATAATTGTTTATTGAAGAATATGTCCCGCACTTGGAAACGTTGGTAAACATTTTGAACCCCATAAAAGATGCAGTGGAAGCATTACGTAGGCGTGAAACCAATTTGATAATAGGTGATGCTATTATGAATACACTCTATGAACAGTTATTATCTGTTGACTCTATACTTTCGGAAAAAATGGTTCACAGAATTTAAAGTAAAGTAAATGAAAGATATAATGACAAATTGATGTCATTAGTAAATTATCTAAACACTTCACAACACAATAATATTAACATAACAATGACAATATTAAAATCCTATGCAAAGCAAGTAGTATGTTTATGTATGTTCTCGACCAAAAACTCCATACAAAATTTGCTGCATGCCTGCTTCTTCTTGTTCCTTTATTTTGCATTGCTTTTTAAACGAATGATTGGACGGACAGAATGAGTGTGTGCGTAACATGTAATGCGTATGATCGTTTTTTAATAGTAAATTCTTGGCACGTATTATCATACTCAATGCTGAAAAAATAGAAAAGGTATCTGCACCAATATAGTTGTTGTGTGTTTTTTATTTTTTTTTGTATATTTAATTAGAAGGATCTTTAATTTTAAATGTGATAAGAAAGAGTAGGTTGGTTGTGCGGTTATTTTTTATTTTTTGTGTGATTTAATTTGAAGGATCTGTAATTTTAAGATGATAACAAATTCTTGGCACGTATTATCATACTCAATGCTGAAAAAATAGAAATATAAACTGATAAGAAAGGGTGGGTTGGTTGTGGAGTTGTTTTTTATTTTTATTTTTTTTTTTGTGTATTTAATTAGAAGGATCTTTAATTTTAAATGTGATAAGAAAGAGTAGGTTGGTTGTGTCTTTTTAGTTTTGTATGATTTAATTAGAAGGATCTGCAATTTTAAATTGATAAGAAATTCTTGTCACGTACTGCTCATGATAAAATGTAGAAGAAATTGTAAACGGATGTGCACCTGCATGATAGTTTTCTAGGAATAATAGATTCTTATCGCAGTTTAGTGTATACAGGATGAACACCTGCATCATCGTTTTCTATGAATAATAGATTCTTATCGCGGTTTAGTGTATACCTGCATAATAGATTCTTGTCACGTACTGCTCATGATCAAATGTAGAAAAAATAGAAATACAAACTGATAAGAAAGGGTAGTTTGGTTGTACATGTTCTTTTTTTGTAAACAGGATCACCTGCGTGCTAGTTTTTTATATACCTAAATAGAAACATGATTGTGCATGTTCATTTTATTTGTATTACTTTTCAAACGAATGATTGGACGGACAGAATGAGTCTGTCTACATTTCCTCATCTACATCCCAGAGTATAAATAGACTTGTTTTTAAGGATTTAGAAGTCATTCTTGTGCTAGAAATTGATAGCGAGTTGTGTGTTCAAATTTATAATTTAAAATAAAATAAAAAAAAAATGGCTAGTTTTACTTGTGAATTTTGTCTTAAAGAATTCAAGTTTAATAGATCATTAAGAAGACATACTAGACTACATCATGATAGACCATCCACATCAATAAAATGCATACCATGCAATAAATATTTCTCAAGCCAGTTAAATTATAATCAACACATTTTAACACATTCAAAGATTGGAGACGGAGGAGAACTATTTGATACAGTTAATTGTACCGAGTGTAATCAACGTATTCCAAAGACGAATTGGCACTATCATATTCGTACAAATGCTCATAAACGTAATTGTGCTAACAAAGTTCGAAATGATAATGATGCTAATGATGATGATGAAGTAAAATGTATAAGATCAGTGTTTAATAATAGAATTATCACATATGTTGTTGAGAATAATGATGAAACGAATTTAATACCTGAGAACTTTTTATCGGGAATTAAATTCAAAGTGGCTAAGCTGTTAAATCATATGATTCAGAAACATGATAATATAAAATTCAATCTGGAGATATTTTGTGAATACATGTTAGTTAAAGAAGAGGAGAATTTATGTTATATTGAAATAAAATCGCATCAGACGAAGATGGTTATAATTAATCTGTCATCATCAACTACAGATGATCTCCTCAATATTTACAAAACACAATGCGATGTTATTGTAAAAAAAATGAGTGAATTCCAGGAACGTGATAGCGGATGGACATTAATACAAATATTACGGATCGAAATTAATATAAATAAATATCAGTGTATAAAAGGTTCGCAGTATATTCCTCTACCAACCCCAATACAAAAGAAACATGCATGCATCAATGTTCAAAATAACGATGAGTATTGTTTCAAGTGGGCAATAATATCAGCATTGTATCCTATTAATATCCATTCTAACAGAACTATATCATATAAAATTAATAACATTAGTGATGATATTATCACGTTGGAAAATGATATTGTTTTAAATTTTGAATACTTGACTTTTCCGCTACCAACAAATAAAATTAAAGATTTTGAAATGAAAAATCCCGATATTAGCGTGAACGTGTTTGGGTTAAATGATAACAATGATATAGTCGGACCCTACTACTCCAGTATAAATGAAAAAGCTAAGCACGTTAATTTATTATTATTAGAAGATGGTGAGAGGTTCCACTACGTATGGATTAAAAATATTTCAAGGTAAAACAATAATAATTTTGTGTTAAAAAAATGATATTAATATAAAATTATTTTACTTTCCATTTAATTACAGATTAATTAAAAGTCAACTTACAAAACACTGTCGACAAGTTTACATATGTAACACTTGTTTAATACATTTTTATAGTGAAACGGCGCTGATCAAACATAAAGATGAGTGCAACAAAATCGTAACTAAAATGCCCTCTGTAGACAATAATATCGTAAGTTTTAAAAATTACAAAAAGCAAATGGATGTACCTTTTGTAGTCTACGCTGATTTTGAGTGTATTCTAGAGACTATTAATATTCAAAATTCAGCTAATGTTAATTCAATACAAAAACATATTCCATTTGCTTATAGTTATTACATCAAATGTTCATTTAACAGTAGTTTAGATAAATTTAAAATGTACAGTGGTGATGATGCACCAAAACATTTCTTTGTAAATTTAGTTAAAGATTGTACAGATTTATATGTTAATTATTTAAGTATCGTGAAACCAATGAATACCTTAACATCTTCTCAACAGATTAGACAGAAAGAGGATGCAGTTTGTCACATTTGCAAAAAATTCTTATCTCATGTAGATAAGAATTATTACATCCAGGTGGATGTAATTCAACATATAATTTGTTTATTAAGTTGTCTACAAATCTTCTTCCAATCTTACACTGATTAGGTGTTTTTCTTTTGACTGTAGTTTATAACCATTTTTTTCATTACTTTCATACCTCTTCGCATGAAACACTACACCAGCTATACCAGCTATACTTGCAAGCTGTACTAGCTATACTAGCAAGCTGTACAATCTGTACTAGCTATACTAGGAAGCTGTACTAGCTATACTAGCTGGTATAGCTGGTGTAGTGTTTCATGCGAAGAGGTATGAAAGTAATGAAAAAAATGGTTATAAACTACAGTCAAAAGAAAAACACCTAATCAGTGTAAGATTGGAAGAAGATTTGTAGACAACTTAATAAACAAATTATATGTTGAATTACATCCACCTGGTTATCAGTTTTGTGGACCTGATACAAAACTTCAAAAACGATTAGCAAGAGGAGGCAAAGGAATAAATTTATTGGATGCAGCTTGTAGAAAGCACGATATAGCGTACCCAAATTCAAAAGATATAGACATAAGACATCAAGCAGATCGTGATCAGGTATAAATCAGATCGTGAGCAGATACAAAGCAGATCGTGACCAGACATAAAGCAGATCGTGAGCAGATACGAAGCAGATCGTGACCAGATACCAAGTAGATCGTGAGCAGATACGAAGCAGATGGTGATCAGATACATAGCAGATCGTGTCCAGATATAAAGCAGATCGGGAACAGATACAAAGCAGATCAAAATTAATATGAAAAAATTATCACAATGTCTAGAAATTACCATACTAAAATGTTAGAAGATCTTGTAAAGACAAGAGCTGTTCTAAAGGAAATGTTAAAAAATATTAAACTGAATCAAAATTTGAAATGAAACAACAGATAAACGTTTTTTTTTTCTATTTTTATTATGTAGATAAATAGATAGGTTTACATTCTTTCTTATTTTTTACACTTAATTTCTTATAAACTGTTAAGTCTGAGGTTTTTTATTTTATAATGTCCCCAGGCGTAAGTGTCAACATTATTTTCACATATAAATCTCTTATCGTCTAAATAACTTAAAGTTAATTTACTTATATATTGTGTATATACTTGATGAATTTTAGATCTAAACACATACATAGAATCATGATACAGCTTTTTCTCTAGTAGACATTTTCTAAAATCATTAATACTTAGTCTAGCTGTTACACTATTTTTAACACCTTTAATTTTTTTTATTTCTTTGTCTACTCTATCTATTTTGACGGAATACATTTTAGCTCGTAAACCAATGAATTCCCTAATAACTTTTCCATTACATTCATCTTTCATCATTCCCAATACTTTTTTATTCATCAAGGGGAAATTATATGAATTTTCTCTTGAATAAGCAGATGTATCGAAATGTGTTGGAATATCATTTCTAATATCA
Source organism: Sarcophaga subvicina (assembly GCA_936449025.2). NCBI lineage: Eukaryota > Metazoa > Arthropoda > Insecta > Diptera > Sarcophagidae > Sarcophaga > Sarcophaga subvicina. The sequence continues at coordinate 51,669,174 of OW388083.2, read as the reverse complement.
TCATACATATCATTTGTTTTCACATCATATATAAATGAATCGGTATCCATATAACAGAGATTAATATTATCAAGATATTTTGTCTTCATATAATCGTAATGAAAGTTATACATTTTCCATTTTGATAATTCTAGAACTGAAAAACCAATATAAATGGGTTTATTATATTCTGTTCGCACTCTACTCATTTCAACGGCAACCATTTGTTCAGTAATTTCAATACAACTATGAAAATTTGGTTTCGCAATTAGTGATCTGGCTCCTAATCGTTTTCTTCTATTTTCCCATCCCATTACTATTTTGATGTCTTTTCTCTTATCGACATTTTCCATAGTCTTACCATAGACAGCATTATTGAGTAATTTGAAAAAGTTTTGTTCAAATGTGTTTTTAGCTAATGTTCTATGATGGTTATTTACATCAATATATTTTTTTAACCAATTCGATTGATTAAATTGCAGAATTCTATGAATTTTCTTCAAAATTAATCCATGTTGAATACATTGCTGAAGATTGCGGTAATGTATTATATAATTCTTTTTGTCATTTAAGTCTGTTATTAATTTTCTATGTTTCATATTCTCAATTTTCTTATTTTCAGCACAGAATGGAAAATCACTATGGTGATCGTGCAATACAGTTGGATATTCCAAATCCACTTCTAAAATATAACCAAATTCTGAATCTTCTTCTACAGTAGTTATATTGAAGTCGTTACAGTTGTCAAGCCATTTAAAATTTTTATAGGGAAGATATTGAGACATTGCATAACCATATAAATTATTTACATCTAAATACATTAGATAATTTGATTCTTTTGTTGAATCATAGTCACTAACGTATTTATTATTAGCGGTCACATGTCGCTTACTGCATTGAACAATACCTCCCCTAATACCCCGCACAACGAAATTGTACATGTTGATATCTGTCAATAATTCCAACTCAATTTCAGTTGTTTTCAACATTGCATCCCAGGATAAACCGGGTGTGGTATAATATTGACAGGGGTCTAAATTGTAAATGTTTTTACAAACCTTACGAAAATTTTCAAATACATCACAAAGCAATAGGACATCAACTTTTAAATACAATAGAAGATAATCTAAAAGTTTCTTACATTTGAATGTATTCCAAACATTTTCAGCGTGTTCATAATCATCTACGCTACACGACTCATTAGTAAGTTTATTAAAGAAACATGATCGGGGTGGTAGTTCTGTTTCTTCAAGACGGTTGACTGAATCCAGATAGTCATATGGAAAGACACCTTTACGTTTCATTAAACTAAATTCATTGGGAGTTTGATAGATTGATTTTACTGTTAACAGATCATTATCTGACAAATATCCTGCTAGTTTTTCCAAACTTGATGGCATAAACCGACAAGAATCTAGAAAACGTAGTTCTATAGTATTTTTTTCATTTACATTAATCTTTTTCGATATAGATACATATAGTTCTTTGTTTAAGGGGATTACATTTGTATCACCTTCAATAGAAGAGAGTTCTCTCACGAACAAATGGCAATCATATAATGATAGATTATGAAAGAATATAGGAATAAAATTTGCTATTTGATACTCTAAATTACATTTGTTATGTGCCGGTCCTCTATATTCACCTGTTAAGTGACAATGATCAGCTACTCGATCTACATGAGATAAGAATTTTTTGCAAATGTGACAAACTGCATCCTCTTTCTGTCTAATCTGTTGAGAAGATGTTAAGGTATTCATTGGTTTCACGATACTTAAATAATTAACATATAAATCTGTACAATCTTTAACTAAATTTACAAAGAAATGTTTTGGTGCATCATCACCACTGTACATTTTAAATTTATCTAAACTACTGTTAAATGAACATTTGATGTAATAACTATAAGCAAATGGAGTATGTTTTTGTATTGAATTAACATTAGCTGAATTTTGAATATTAATAGTCTCTAGAATACACTCAAAATCAGCGTAGACTACAAAAGGTACATCCATTTGCTTTTTGTAATTTTTAAAACTTACGATATTATTGTCTACAGAGGGCATTTTAGTTACGATTTTGTTGCACTCATCTTTATGTTTGATCAGCGCCGTTTCACTATAAAAATGTATTAAACAAGTGTTACATATGTAAACTTGTCGACAGTGTTTTGTAAGTTGACTTTTAATTAATCTGTAATTAAATGGAAAGTAAAATAATTTAATATTAATATCATTTTTTTAACACAAAATTATTATTGTTTTACCTTGAAATATTTTTAATCCATACGTAGTGGAACCTCTCACCATCTTCTAATAATAATAAATTAACGTGCTTAGCTTTTTCATTTATACTGGAGTAGTAGGGTCCGACTATATCATTGTTATCATTTAACCCAAACACGTTCACGCTAATATCGGGATTTTTCATTTCAAAATCTTTAATTTTATTTGTTGGTAGCGGAAAAGTCAAGTATTCAAAATTTAAAACAATATCATTTTCCAACGTGATAATATCATCACTAATGTTATTAATTTTATATGATATGGTTCTGTTAGAATGGATATTAATAGGATACAATGCTGATATTATTGCCCACTTGAAACAATACTCATCGTTATTTTGAACATTGATGCATGCATGTTTCTTTTGTATTGGGGTTGGTAGAGGAATATACTGCGAACCTTTTATACACTGATATTTATTTATATTAATTTCGATCCGTAATATTTGTATTAATGTCCATCCGCTATCACGTTCCTGGAATTCACTCATTTTTTTTACAATAACATCGCATTGTGTTTTGTAAATATTGAGGAGATCATCTGTAGTTGATGATGACAGATTAATTATAACCATCTTCGTCTGATGCGATTTTATTTCAATATAACATAAATTCTCCTCTTCTTTAACTAACATGTATTCACAAAATATCTCCAGATTGAATTTTATATTATCATGTTTCTGAATCATATGATTTAACAGCTTAGCCACTTTGAATTTAATTCCCGATAAAAAGTTCTCAGGTATTAAATTCGTTTCATCATTATTCTCAACAACATATGTGATAATTCTATTATTAAACACTGATCTTATACATTTTACTTCATCATCATCATTAGCATCATTATCATTTCGAACTTTGTTAGCACAATTACGTTTATGAGCATTTGTACGAATATGATAGTGCCAATTCGTCTTTGGAATACGTTGATTACACTCGGTACAATTAACTGTATCAAATAGTTCTCCTCCGTCTCCAATCTTTGAATTAGAGCTGTTCAATGTTAATCGATGCATCGTAAACATCGATGTTTTGATTTCGATACATCGTTAAAATGTCGATGCATCGTATCATACGATGTTAATCGATACATCGATATTTTTTATTCGATGTATCGAAAAGCTGAGTTTTAAATTTACGTATCCGGCAGCTTTTGTTTAAGTAGCAGATTGCAACTCATTTAAAGTAGTGACAATGTTTTTAAACAAAAACCCTCTAAGAATGACTTAATTTGATTTAAAATCGCTTGATTTTATTTTTTTTCAAAATTGGCCCTTTTTTCTCAAAAGAAAGCTTATACAATTTCCTTTAAGGCCTTTATAATCGCTTAATGGGATGTGAGTGGGATATCTATCACAAAAATTATTTTTTAATTCAAGAATAAGATTTTTGAATATTTGGCATGAAAACGTACTACCTAAATGATCTTAAAAAAGTTTTTGCATTCTAAGGACATTCGGAAATTAGTTTTTTATAAACAGTGTTAAAGTTTGGACGTGCGTTATTTACAATGGCTTCCGCTTCCAAAAAGGAAATGTTTACTTCTTTTTGTTGTAATTCCTTAAACAAAAAGAAGCACAGATCATCAGATATGCGAAATATTTCCGACAACTTATTGAAAAAATCCCCAACGCTTTCAAAACGTTTGCTAATTTGTGGATCGTGCAGGAATATGGTGGGAAAGTTGGACACATTACCGGTTATTCGAGATGAGAACAAAATCAATTCTGAAAATGATGACAGTTCTGCAGGAGATGATGGTTGTTCTAACTTTTCAGTAGAACCTATAAGACCTAATAATGAGTGCCAAAATTAACATCACAAGGATGGAGTAAGAGTTTTTGAACAAATAAAAAAGAAGTACAAAACGTCACATAGCAGATCTGAAAGAATTCAACTCCTTACTCTTGCCCCATCGTCATGGAGTTGTTCAAAAATAATGACCGAGTTTGGAGCGTCTCAACAAAACGCAAGAATTGCTAAAAATTTGGTTGCTGAGCATGGGATTCATACACTTCCAAGCGAGAAGAAGGGAAAAACTTTAGCGTGCAAAACTGAAGCTCTAGTAACTCAATTTTATCATAAAATATTGAAATAATATTGAAAAATCTTATTCTTGAATTAAAGAATAATTTTTTTGATAGATATCCCACTCGCATCCCATTTGAGCAAAAAAAAAAAGGCCCATTTTGAAAAAAAAAATTATTTAAAAAAAAAAATAAAAATTTTTTTTTAAAAAATTAAAAAAATTATTTTTGGAAAGATTGAAGAAATAGCTATCTAATATCCTTCGAAAAATTTTTGCTAGGATCAATAGGTGAAAAGTTACACACATTTTAAAAAAAACCTGTATGACCAAAATGTCCAACTTTGGCCCCCTCTAACTCCGGCAGTTCTTGACTGATAGAGCTGAAAATTTGTGTCTGGCATACTATTCAATAACCGTGGTGCAAATTTCATCCAAATCGGAAGACATCGATTTTAAAAATTGGGTCACTTGACACGAAATTCCCCATATATTAAAAATTTTGTTTTTTTCTATCCATATAAATATAACTTGATGTCATGTTTTACACAATTAGGACCGTAATAATCTAATAACACTGAATTTAATGAAAAAATTCCTCGTAAAATAAACAATTCTTGTATTCAATATGTTAAAATAATTCGACTTTTATTCAATAAATTTTGTTAAGTTCCAGTTAGAATAAATACGATGCATCGCAAACATCGATGTTTTTTTTAATTGATGCATCGAATAACATCGATGTTAATTAATGATGAATCGAATGGCAAAAAACATCGATGTTATTTTTACATGAACGGCTCTACTTTGAATGTGTTAAAATGTGTTGATTATAATTTAACTGGCTTGAGAAATACTTATTGCATGGTATGCATTTTATTGATGTGGATGGTCTATCATGATGTAGTCTAGTATGTCTTCTTAATGATCTATTAAACTTGAATTCTTTAAGACAAAATTCACAAGTAAAACTAGCCATTTTTTTTTTATTTTATTTTAAATTATAAATTTGAACACACAACTCGCTATCAATTTCTAGCACAAGAATGACTTCTAAATCCTTAAAAACAAGTCTATTTATACTCTGGGATGTAGATGAGGAAATGTAGACAGACTCATTCTGTCCGTCCAATCATTCGTTTGAAAAGTAATACAAATAAAATGAACATGCACAATCATGTTTCTATTTAGGTATATAAAAAACTAGCACGCAAGTGATCCTGTTTACAAAAAAAGAACATGTACAACCAAACTACCCTTTCTTATCAGTTTGTATTTCTATTTTTTCTACATTTGATCATGAGCAGTACGTGACAAGAATCTATTATGCAGGTATACACTAAACCGCGATAAGAATCTATTATTCATAGAAAACGATGATGCAGGTGTTCATCCTGTATACACTAAACTGCGATAAGAATCTATTATTCCTAGAAAACTATCATGCAGGTGCACATCCGTTTACAATTTCTTCTACATTTTATCATGAGCAGTACGTGACAAGAATTTCTTATCAATTTAAAATTGCAGATCCTTCTAATTAAATCATACAAAACTAAAAAGACACAACCAACCTACTCTTTCTTATCACATTTAAAATTAAAGATCCTTCTAATTAAATACACAAAAAAAAAAATAAAAATAAAAAACAACTCCACAACCAACCCACCCTTTCTTATCAGTTTATATTTCTATTTTTTCAGCATTGAGTATGATAATACGTGCCAAGAATTTGTTATCATCTTAAAATTACAGATCCTTCAAATTAAATCACACAAAAAATAAAAAATAACCGCACAACCAACCTACTCTTTCTTATCACATTTAAAATTAAAGATCCTTCTAATTAAATATACAAAAAAAAATAAAAAACACACAACAACTATATTGGTGCAGATACCTTTTCTATTTTTTCAGCATTGAGTATGATAATACGTGCCAAGAATTTACTATTAAAAAACGATCATACGCATTACATGTTACGCACACACTCATTCTGTCCGTCCAATCATTCGTTTAAAAAGCAATGCAAAATAAAGGAACAAGAAGAAGCAGGCATGCACCAAATTTTGTATGGAGTTTTTGGTCGAGAACATACATAAACATACTACTAAAGCAAATGTACAAACGCCTATTCCAAGGTACTGAAATAACATCGGCTGAAAGTGATGAAGATATTTCCGTTGCACAAGTATATCAATGTTTTACAGAAAAGTTGGAAAACACCAGAACAGAAACAGAACCATAAATTTAGACATACTTTTTAATGCCTCGTTAACGTTACTCTAGTAGCCTTACAGCAAATTAAATACAGCAATTTCCAACGCTGTTTCAAAAAAAATGATGTTTGTATTAATAGTGAAGAAGATGTAATCCACACTCTCTACATGATGGATGAGGCACTTTCACGTCTTTGGAAAAAGTATCAGTTCTTCAAAAATTTGATTGCAAAATATTCAACAACAAAACAATGTGCTATGTGTACAAAAACCAAAGATTAAAATGAATTGTTATTGTGTTTTTTGGTTGTCTGTAATTGATTGATTGTTAAAAGTTTGTTTAAAATAAAGATAAGTACTGCTGTGATGTTGGTAATCTAATCTAAATCTAATCTTATGGTTTCTTGTGGCTTTGTTTGAATTAAATTTTAAAGGAGCCAAAAACTAGAAAGTATTTAAAAATTTGTAATATTTAGGAGCTACAAAATTATATAAGAAACGTATTTACTATCGGGTGAGTTCAATAATATCAATATCAGCATGAAAGCTAAATGACACAAAATTTTAATAACTTCTTTCGAATGAACTAATTTGACTACTTTATCCATTATTAGCTTCTTGAAAGTCTACGATGAAGATGTGAAAAACTTATCTTTGTGGATCCATGTATGTATTCAATTTTAAAATTAAAAATAAAGGCATTATCATGGATTATTCGCAGTATTAAAGCTAAAATTTAAACCGAAGGGAAGCTTAAAATCAAAATTCGAAACGTCCAAAAACTACGAACTAAAACTCGCTGTAAATTTAATATACTGACAATTACCTGAAAATGCGGATAATATGCAACGTATATGAAAATACTGGTAATATACGCACCGCATATGTCACAGTGATCACAATTGTGGTAACCTTTTATAATGTTCAGGGCAATAATTTGTGTACTGAGTATTACCAAATGAGTATTACGACCGCAACTTAGAAATCATAGCAGCTAGTTTAAAATTTATAACCTAAAAAGTATGAATGTACAATGCTAGCAATATAATCAGAAAGGTGTAAATTACAGATCAAATGCTTTATACCATGTTCAGATATACACCTTGATTGCGTAAATCGCAATAAACGCCATTACTGAGCTCAATATTTCATATAAAGTTTCAATTAATAATTGCGCAATAAATACGCTAATTCTTATAATATTGAGTAAAATTTAAAATGCAGCACTGTCATAAGTGCGTTTAGTGAGCATATTACAATTAACAATACTTGACAACTCACATGTCGACAACGACAAATAAAAAAAAAACAACAAAATGAAAACCAAAACAAAAACAATGCTGTTGAAACAATCAGTTGTTTTGTTTACCAGCTGTCAAATGAGTATTGAATAAGCAGCTGAACTGTGTATATTATTATGTCTGAACACTTAAAATATTGTAACCAATTAACTGAATGTTGACCCAATAAAAGTGCATATCTGAACATAGTATTAAGAATAGGATGTGTCATAATAATAATGAAAAAAAATCTAAAAAAATTATTTAAATAATTGCAAAAAATGGATAGGATAATATTATTGAAACGCTATATAAACTCTACGAACGGGTTAATATTACAGATTAAAAAATCGCTAATCGTTATCAAGAAGATCATAATTTAACTATTCGTCTTACATTTAATGTCACTGATATCCAAAAAGACATTAATGCGTCTACTAATAATGTTTACTAACCTCAGTAGTAATGTTATAATCAACAATACTTAATTATCACTACTTTACTGGTATAAAGTATGTATACGCAAATAAAAAGTAACATAGAGGAAAATATTAAAATTTGTATTGTATAATACTGTTACGTTTTTAACTTTTTAAAAACGTTTAAAATATGAGTTCGTTGATTGCAAACAAACTAAAAATAAATTTGTGTTTAGTTTCAATTAAAGCTGTCTGAATTCTTACTCGTTGCCTGCTATGTCTTGCCTTTTTATATGCCAACGTAATCAGTCTGATGAAGATTCTTGAAGTCGAACGTTCGGGATTTCGCCCTCTCGAGAACTCTATCGCGACTTCATTGTTGTATGTGTATTTTGTTCACACTGCTTGTTGTTGCGGTCTCGCTTACTTGTCTATCCCATTTTCTTTCATACTGATGTTGTTGGTTTACTTGTAACAAGTTCGTTATATTTGTTTGTATAGCTTTTGCTCATTTTAATGTTAAACGATGTACACCGTTTAAAATGGGGTAACGTTAATTAATAGATTTGTTTTACTTATATTTGTTAAATAAGCTAAATACAGAGGCAGTTGTTTGAGTGACTATGTATATAATATGTATAATTAACGCATAAATACTTTTAACTTATTTTATTTTATGTTTTAAATAAATTTTGTGCTGTAATTATCTTAAAATATATTCACAAAAATCTAAATTTTGTGTCATAAAGAAATAATGCATTACTTATCCCCAAAAAATTACTCTTTTCGCTTGTGTTTTACTACCACACAAATAGATGTTTGATTGAAATTGTTTATACTACAAAAACAGGGCATAAAGATAGATTTAAAGTTGGTTATCCTTTCTTATTTATGCTGAGTGTTTTTATTTGTTTTCAAATATACTCCAATTGTTCCACAAAAGTGAAGTAGATATCAGCTTCTGTTTTAAGACTTTTAAAGACACAATAAGGCTCTTTAGAGAAACTCTTACAACTTCTATGAATATTACAAAAAATTGAAACTGAAAACTAAAGGAACTTCTAAATTTCACACAAAATAATATGACAATAAAATTTCACTTGTTGATACCCTCTATTAAAACCACTTTGCGATATTACTAGTGTCGTGTACGTCTCAAATAACTGTCTATTGTTGAGTATACGCCTTAATTTAAAATATTATTTATTTAAAAAAACTCTGTTAAGTACGTTCAGTAATTTAATATTTACTTGAAACTAGGGTATTTCCAGTGGTCGAAAGAAGAACTTAATTACAGAACTTAATAATTCAGCCCATCTGAACTTCTTGAATACACAACAGAATACACATACAAAAAAGGGTAGTGGAATCAGATTTCACGATCTTAGGAACCAATGGAATTCTCAAAAATGTGATATAATTGGTCGCCAAACTCGTCTCTCAATAGACTCAATTCCAAAGATTCCATCAGAAAAACGACAAACTTCAATTAGCATTTTTGGCATTGCAACTATATTCATGATATTTTTTTTACTCTGATACTCTAAATATCTAAATATCACTTTTTATGAGAATAACATTTAATTGTACCTCAGTTGGATCTGATATTTCACTATCTACAATAAGCGTTAAAGGTTATTGTGCCTTAAGGGACAGTAAGGCAGATGGATATAAATGGTGAACGTAAGTATATTATTTATTGATATGACACTTGCATTAATTTCTGGTTTGTGCAAATTCCAGAAACTAGAAATATTAAGAAATATACAAACAAAGTTACGTTTGCATTATCTTATCACATTTCTTTATAACGTCCATTGACGGACGATTTTATTTACGTCGTTGTAGTAGATTAACCCTCTAGTGCCCACGAGCGCCTGTAGACGGGTTAAATTCAATGCTCATTTATTCGCTTTACAAATTCTATCTTGCTTCCGTTTTGTATTTTGATTAATTCAGAAAGTTCAAAAATTATTTTTATTATATTTGTAACATAAAATCAAATAAAATATTAAAAGTGGTTAAAGTTAAAAAAAAAATTATTAGTGTGTTGCTGGTAGTGTTAAGAAAGCACAGAGAAAAAACTTTTGGAAGCATTTTATAGATCTTGTAAGGTAGCCCGTCTGGAGGCGGTCTTAGAGCAATTCAACAAAAACCAAAAAAATCGTGGTTAACAGACATGCAACGCCGACAAATGCAAAAGTTGTCCCCGCTTTCTATTGAAGAAATTGGGTAAATTTTGGATTTAACGAATTTCGTAGAAGAAGATGTGGAAGACGATTTGGCTGATGATGCTTGTGAGACCACGGGCCATACCAACGTTGGATTTGACGAGGCGATAAATAGAGCGGTGAATATGTCAGAATCAATGCCGCTACTCCAAACGGAAGTCCCTAGTCATTATTAACATTATTATGCCTGTCTACTTCGATTGATTCAATTACTCCTCGGTCACAGAAACGCAAACGTAATGTGCCTGCAAAGCAGAATATCATTCAGCCTGAAAATAGTATTAAATGTAAAACAAGGGAGTTTATTGGATCTGTTTCGATATAGATCCCAAATCTCTAGATAACTCTGCGATTGCATTTTCTGATCCCGAACTAGCAGAATATCTCACAAAGCTTGATACGCCTTTCATATGCTTCGAGTACTTTCTGGGTGACACTATCATTGAGCACATTGTTGAACAATCGAATTTATGTGCCACTCAAAAAGTTTGGAATTTCGTCAATATATTAACACAAAACATAGGTATCACGTTTTGTCCGCTCTGAAAAAAGTTTTTTCACATTGCCCCAATATAATATACATAACAGTAATATAAACTTGTGTCTTTCTAATCACAAGGACTACTTCTACTATTTTCACCATAAATGATTTGACCAAACTGTTTTTTTCCATAAATATTGATTTTTTATTCAAAATTTACCTTATAAAGCAATGAATTCTGAAATTTTGTTCTTTATTTTTTATACATCTCTTTTATAATCTGTTCTTTTTTTAAATAAAATATTTCACTCTACTTATATGAGGAAAAAAAAATTGTAAAACTTTTTGGATTCTTTGCCGAAACCCGCCTAGGGGTGGTCTAAGATTTTAACGCTATACAATCCGATTTGAACAAAAAAAATTTTTTAATATTATTTACTTTTAAGACAAATCAAACCCAGAAATAATTTTTTAATCCAGAAAAAAAAATATGAGCACTAGAGGGTTAAAAAGTTTTTAATTATTCCTTTGCTTTCTGTATAAACTTTTCAATGGCGAAATAACTGCGTCGGAGAAAAGATTGTCATCTACGACGATGAGAACTTTTGATAAATAATCCTTCGGTATTAGTGACACCCTACTAATTGTGGCCATAGTATTATGTTGTCATTTCTATTTTATTTATTCTTTTTATTACTTCGCTTTTTAAAATAAAGAATAAACGCATTTCTTTACTACATTGCGACAATTAAAACAACATTTTTGTTTTGGTTTCCTTCTAGCAGTTACACTGTCATTTATTTTGTTGGTTTTTATATGGTTTTTATATCTTTCTTTTCATTCACTCTTTCCTGCACGAACATGGCTATAATGCACTTAGCTTATGCGAATTTTTGTTTTGTGGCAAGTTAAGTGTTGCAGTGCAAGTTTTGTCAACAATTTTTTCGTTATTTCTTAAATCTTTTTGTTGTTTAACGCTTTGGGAAGCAAAACATTATTAATTAATAATAATATTGTTACGAAAATGGAATTCGTGCAACATCGTTTAACATTAAAATGAGTAAAAGCTACTCAAACAAATATAACAAACTTGTTACAAGTAAACCAACAACATCAGTATGAAAAAAACGGGATAGACAAGTAAGCGAGAACGCAACAATAGGCAATGTTCACAAGGTATACAAACAACAATGAATTCGCGATAGAGTTCTCGAGAAAGCGAAACCACGAACACTCGAAATTAAAAACCTTCATCAGACTGTTTACTTGGGCATATAAAAAGGCAAGATAAAGCAGGCATCGAGTAGTAACAATTCAGTCAGTCCTGTGGGAAGTTGCGTAGCGTGTGAAGAGAACAGTCGTGGTTTGGAGATCGCCGTTGTAAAGACCTGCCGAAAATTGTTAGTGATTACGCAAGCAGAAGTGTAAAGAAGAATAGCAAACTAAACAAATTGTTGTCCTATCATCAAGTTGTGAACAGTGGCACATCAAATAGTGTGAACAATAAAGAATTTATCAAAAACTAAACACAAATAAATTTTTATTTCGTTTGCATTCAACGAACTCATATTCTAAACGTTTTAAAAAAGGTAAAAACGTACCTATGTATATTTACAAAAGAAAGCATAATAAGCAAGCTTTTTATGCCTTAATGAGTCTTAGTATAATACGTTCGGAATGTTAAGTAAAATCGAATTTTACAGACTTCTCCCAAATTTGATCTCTTGAGGTTAAAGGAGTCCAAATAAGCTTTGAGTTTACATATATTACCTTGATAAACGGACTCAAATAAGTCTCCGTACAGGCGAAATAAATTTTCACAATATTTCAAGAACACTTGCCAGATTTGTAAAAAAATAAAATTATATACATATATATATGTCACTATCAAAATTGTTATCCCTTTCTACTTCGATTGATTCAATTACTCCTCGGTAACAGAAACGCTAACGTAATGTGCCTGCAAAGCAGAATATCATTCAGTCTGAAGATAGTATTAAATGTAAAACAAGGAGGTATTGGATCTGTTTCGGATATAGATCCAAAATCCCACAATTTCGCGAAAATCTTGTGGCGCCAAAAGAATTTAGTACTAGATAATTCTGTGATTGCATTTTCTGAGCCCGAATTAGCAGAATATCTCACAAAGCTTGATACGCCTTTCGTATGCTTCGAGTACTTTCTAGGTGACACTACTATTGAGCACATTGTTGAACAATCGAATTTATGTGCCACTCAAAAAGATATAAGAACTTCCTTCTTTACAATCAGTTTGGAAATTCGTAGATATATTAACACAAAAACACAGGTATCACGTTTTGTTCGCTCTGAAAATAGTTTTTTGACGTCGATTACCCCAATATAATACAAACATATGTCTTCCCAATCGCAAGAACTACTTCTACGATTTTCAATATACATGACGAACAAACTTTTTTTTTCCAATAAATATTGATTTAAAGATATAATAAGGATGCAATGAATAAGCAAAATATTTTAAATAAATAGTATTTCAGTTCTTGCTGCTACAGTATTGACTAAAAGATTTGCTTGTTAATCTGCATAATAATGAAAAAAAGTGTAAAGGAATTGATGAAAATATTAGAATAATATCAACAGCTTAAATGTTACAGAAGAATATGCGTTCGCTCTAAATTTCTCTAGGAAGAGGTTGAGCAAAAATAAAAAATGCTTTCCTGGTAAAGAATATCAAAAACATAGCAAGATTATGAGAAACCAATATATAAAACAAAACAAAAAAACCCAACTCTGTGCGGGTGTTATCATAAAATAAAACTTAAATAATTTCATTTTCATGATTTATAAAAATTTATTAAAATATGAATTTAATTTAATCTGTAATAAAATACATATGTACATTTATATAATAATATGTAATAAATTTGACTCAGAAAAAGTTTGTTAGCGACATTAGTCATTCCACTTAAGGGGTTAATATATCAAATGACTTCTGATAAATTCTTATATTTACAGAGAAGAGCAATTTAAACATTTTTGGATTAAATGGTAAAGATTTTAACAGCAACCGTAGAATATGGAGGCTCTGAAATTAATAGTGGAAAAATTTCATTATTTTAAAATTTATATACAAAATTTTTATTTAAATATTTTTTTAGCTAAATTACACTATGCGACGATATAAAAAAATTAAATACACCCAGCTAATGATGTAGTGTATGTTGTGAGTTTTGTTGAGCAGAACGCAAATATATTTATTTTTATATTTCTTGAACCCTCCAAACTTATTTTATTTTACAAAAACATTTCTTTTTACTTTACGCACAAATTTATTGATTACACAACCATTTCTGAACCGATATCCAAAATTTAAACCTTATTAGAAAGGAGAGAGATGGACCCTTAAAACGATTGATTTAATATGCTATTAGGTTTGATGAGGTAAACTTGACAAATGCGATTTTTTTCATATTTTCTAAAGTTTGTCCGTTCATAGTAGCAAATTTTAATAAAAAAATATGAAAAAAGGGATGACATTCTGAAAGTGCATTATCTTGCGAATAGATTAACACTTCGTTCGAGGAAATCGGTAAAAAATTACCACACTTATTATTTAAAGAGTCTAGGAGTCGAGTTATATTTTTCATGTATATATTTTTTCAAATGGACTTTTAGTTCAACTAGTCAACGGAGTCAACTTTAAACTGTTGGTTTCGCCACTCATGTTTAAAATTAACACACACATCATAAGTGGTTAGAAGCTAAGTCGTAATACTAACTAAAGCGTTGCAATGACCTGAGCATTTCGATCACAGTTCAATGGCCATTATTACAACTTGCCGTTAACTATAGGGAGGATTTTAATGGGCAGATAAATTGTTTTTCATTCTTATAAGTGGACAATATGGTAGAAGTGAGCGTTAAGCTAAAGAGAGGATCATCCTACCTTTAACTTTTAGGGCCATTGTTACAACTTGCCGTTAAACTTGGGTTTAGTTAAAGGTACCTTTAGCTAAAGGGAACTTTAAAGTTACCTTTAACTTATTTCCATTATTACAAGTTACAGATAACATTTTTCAAAAGTATGGCAGTGCCGGAGCAATGTCGATAAAAGTCGCCATAATGAAAATAATATATAATATGGCAAGTTCAAACATAGTGACCTTTAAATGTTAAAGGTAGGATGATCCTCCCTTTAGCTTAACGATCACTTCTATCTTATTGGGTACTCATAATAACGAAAAACAATTTATCTGCCCCTTAAAATCCTCCCTTTAGTGTCTCTAAAAAATGTCATATATTTCCACTTTTTAATATAATTCCAACAAATACAATTCGCACCACTTATAAAAACTGCAAAAGGCAGTAGATCAAATCCATTAACATCGTTAAAAGTGTTAAATATTTCAACGACGTCAGCATACATCACTACCTTAGAACGGCGTCCAACGATCAAAGCGGCTAATTAAAAGGCCATAAAACGTTTCATGCAAAAAACGTTTGTGAAATGAGATGTTTGTCAAGTTTCACCATCTTGTTGAAACCAAACATCGTTTACCTCAATACCATGAAGAGCGGGTACAAAACAAATCGGTTATCATGGCGAGATATATCTCACCATTGACTATAATGGTTGTGCCATCCTCATTTTCAAAGAAATATGAGCCAATGATGCCTCCGCTTCACAATCAGCACCAAAAAGTGACTTGTAAGGGGTGAATTGGCTTCTGTAAGACCACGTGTGGCTTTTCTGAGCCGAAAATACGGCAGTTTTTTTGAATTTTGTGACAGAATAGAATGACATAAGTATTGCCTGATTCGAAGTAACCGATGGTATAAATTTAAACCGATAGATGGCCCATTCGGCCCAAATGAGTAAATACAACAAAACAAAGAAACCCGTCGTTGCCAATGCGTTTAAATAAAACTCCGACATTGCCCCGCCACTGCCATATTTTTGAAAAATTTAACTTTTTTTATCATTAGGTTGTAATAACAAAAAGAAGATAAATGTGACTTTAAAGTTCACTTTACCTAAAGTTATCTTTAACTAACCCCAACTTTAACGGGAAATTGTAATAATGGCCCTAAGTTGCTTTAACTAATTTTTTCAGTATAAAACATACATATTAACTTCTGAATTATGACTGTGTGGAACAAACAGTTCTTCTTGGTGCATATTAAGCTTGTACTATAAATTTCTGCATATAATAATGGGTTAAATCATAAATTATTGTGTTGTTTAATAATACATGTCATAAGTTTTTATTTTTTTCAGCAAAATTTTATTGCTTTATATTTTGAACAAAAAAGAAAAAAAAACTGCAGTAAAATTTATAAAAAAAAAATGGAAGTAAGACTGTGCAATATATTTAGACTGCAAAGCTTAAACGGCATTTGTGGAAAAAAGTTGAATAAATATAAAACGAACCGGATCATAAGAAGAAATTAAACAAATCAAAATATTTGCGTATGCTTTAGGATAAGTACCATATATTTGGACAAGTTATTTAAAATACGAAATTATTTTTTGTTTCAGAATGTTACAAAAAATATGGAAATTATGCAGACAGTATTTTCTTTATTAAATTTTTGAATAATTCAATTCATCATGGCATATAAACTTCAACGAAAATTAATTCATCGAATTAGTTGTATAGATTATACAACCTCACTGTAAAATTTAATTAGCAGTCTTTTAGGTATAGTTTTTTAGGTATTAAAAGAGCCGCTCTACCTGGGGAAGTTCTGATGATAAATTTTGGAAGTACAAACGTTTTTTTTTTCTTAAGGCTCAATGTGTTGAACAAATACAGAGAAGATATCCAATTCTGTGCCTTTCTAACACCGTTCTAACACAGATTCTGGGAAGGTTTAAGATAAGTCGTGTATTTTGTCAATCAATAGAAGATCAAATTTGTCTGCTATCAATACAACTGTATTTATTTTCTAACCTTTACTTTACTTGTGTTACATTCATTCACTCTAAGTAAGTGTCTAACGGCGCTAAAATATCAATAAATATTTTTTCTTAATATTCTACAATTCTATAATTATAATTAATATTTTCTATAATTTCTTTTTTTTAAGAAACTCGCGTTCAAATTAATTAATTTATAATTTAAACTTTTAAATAGGGCACTAATGAACTTACGGAGGCCAACTTTCTCGATTAAATTTTACCACACGGTTGCGCTTATGTTTTACAACAAACCAAAACATGTACACTCTAAAAGTCAACCAAATTATTGAAAGCAGCACGGGTGAATGGCGACTGGCCATTACGTGCTTGAAAATGTCGATATCTTCCACGATTAATACGTTCATTTGTAGTCATACCTAACTATATAACCAGATATGTTGGGCATATGGCTGAAAGAATAACCCAAGACATGTGCAGGAGGGCATTATTCATAACCCATCCAATCCAAGCATTACAATCGCCAATGGCGCGTAGTGCGGCAAGAAAATCATCAAAATGTACATTACAACTATTCATATAATAGTAAGATACACCATATACCATCAAACCACACATAATCAAAAGCATTCACAGAAAATACATGAAGTATGTATGATTTTTTTAACCCAATACAATTAACAACCCAAGGACAATGATGATCGAAGCATGCCACAGATCTATCACATCACTGCAGTGCTTTGAACGTATAGGACGCCTAACTAAACAACCAAAACAAAAACCAATTCCACCCCGTTCCGATAATTCCACGATAGTCTTAAATCGTTGTTCCTGCGTTGGTTGCATTGTGCCTGGATCTCCTTTCCATGATTTAATAAAACATATCCATACGCCCACGGAACATGTTAAGAACAGCACCGTAGTGCCAAATGAGACTGCATCCACAATATGTACAAGCCATGTTATATAACCAGGCTTTCGTTGCACAATAAACAAATATGAAATACAGCATAGAGACAACCCAATAAGAAGAATTTTATAACGTACAACGTATTTAAAGTAAATATGACACCGGCCAAGTAAAAACCGGTAAAAGGACACGCAACCATTGACCACCAACCTAATCGTTTGTCATGCTTGACGCGTGTCATCAGAGATCTTCTTTGTTGCGGTGATAACGACGCATCCTTAACTCGTTCCATCACTTTTGCTCTTATCCTCGCGCCACCAACTTGTGATTCACGCATTGTCTTCATATGTACATATATCTTTATACTGAATTCAGGAAGTTGAAAAAACAAAATTTAACTGTTATGGTAAGGTTTCACTTCCACTATTGTAGTATAATTTCGATCCGCCAGTGACTACTTGAATAATAATTTCATTATTAAACCAGGATTGAAAACACTTTAAGGTGTCTTGTAATCATTTGGCGCATGAGATTTTACATGACTAATTTGTCTGTGTGAAGTCGCCGTAGTCTAGTAGGTAGTGTGGTGGCTTATTAGGCGTAAGGCCACGGTTAAACCCCAGGGCAGACATCAAAACGAAATATGAAAAAATATTTCTTCGGCTACTTCCTCTCAGCAGATTTCTGGCAATAACTCTTAGAGTAAATAAAATTCCCGTTAAAAGTTTCTCAAAAATCTGTCGTTCACAACACGCACAACATAAGTCGGGTGAGAAGGTAGATCGTAATCCTGAATGGAGGGTTGCAATGACCAATTATGCACATATGTACAGAACCAAAAACGGAAGGAACTAAAAAATATATAATATTGTGGATATCAACGTATCCATTATTTTCAAGAAAGTACGAAGCGCAAAGCAGGCTACGGAATCAGTAAAATTTCAGACAGTCTTGTGTGAAGACGCGGTGTGTTTATAAAGAATAATCGTAGTTTGCAGATCTCCGTTATAAAGATCTGTTGAACAATTGACTAGTAATGAGTATTGTTTATGCAAAAGATTGCAAAGAGGAATACCAAACAAAGCAATTGTTGTGTTTTACATCAAGTTGTGGACAGTGGCATACATAATTGTGCGAATTTAATAAAAACTAAACACAAATTTATTTTTATTTTATTTCAATCTACAAGCTCATATTTTAAACGTTTTTAAAAGGGAAAAACGTAGCAATATTTTTTAATTGCAACTATAATATTATGAATAACAAAATAAATTGCTACATTTGTTTAAAACTTATCATCATCTTTTAAATCAAAATTTTTAACGATTTTATTTTATAGAGAAATGAAAATAAAATTTTACCTTTCGTTCGAGCCTATATAAAATATAATGTATTTGTGTTCTTTCCGTTGTTCACAAAAATAAAGTACTTCCTACTTCCTGAATAAATATAATACATTTTTTATCGTCTAAAAAAGCATTCGTTCACAAAAAAATATAACAAGAAACTACAAAATAAACGACAATGACGTAAAATAAGACAACAACAAAATTTCTTAAAATATTTAATAAATTTATTAAGAGTTCTTTGATGGCCCAGTTGGTAGTGTGCTAAACTTCGTGCCGAGGCCGTGGGTTCTATTCCCACCAGGTGTTTTGTGAGTGTCTGTTTGATTGACATCTGATTGTATATGATTAACTGCAGTAGAAAAAGAAAGTGAGAATTATTATAAAGCAATTCTCGTGAAAAAAGAATTTACTCTATTCAGAGAAAATAACGAAAAATTAAAAAACATATTTGACCTCTTTCCTCTCTTCTATAACTACTACCTTTCTGTTTTTCCAATACAATGCACTACGTGAGAAGGAATCATCTCTTAAGTGTTGGCAGACATATGTATGTTAGGCTAGGTTAGGTTGGAGGACGTGTACTTGTTAATTAAGACAAGTACAGTACCCGGAGGTCGAATTGACCCATCCTAGTTTCTCACACTACTTATGTTGGGCCTTAATCCTGACTGAAGGGTTGTAAAGGCCAATTATGTATGTACATATGTATGTATGTAAATCCTCTTTTGCCTGATTAAGATTTGACGATCTAAACAAATCAGCACCGAATCAGATCTCTTCAACGACAATATTCTGTCCGTTGATGAAAAAATTGGTTCACTTCTATTAAAATTAGCAATAAGCTACCGACATTCGTCAACAGATTCCTGCGTTATAGTCTCCCGAGTATGTCATATATGGTGAACCAAAAATGTAACGTGAAACCTATTGAGAAGGAAGTTCACAAGGTAGCTAGAGAAGCAATCTTAAGAGGATTTAGACTCACATGCAGAAAGTTTATAATTTATACGAAATAAAACTCTTAAACACAAAATTCAATTTCAAGATCCCCTTATTATCGATCCAAGTACTGTTCAGAAATGCAAAGATGACCATATGTCTCATAGATTATGAAAAGGCATTGGATACCGTCCAACACGATCAATTGATTGAAATATTGACGGATATTGGAATAGAAGAAAAATAAAATAAGATGCATCCGAAATCTATACTAGAACCAAACTGCAAGAATTCAAATAAATGGTGAACTGACCGACGAAATTCCAATATCGAAAGGAGTCGGACAAGGATGCATACTATCACTGCTCCTCTTTAACATATATTCCCAACAAATATTTCAGGAATCAATAGAAGGAGAAAGAATTGGCATAACGGTACAAGACAAAATTATAAATAACATCCACTATTCAGATGATACCACCATTATTGCTAGCAGTGTATTTGGACTACAAGAATTTCTAGACAAACTCACGTACACAAGTGAATCATATGACCTCAAAATAAATATAAAGAAGACAAAATACATGGTTGTAAGTCGAAAACATGACATAAATAAACAACATTACAAATTAAAAATGAAATAGTCGAACCAGTGAAAAACTTTAAATACCTTGGGTTTTATAAACGACCAATGGAACACATCTAACGAAATTAAGAGTCGTGTGGAGATTGCCAGAGACGCATTTTTTAAATACAAAAACACACTTACAAACCACGAACTAAGTATCGCAAAGCAAATAAAATTTGTCAAATGCTATATATGGTCTATATTATTATAAGCAGTAGAGACCTGACCATCAAAAGTGCAGACGAAAAAAAATAATTGAAGCATTTGAAATGTGGATATATCGACGAATTTTGAATATACCCTATACTTCCCACATTCCAAACCAGGAAGTTCTGAGACGAATGAATATCGACAGACAGCTACTGAAAACTTTCAAAAAAAGGAAAATCGCATATTTGGGACATCTGATGAGGAATGAAAAATACAAATTTATACAATCCATAATAAAAAGTACAATTGAAGGATGCCGAAGCAGAGGCAGAAGAGAGATATACTGGCTTAGAAACATTGGAAAGGATTGGAGAGGACACAGGGATGAAACAAACATACTACATTCTGCTAAATATCGAGAACTGTCACAGTTACTATAAAATATAATGAGATTCTAAACATTTATTATTGTATGATCGCTTAATATCCGAATAACGGATCCGCAAATAAAGAAGAAGAAGATTTTAAAATATTGTATTTAAAATTTTTTAGCTGTAAATAATGCAATGATTATGATATGATGTTTGTATGTGTTTGATGTTTGTGTATTCAAAATCGATCTTATGCCTTAGTCTCTAGGTTTTCATCGCTTTTTATCTCGTTAAGATTCCCATTACAAGAATTTCTACTCTCTAGTAAGATTGAAAACAAAATAAGTTTTTAGTTCTTTCCACACCTCTCTGTCACATTTATTTCCCAACTATAATTCCCCATTATTTCACCAGCATTGTTCTGTCAATATTCATCTCGCTACTACAGAATAAAAAATATTTTTAAGTAAACAGTGAATATTAAACTATGAATTTTAGTGACTGAGTGTGTGAATAAGAACTTTTTTGTTACAGTTATTTTCTTCCATGCAAGTTATTTTGTTTTCTTT
Source organism: Sarcophaga subvicina (assembly GCA_936449025.2). NCBI lineage: Eukaryota > Metazoa > Arthropoda > Insecta > Diptera > Sarcophagidae > Sarcophaga > Sarcophaga subvicina. Next base: position 51,647,440 of record OW388083.2, on the reverse strand, counting down.
TATTGTTGTCTTAATAAAAACATTATCTTTCAGCAACTGTAGCTACAGAAGTAGCATTCAATATAAAAACTGTTTGTTATTCCTAGGGCCATTTTTTGAATGCGAGTTTAAACTCGAGATTAAGTTAATCTCCAATTAAACTCCGTTTTCAGTTTTTGAATTCACTTAATCTTGAGTTTAACCTTACGGTTAAGCAGTTAATCTCGAGTTTAAACCACCAACGTTGGTGGTTTAAAGTCGAGATTAACTATGAAAAGTAGTTGACAAATTTTATTTAATAAAAAAGTTTTTAAGTGAGGGGAAGCCGAATAAGACAAATATTTAAGTAACTATGAATTATATAAAACACAAATTGACAACAGACAGTCTTAATTTATTTATTATTTTAAGAAAATAATTTTTTACATAAAGATCAACAGTATTCAGCTTTTGTTTGTTTGTTTTTGTTATATACAAAAGCAAATTGTTGTGAAACACTTTGCAAAAGTAGTAAACACAACAAAATAAACGAAAAAATTGTTGCCATTTTTGCTTATAAGTACGGCAGCTCTACAAAGTTAATCTCCAGTAAAATTCCCATTCAAAAAATGAAAACTGAGTCAACTGAAGATTAACTTTAACTGGAGATTAACTTAATCTCGAGTTTAAACTCGCATTCAAAAAATGGCCCCTAGAAGTACAGAAAAAAGGGAGTTCGTGACGCACAACAATAGATACAATTGCTCTTGTTTAGTTTTATAAAGTTGATTGTAACTTTAGTTTACAAAACAAAGCCACAAAATGCTGTTTATTTGGAACAGAACAAGAAAGAATACAAAAATGCTAAAATGTTAGTTTTCCAACTGAAAGAACACTCATTCTGTCTAACCACCTCTAGTAGAATACAACAAAAATACATATATTTTTGTAAGTGTACGTGTGATAAAATTTTGTTTTCGTAAATGGCACATAATAAACCCCGCATTTTTTATGAAGTCACATCTTTTAGTTTTTTGTCAATATTCTATGTGGTGGCGTTTGCTATTTTATGATGAATAGTCTCAAGATAAATAGCATAATTCGTAAATAAATACAACTTGTACGTAAAATCAAAGCTTTCAAACCACACTCTTAAAGAAAATGAAGATTTTACATGATTTATATCCCCAAATCTATTTATCTCTGTATGTAATATATGAGCCGTTTATTATGAAAGCGGTTTAAGTCCATTTTTCAAAAAATTTAGTTAATGATAACAATAATCACAATCTTATATAATCTTATTTTTATAAACAATTTAAGTCTAGTATCATAAAAATCGCTTTTTTGGGCACTTAAAAATTGGCTAGTTAACGAAATTTTTAAAGAAATAATTTTGATGCGGAATGTGTTATGTTACAAAATTCCGAAAAAATGCATTGTTGCACAGTAGAGCAATAAAATTCACTACGAAGCAGTAAAATTTATAACGCGAAAAAATTATAAATTGGCGTTTCTTTGGTAATATGAAAGTGTTTTTAGTAAGTAAATTTCTAGTATTCTTTAACAGTGCAATAAGAACAGTTGTGTTTATTAATTATAATTTAAATAGTTTCTTAAGTTCTAATTATAAACTTTAATATGTCTGACATAGATTACACTGGAATTACCTCAGATAGTGACACAGGTAACAAAAAAGAATTTACTTATAGGTTTATAATTAAAATAACTTGTGTAATTATCGGTTATTATTTTAAATAAATATATATATATAAATACCCTGTGCAAAGAAATAAAAATTTTAGAATTCCAATAGTACTATAAAGAGAAGAATCGTAGAAAATTATTTGACATCAGTTGATAATGATGGAGTTCCATGTGATTTCAGAACAAATTCTCTAAAAGCGAATGAGTTACCAGAAAGAAATGATGATAAATACGCTCAAAAATTAAGAAAATCTTTTAAGAATACAGGAAAGAAATATTATACTTAAGCTGGAAAAATTATCCGGGAAAAAATATTCCAAGGCAAAGACTGCCATTGTTTAAAGAATTGCATAAATCTGATTTTTGATAACTTTTGGAATTTGGGGAATTTCAATAAACATAATTTATACTTACATGGAGCTACCGAGCAGCATATTGTCCAAAGTAAACGACAAAAGATCGCCAAGAAATTACACTTATAAATATTACTTAAAAACTACTCACTTATTATTTAATTTCATTAAATTAATAATTTCAAAAGCTTACCTTAAAAACCTAACTATTTAGAGGAATCACTAGGTATACAATTCTTTTGGATAATTTGTTTAATATTATTGTGAAACTAAGGTATTTTATTTGCTAATCAACCCTATGTAATAATTATATTGGAATTATATAAACGTGGTTGAATAACTTTAAGTGAAAAAATTAAGTTTACAATAACATTGAACAAAGAACACACTCCACTCCTTTTTACAAACAAAAAAGTCATTTTATTAATTTTGAAAGTGGTTTAAGTCCATTTTATGTTCTGAAACACAACTTAATTTTCTAGCAAAGTTTACAAAACGTATTACGTTATATATCCTAACATGTTTAAAAAGCCATAAAAACAACTTAATACCAGTTAACAATATTTTTGAAACAATTCAAACGCAAACCCTTAAATATCTCAATATAAGCAAAAATGGACTTAAACCACTTTCAAAATAAATGGCTCATATAACCTACTGGCAGCTCTGCTCAATTTTGTTCGGACAAAATAAAAAAATAAACCAAATCGAGCTGAGAGTTGTTCGTTAACTCGTTGTTTACGTCAAAAAACAAAACGGTTGCACATGGAAATCGGATAACCCAGAAGCGACTGTCAAAAAGTCATTTCATAGGGAAATGGTGAAGATGGTGCAACACAATGCTACCGCTTTTTGCTTTATGCATGAGAAGCTAACTAGAAGAGTTATTTCACGTTTTGACGACGTCGGTTGATCACCAAAATCATGCGTTTTGACGTCGTTATACTTTTTTTCATCGTTATACTTTCTACTTCAAAAATAGTGTCTGCGAAGAGGATACCGCCCGATATGTTGTAATGATCAAACATTTTTTCAAAAAACATTTTTTCATTCAATTCAGATGCGGTAATTTAAACGACTTTTTATTTCAAACGCAATTGCGTGATCCAGGCATTAAAATAAATTAAAAGTCAACAATTAGCAAGAGCAAACTTACTTACTTACTTAATGGGTCATTACAACCGTTTCGTCTGGATTACGAATTAGCTTCTCTCAACACCCTTGTTGTATGTGTTCATTTTACACATGAGTGGCGGGACCTACAGTTTAAAGTCGACAATAGATGACATATTTTTTGCGAAACTTTTCATTGCAATTAAATTTTTTTGCCAGAAGCCTGTTGAGGGGATGTCACCGAAAAAAATATTTTTCAATATTTCGTTAATTTAGGGATGTCTGAGGCAGGGATTCAATTACGGACTCTCGACTAATAAACCAACACACTACCTACTAGACTACGTCGACTTCGATTGAAAATCAAGTAATTTAACTAAAACAACCAAAAGGTATCTTTCTACATCATAACAACTTCAGACTTCACAGTGTTTGGCTGGGAGACTTTAATGCTTCCCCCACACTATCCGAACCTTAGGTTAGGTTAGGTTAGGTTAGAGGACGTGTACTTGTCAATTAAGACAAGTACAGTACCCGGAGGTCGAATTGACCTATTGTAGTTTCTCACACCACTTATGTTGTGTGTGTTAATTTTATACATGAGTGGTGGGACCTACAGTTTAAAGTCGACTCCGAACGACAGATTTTTATTTATTGAGAAATTTTTCATGACATTTTTTATTTACTCTCAGAGTTTTTGCCAGAAATCTACTGAGAGGAAGTCGCCGAAAAAATACTTTTTGTATTTTGTTTTGATGCCTGGCTTGGGGCTCGAACCCAGGCTTTTGCATCTAATAAGCCAACACACTACCTACTAGACTACGGCGACTTCAAATCCCAACCTTGCACCATTAGATTATCAGATGTGGCGATTACTGCAGAACTCTTTTATTAGTGCAGATTTAAATTCTGTACGTTTTTTTCCACAGAAAACACAAGAATTTTAAGCCGATGATGGCTTTACCCTCCAAATTAACAAATGTTTGTAAAAACAGCACATCTTTGGTTGAATATAAAAATATAAGAAAATGAGTTTTAACTTGTAAAATTTGTATACAAACTCTCGAGAATCCAAAATTTACAAAGTTTCTAATCTGATATGACCTTACCAAAACATTGTTTTTCGAATACACCATAAATGCTGAAAAACTTACCAATAAATTTTTTCAAATAAAACCTATTTGTGGATGCCCTGGTAATCTAGCGGGTAGTGTGCTAGGCTATTAGTGTGAGGGTTGTGGGTTCGAAAGATTGTAATTTGATTGTAATTAATAAATAAATAAACAAATATATAACAAACAGATAAATTGTATATTTATTGTATTATTACAGCTCTATTGGCATAATTTCCATACAGCATCATTGCTAATTAATAATATTTTCCAAAACAAAATTAATGCTCAAGTACGTATATATGTATTTAATTGCAAACCAGTATTACATTTAGTGTTTTAGCAACTGCTGAGTTAATAAAATTTACACCTCAAGGGCTTCTAATTGGCAATTAAAGCTCAACAAGCGGTAATGAATAAATTAAGGTAATAAAATAAAATACATGCACAAGTAATGAAGTCATATTGGGTTAAATTCAATCAGTTAGTGCAATGCCACGAAAAATGTGGTAGAAATGTACAGATGTATGGCACATTTTCCCACTGACATAAAAATAACCCTTCTTATTTATGTACTTTATGCTCTAAGGTGGAGGGATGTAGTAATTAAAGTGCTTGATTACTAAAGCCTGAAAAGCCGGTTCAACCACCTAAAAGGTGAAGAAATATTCATCGCGACTTTTGAATTTTTTAGTTAATATATACATACACATATGTATGTAAATAAATAATTGAACATACATTTTTTTGCCCACGACTCTCTCTTTCCATTCTCCTAGGACTTACTTACATACATACATACATAATTGGTCATTACAACAGTTCAGACCCAGCTTCTCACAACACTTATGTTGTGTGTGTTAATTTTAGACATGGCTGGGTGGTCGACTCCGAACAACAGATTTTTTTAGGAACTTTGCAAACATAACAATTTATTTGCTGTCAGAGTTTTTGCCAGAAATCCTCTGAGAGGAAGCCGCCGTAGAAATATTTTTTCATATTTTCGTTTAGATGTCTGAGATGGGTTACGGTCTAATAAGTGATCTATACTACAGCGACTTCCTGGGACTTACTTTCCGGTATTTCACCACATTGAGTAGAATAAAATCCTTACAAATTATGAGCGTCAAAAATACTGCTGAGTACAAATGTTCAGAATTATGTTTAGAATTGTATACATACGAGTACATGTGCATATCGATACTAAAATTCCTGCGTATTGTTTTGTTATATACTTTTATCTAAACCACGGAAACGACTGAACCAAAATTAGGCTTAAAAGAGGCATCAGGCGCACTAACGCTAGTTTTCCAGTGCCAAAAAAGGTTTTGCTACATTGCATTCAATACGTCATGGGATATATTGTCTGAAGGCGAATGTGAACGAAATTTTAAGAGTTTTGTTCAATATAAACTTATTCATTAGTTAGTTATGGTAGTTCCTCATCTTTTTGCAAATATAAGGATTATCGCCAAGAACGCTGTCGATAATCAGGTTTGACACGTATTCTGCTGGTTAGCTGGAGATTTATTATAGAAATATTGATTTTTCATCACCAGTACTGATTCGCTTTCAGAATGCCTTTTTTATTGCATTTAAACAGCATTTAGACTTAAATTTGTGAGGCCCTCAGCATAGTTGCTTTGAAGTGAGAATAAGTGGCTTCCTATGACGTTGTAAAGTTTTTTTTTTACTGTAAACAGCTTCAAAATTTTTTTGCTGATGATCATTCATTGTGTTCCATATTAAAAATATTACTTCTGAATGGCACTGATTATATCTCGCACATTGAAATTCGTGGAATAAAATATTCTGTGCACAATTGATATGATTTTTCGACACAGATGAAAAAAAGGTATTCTGTGTTATAATCATTTGTAAATATATGCTATATGTTGTAAATCTGGCATTCCTGAGTTATTTTATTGTTATTTTTTCGTTCTTTTATGTAAACCCTATAGTTACATAGTTTCGCCACAATTTTCAGATTGGTGCTTTAGACTTTTTTGTAGTAGCATTGCGAGACAATGGAGTTGGAAACTCTACCCGCCGTCGCGCCTGTGCTCTTGATGACTTAAAACAGACTTCGAGGCACCGGCTCATATATGAGAGTTGTATACCATTCTCGGTTTATAATGCTTGAATGCTTTTTCGGCTCTTGGAAAATATTCTGGTTCCAGCGAACTTCACACTGAATTTTCATGCCCTGAACATCAAGGCATAATCATAATATTTACACCGCTCAAACATACAGATGACGCAATGTTATTGCTGCTCTTGTGAGTCAATAAACAACAAACAGCATTCAGAGATTGGTCGTATGTCGGTAAATTTATGGTAAAAACACTGGAAATAAAAAAAATTCTCAAAAATCTGTCGCTCGAACTCGACACTAAAGAGCAGGACCCGCAACTCATCAAAAAAATCAACACTCACAGCATGAAACTAGTTGCTGGCTAGAGGGTTATAATGCTAAATTAAGTATTCATTATACATAAGTCCCATATCCTGATATCATCAATATTGGGTTACAGTACCAAACTTGGAAAGAAGAACTTCAAACTCTTTCCATGACTAAATGGTGTTATACTATATTTGTTAAATCTAATTGTCTAAATAATTTTTTATCTGAATAAATCATAAATTTAATAAATTCGAGTACATTAGATCCCTTTTTATAAAAATTTTCTTTGAATTCCATAAAAGAGAAAAATATTTATTAAGATAATAGATTTAAATAATTTATATTCATTCATAAATAGAGAGCTTTTGTTCCTCATGTTGTCAATTTTCAAAATTACGTGGAATTAAAATTGAAAATAAAACTATGTTTGCATTCCAATGAACATTAAATGAAAATATCAATTTAATGCAAAATAATATTCAACGCAACTTTATTCTTTCGTTATTATTTGCATTCAACTGTTCAAAGGACAAAACTATAAATCAGTCGAAGAAAGAAACAACATAAAAATCATAAAACAATAGAGAACATAATAATGGCAAAAAGAAAGTAGAACAAAATAACTTTTTCATAACAGTTAAGTCCTTAGAAATTGATGAAAACTTAACAAAGAGAATAAACAAAAAAATTAAAAAAATAAAAATTTAAGGGCCATTATTACAACTTGCCGTTAACTAAAGAGAGGATTTTAACGGGCAGATAAATTATTTTTCGTTATTATGAGTACCCAATAAGATAGAAGTAATCGTTAAGCTAAAGGGAGGATCATCCTACCTTTAACATTTAAAGGTCACTTTATGTTTGAACTTCCCATATTATATCCTATTTTCATTATGGCAACTTCAAATTTAAACAAAATGAGCATATACAACAAAAAAACGTAGCCCGCGGTTGCCACTGCGTTAAAAAAACTTGTATAATTGAGCAGTTTTATCGACATTGCTCCGGCACTGCCATATTTTTGAAATATTTTATCTGTAAGTTGTAATAACGAAAATAAGTTAAAGGTAACTTTACAGTTCCCTTTAGCTAAAGGTACCTTTAACTAAACCCAAGTTTAACGGCAAGTTATAATAATGGCCCTAAATGATTTTCGTTTTTGTTCCTTTTATGTTCTTGGAATTCTACTTTTTGTTGTTATTTTATTTTGAATTTTATATTGTTAAAGTTTCTTATTCAGGTTGTAAATGCTGTTAAATATGTAGTTCCAAATTCTATAGCTGTTTTGGTGAACAAAAGCATATCGTTAGTCTCATTCGCAAATGTGTTAAGTCCCTTTTTTAAAATTTTACAGGAGACACAAAAACCATTGCGGCTTCTTCAGTTTTTAAAATTTGTAAACTTTTTAAACGCAATTATTTTTACAAAATAGCTCTCTTTAAATGACCTAGATCAAAAATTAAGAATAATTAATAATTAATATTCGTGGAGTTAGCACGTGCTGTTAATATTTCTCGTAGTTTTGTGGACTTAGCGTTTTTGCAAATCACAAAATTACAACTTTAAACTACATACTGACATTTTTGTTGTCGTAAAATATGTATTTGGTATAGTGTTATCGTTTTGCATTAAAATCTCAATTTTGGAAAAAAGTGGACTTAGCGTCTTTGCGAATTATGCTAACGATATTTATGTTTAAATGCAATAAAAAAGGCATTCTGAAAGCGAATCATTACTGGTGATGAAAAACCAATATGTTTTGCCGTCCAGCTAACCATCAGAATAAACTTCAAACCTGAGTATCGACAGCGTTATATATTGAACTGATTGTTCTTGGCGATAATCCTAATATTGACAAAAAGATAAAAAAAACAACAACTAACTAATGAATAAGTTTATATTGAACAAAACTCTTAAAATTTGGTTTATATTCGCCTTCAGACGATATATCTCATGACGTAACGAAAAACTTTTTGGGCACTTGAAAGCTTGCGTTAGTGCGTCTGATGACTGTTTTAAGCCCAATTTTTGTTCAGTAATTTCCGTGGTTTAGATAAAGGTACATAACAAAACAATACGCACGGAATTTAGTATCAATATGTACATGCATGTATACAATTCTACATATAATTCTGAACATTTGTACTCAACAGTGGAATAATTATTTTGACGTTCATAATTTGTACGGATTTGATTCTACTCAATGTGGTGGAATACCGGAAAGTAAATCCTAGGATGTCGCCGTAGTCTAGTAGGTAGTGTGTTGGTCAGACATCTCCAACAAAACGAAATATAACAAATTATTTCTTCGGCGACTACCTCAGCAGATTTTTTGCAAAAATTCTGAAAGTAAATAAAATTGACTTGAAAAGTTTCTCTAGAAAATCTGCAGTTTTGAGTCAACTTTAAACTGTACGTCCCGCCATTCATGTATAAAGCTAACACATAAAATAAGTAGTGTGAGAAGTGAGGTCGTAATCCTGATTGACCAAATTATGTATGTTGTATGTATGTATCTTTTACAAAAGTACTATTTGATGCAAAAAAGTACTTTTTCAGTCATAATTCAGTACCAGTTAAAAATTTCAGTTTTGCAACACTGTTTTGCAAGGCTTTTTTCTCTTCCCTACTGCTTTCTGTTACCACCACCACAGCCTTATTAATTCTTGTCGTTGGCTCCACTGATGATTTAAAATTGTAATCGATCGAGGGGGATAAATGATCACCGAGTTTATTATCACTGCAAACTCTTTCAGATGATCTCGTACCGAAGGATCGATTATATGATTCTTTATAAATTTCCGAAAGTCGTATTAGAATTCCAACTATAGAGTTTTGGATTTATACTGATGGCGTATATATTAAAGTTTTATATCAATTGCTGATCACTGCAGTGTTTACGGCGCAATGCGCTTTTCCCATAAATTTCTTAATGTACTCACCCAGTCTCATCGAATGTTAACCCGGCTGCAGTCGTCATAAATGAACGTTGAAGAATTCTCGTGTAAATTTTGGATTTCTCAAGGGTAGCTCATAACGATAGAGATATTGTGGAAAATTGCCTTGGTGATAAATTGGCAGGAGACGGTACGAAGCTCAAGAAAAGTATATTGATAAGAACAATACTCGCGATTCATTGCATAATCCTCATGGTATGTTAAAATAGAAAGAAAAAATTATCTTAGCATAGCCCCCATTTAACAATCATTTACTACGAATAGTTTAACTTAAAATCGCTTTATTTCAAATTTTAAGCACTACAATCACTACATATTACGAACAAATACAAGTCGCTACACTGTTTAAAATTCTTTAACCTTCATCATATCGCGTTTTAATCAACGTAAAAAATTGATACGATATGCTAAGCAGCTGAAACAAAAAGTGATAAACAGTAGTTATACATCGAAATTATAGCTTCTGCGGTGTAAATAAACTTACCGATTGAAAGGTCTCCATGGATATTATGAAGAATTTAGAAGCATTCAAATGAGCTGGCCTTTGAGCTCGCGCAATTGGCAGAGTCAAGGCGCGCCGATACTGAATATGACCATCATACCAGGCATGATGAAAAAACGCTTCGCTGATTTCTTCACTCTAACCAATGAAAATAAATTTTTAATTAACTACTACTACTATGTAATTTAAGCGTCTTACCAATGTCATCATTTCTGTACCAAAAATTGATATGAAATATACGTGCGTCAATACGGATATAAGAAATGATAAAAACTTTACCAAATCTAACATATTCGTTTCGGCTATTAATTGAAAGCCAATTAGACAAATAATCGTAGCCGTTCCCACATAATTGAGTAGAATAGACACATTAAAAGTCTCGTCTATGAGTTTGACAGTACTGGATGCAGTTTAAAATAAACCAGAAATAAAACAAATCCAATCAGTTTAAAATACAATGTCTGCAATATTGATTAACCCTTTGACAGTTAAATTTTTTTAAACTTTTTCAACGTACTACAGCGAAGACGAGTATACTCGTCATAAGCAGAGTAAAATGTAAAAGTTGGCAATTATGAATAAATACCAAACATTGTGTGATGATTTTTGAAAAATCGTTGTTAAAAAACAAAATTTATTTTTATTTTAAAAACGGTATTTCTTCAGAATCAATTGAATACGACAAGCTATTGTTTCCAAACTAACGAATGTTTTGAAATGCACATTTTTAAAAGAATTTTATTTCACCTTTTTCAGGGAAATAAAAAAACACGAAAGCAATTTTTTTCTTCAAGAAAAAAAAAAAAGAAAAAAATTTCGTTTCGCTCTGACGAGTATACTCGACATAAACAGTTAAAGGGTTAAATAGTCCGAATATACTCGTAATAAATGAAAGAAAAGGCGAATACTACAGTCCTGCGATAACACATGTTAATCCAAAAAATATATTTTAAATCGAGACTTTCCAGTATCCCATTGTTATCGTTATCAATTCTTTCACAGTATAATCATGCACTTTTAAGTAATTTAAATATCTCTTAAAGCCTGATTGAACAATACATATCTTATTGGAAGCATTTCAATGCATACTCACTCCAAAATATGGTTATGGTACTCTATAAATGATTCGAGTTTTTTAAGATCCGTTCTAGTTCCCGTTGGCTTGTATTCCTTTATACTTTTGGCTAAATACCTAAAGTTCATGCTGATCATATGAACGCAGGTAATGAGCAATAAATCTGAGCCAAGAAAAATACACGATGCCGTATATGAACCCGTACACTGTGTTATATAGGCTACAGTATAACCCAAAGTTGATCGTTCATTGAAGAGATACTCCATGGGAAATGGCAATAAATAAAGAAATTTCTCTTTATTGTTCTGATAGTACAACACAATAGTTTGTAGCAATGGAAACAAATTAAACATGGTGGTCACGGTAATGTGATAAACTGACAAGGAGCCATTATATTTACGTATTTTCTTTAAATTCTCATCTAATTTGTAATCGATACGATCTTGATTGGTTTTCGGATAATATTTCTCCAAATTTTTTAAACATTGACGCAGTTTCTTATGGTTGCAGAAACAACAGAACAACTTCATAAGAGAATTTGCTGCAAACGATGCGAATATAATGTACGCTGTCTTTTCGATAGACGTATCCAATGGTCCAAAAATCAAGTAGAGTAGGAAACCCATCACATTGATGATGACATTTAAGCTGAGTATTAAAAGCAAGAAAAACTGCAATTCTCGAAGTTTTTCGTTTGGTGTCCAGCGATGCACACAAAAGCCCACCATAAATAAAAAATTGATAGGAATTTTTGTGAATTCCCCTATATGAGGTACAGATTTCTTAAAAATCATTTTATGGCTTTCGTTTTTAATTCAAAATAAATTACAACTTTTTATAATTTTAAATCACAAACAACCAATCTGTTGTGTTTTCCAAAGAATATTAAATTATTATATTGTGTTGATTTTGATTTTATGATATGATATGTTATGATACACCTATACCTCGTTTTGAACGCTACTTGTTTTACACGATTTCGATTTAACACGATTTTTTTATTTCTCGTATAAATCGAGGGATGAAAAATATCTCGTTTTGCACGATTTTTTTATTTAAATGAAAACAAGCTTTTGAAACAATTTATATTAAGTAAATAACTAAAACAACATTTATTTACTGATATTTAACTATTTTATTAAAAATACAGATAATAAATATTAATCTGGCAACATTAATAATGGCATTAAAAAAGGAATTTAAAAATTAAAAGGTGAACAAGCATCGGCAGATATTCATGCTGCAAAAGAATATCCCGCAAAATTTTCTGAAATTATTATTGTTAACTCTTACACTCCTGACCATGTCTTTAATGCTGACGAGACGGGTCTATTTTGGAAAAAAATGCCTGAAAGAACCTTTCTATCAAAAGCTCAAAAAATTGCAAGTGGTCATAACGCTGCTAAAGATCGTATAACAATTTTATTCTGTAGTAATGCTTCTGGGGATAATATAATGAAACCATTGGTTATACATAAATCGAAAACACCCCGTGTTTTTAAAGGAATAAAAAAATAACTTACCGGTTTATTGGACGAGCATTAAGAAAGCTTGGGTTACAGCTGTTATTTTTCGTGAATGGTTTTACAAGATGTTTTTCCCTGATGCAAAACAGTATTTAAAGGATTGCCCTTTAAAGCGCTCCTTGTAATTGATAAGACACCAGGTTATCCTCAGGATTTAGACCTTGAGAATGTCCAAGTAATATTTCTACCGAAAAACACAACTTCTCTACTACAGCCCTTAGACCAGATAATTATTTCAACATTTAAGACGCTTTATATTAAACGTGCATTTGCATATATTTTAGAGCAAATTGATAATAATACATGTGTGTGTGTGAAAAAATTTACTATAGTAGATTGTTTAAAACATGTAGGATTATCGTACACCGAAATAAAAAAACAAAGCTTAAGGGATGCTGGAAAAAAGTTATGGATCGCAATATGTGATAATAATAATTCTGGCGATCTTTTAGAACATGAACGAACAAAAATAATTTATTTAGCCCGAACAATTGAAGGTGAAGGTTTTGTTGACTTTGCTAAGGGAGATATTTTTGAACTAATGGTTGACAAAGAATTGGATATAAATGAACTAGTTGGTATAGTTAATGAAACTGATGAGGAAAATAATGAGTCTCATGAAGATGATTCACAAATCGTTGAAATGACATCACAAAATATTTCTGAAGGTCTTGAATGCCGGAAATTAGGAAATCATTTTCTACAATATCCCCACATCGAACCAGAAAACATTGAGGTATCGAGCGATGATTCGTCACCAACCGTAGAAATGCGATTAGTTATCGAAGAAAGTGATGACGAATAAATATATGTAGGTGCATATACCTGAAATTGGTTGAATATAACTTATTTTTTTTTGCTTAACAGTTCATGTATTGATTTTTTGCTACTAACATTTTTATATGTATATTTTTGTGTTTTCTCTTATTTGTATTGCATTTCATTTTTAAGTTTTATGAATTTTACTACTTAGGTTGTTAAATAAAATAAAATTCTTTTCTAAAATATTAAAATAAAAAAATATTATATATACCAGTTTTTGTCATTTTTTCGATTTACACGATTTTCCATACAAATTTTTTTGAATTCGTTTTACACGATTTTCTCGGGAACGTATCTATCGTGCAAAACTAGGAACAGGTGTATTCAATATATTCTTATGCCATGCAATGATTATTTGCATTTGTGTTGGCAATTATATAATTGCAGTTTATTTGCTGGCATTTGCGTTTCATTGTTTTCAATAATTATTGGAAGATAATTTGCAAAATAATCATTTTAATTGAAAAACTAATTATTTGCATTCATTTTAATTGCGAAATGATTTATCGATAATCCAAGGCTATGACAAATGTGTAGCTATTTAATATAATAAAATGAAATAAAAAATTGTATACAGGATATACATAAGTTTGTACCGTATTTTATTTTCCATATTATAGTTTTATTTGTATCTTTGGTAAAAATTCTATTGTTTTATTTCAGTTAACCATAAAACGACCACAGGAACAACTAAAAATCGGATATGTTTCCTATATACAGTTGGGTGTATCCAAACAGTAATTTTTTTATATATGGTCACTGGAAGTTGACAGTTTTTACGCGTAAATTATGATATTTACATACATACATACATAATTGGTTGTCAATACAACCCTTCAGTCAGGTTTGCGAACTAGCTTCTCACACCATCATCTAGAAAGCAAACGAATGCGGTCTTTTTATATAGTAGAACAATATATTAATTTCTTTTGGGATTAAGGTTTGAACAATTATACCTACATAACATACATAATTGGTCATTACAATCTTACAATTAGCTTCTCACACCACTTATGTTATGCGTCTGTTAATTTTATAAAGGGTGTTTTTTATAGAGGTATAGAACTTTAAGTTGGCATTACTTTTCAAGATGGCGACCGATTTAACAGCTGTCAAGTGATTTATTCTCAGTTTGGTTTGGTAATTCATCATGACTAGACTCACGCCTGAACAACGCTTGCAAATAGTGCAATTTTATTTCGAAAATAATTGTTCTGTGCGGAAAACGTATCGCGCACTACGTCCATTTTATCGTCGACAAAATCGTCCATCAGAGCAGTTAATTCGATTAACCATGGAACGTTTTCGCACCACGTTTACTCTTATTGATAACTCGCATCCCCAGAGACGCCGTACGGTGCGTACAGAAGAAGCTATTGCTGCTGTAGAGCGTAGCATTGAGGAAGACCCGAATGAGTCCATGCGCCATCGAGCACAGGAATTGGATCTGTGTCCATCCACTTTATGGAAGATTTTGCGGAAGGATCTTGGTTTGCGTGCTTACAAAATCCAACTCGTGCAAGATATGAAGCCAAACGATCATCAAGTACGGCGTAGATTCGTCGAATGGGCCCAAAACGAGATTGCCGTTGTTCCCGATTTTCATAAGCGAATTTTGTTTAGCGATGAAGCGCACTTCTGGTTGAATGGCTACGTCAACAAACAAAACTGCCGCATTTGGAGTGAAGGTAATCCTCAAGTGTATGTGGAAAAACCGTTACATCCAGAAAAACTGACAACACACCTCTCTCGTACATACATACATGCCTAATTGGTCATTGTAAGCCTTCAGTCAGGATTACGACCTAGTCTCTCACACTACTCATGTTGTGTGTGTTAATTTTATACATGAATGGCGGAACCAACAGTTTAAAGACGATTCCGAACGACAGATTTTGAGAAACTTTTCATGGCACTTTTATTTACTTTCATAGTTTTTGCCAGTTTTTTGTCTACTGAGGGAAATGTCTGACATGGAGTTCGAACCGTGGCCACATGTCCAATAAGCCAAAACACTACCTACCTACTATTTAGTAAATGTAAATTTACTTTGTCACTACATATATTATAAATTATTTATTGCCAGGTAAATATGACTTTTTTTTGAGACCAACATTTAGGATATGTCCCCTATTCATGCAGTGCATTGTGTGGAATACAGGAAATATATTTTTGTATGAGAAAGGAAAGAGTCATCGATAATTTTTTTTCCGAATAATTCGCACTTTCTTTACTCTATTGTGAGTAATCACATGTAATGTCAGACAAATAAATTAGACAATCACAAACACCCAGAGTCCCTTGTGGGAATCGAACCCAAGGCCTCGGCACTAGAACTTTTGCACACTACCAACTAGGCCATCGGGCGATCCTCATCGCGGCACCCAAATATATTTTTATAAATGAAGAAAGTTATTGGTGTTGAACACCTAAATAATTTGTTGCAAACGCTAAGGGACACATGTGTCGCTATGGCCAATTTTTAGGAATTTTTCTATTTAAAAAGAGAGGATATGATTCCTTACTATTATCATCATTTACTTACTTTTAGTATTGTTTATTGTGCTTCGCAGAGCACTTGATGTTATTAAACTCAACGAAAAATAAATTTGGTATATGTCAAGTCGTCGTGGCCTAGCAGTTGGTTTGTTGGCTTATTAGACGTGAGGCTTCGGTTCAAACCTCAGGACATATGAAAAAATATTTCTTCGGTAACTACCGCAGATTTTTGGCAAAAACTCAGAGAGTAAATAAAATTGCCATGAAAATTTTATCAAAAATTTGCGTCTAATAAGCCAACATACTACCTACTAGACCTACTTTGTTGCAGCAAATATTTAATTTAATTAAAAAATAGATATTAGTACCTTCAATACTAGAAGCAATTACGTTTTCCTCTTCTAATGAAAAAATTTATATAAATTGATTCCCTTAACGGTCATAACAATACATTTCATAATTGGTCACTACAACTCTTCAGTCAGGATTACGACCTAGTTCCTCACACCACTTATGTTGTGTGTGTAAATTTTATACATTAGTGGTGGGACCTACAGTTTAAAGTCGACTCCAAACGACAGATTTTTGAGCAACTTTTCATGGCAATTTTATTTACTATCATAGTTTTTGCCAGAAATCTGCTGAGAGAAAGTCGCCGAAGAAATACTTTTTGTATTTTGTTTTGATGTCTGGCCTGGGGCTCGAACCCTGGCTTTACGTCTGATAAGCCAACACACTACCTACTAGACTACGGCGACTTCAAATAAAAATCATGAAATGATTAAATTAAAAGATATTTTGGTATTCTCGCAATATGTATCCACTTAGTGAATCTCAGTGAACGTTGTATAGGTTAGGAGTTGAGAAAAGGTAGTGGTAGCTCACACAGCAATGTTTTGCATTAAAGCCTATATTCTTTAAAAAAATTGAAAACTAGTCTGCAAGTTAAATGGATCTGGTGGTCGATCCGATATAAAGTATCGATTACTTCGTTTAACTACCGCGGAAGGGTGAGCCAAATGAATTACAATACTGTTTTCCTTCTAAACCGATGTGCCTTACTCAGTTACTTTATTGACGGTAACAATTCTTATCCTGGATAACGGCCTAGCTTCTCAAATTATCCATATTGTGTCCGTTAATTTTATCCAAGATGACGAACCTATAGTTCGTCAAACAGTCCGAAAAATATATTTAAAACACTGTTTCAATGCAATAATTTCCTCTCAGAGCTTTGGCGGAAGACTACAGAAAGGCGGCTATCCTGAAAGAAATGTTTGTTCATCTAAAATAATAAATACATCATAAAGAAGTGTTCAAACGAGGTTTGAACACACAATACCCTGTAAGCAATTCTGACGATAACAATAAAATAGAACTTCCATCAACTAAAAGAATGCCCCATCATTCCAGTACCATTAAGCAAAGGGAATGTCTCCACATTTCCAGCAAAAACACAGGGAATGTTTCCGTAATTTACTGTTAATCCAACTGGTTTAAGAAGAGTAGAAGTTTGTTGACGAATGAAAATGCACAAAAAATTTCTCACTACTGGAAAAATTACAAAGGGTTTATATAAATGCTGAAAAAAGGTAAGAAACTCTCTGTCTCTCAAAACTTCCAAGAAATTGAATTAATTCTATTTCTTTTTTCTCTCTTCGCATCCACGCAACCCAACAATTGTAATTACTCATGAGTAATTACAATCCACATCTCCTAAAGGAGATTTATAAACAAATTAACAACCCCAATTCGTTTCAAGAAGTATGCATCGCATTCTGCTAAGGTAAAGGAACAGTTGAAGCCAGAGTCAGCGTGGATTGGGAGAAACGTCTCGAAAGAAAGTGATTACAGTTCCATCTGCGGGCAAGACAAGATTAACCATGTTAGCTTACTTTTGCATTTAAGTGACGATTTATTTTTCAAGGCAAGGCACCAGTTATTGAATTAAAGTTTGTATTGTATCATCACTCTGTTATAAGTCAAATTTAGATCTATTGGTATTTAAACTTGAAACAATGGCTCATTGATAAAAGATTTGATAATAATGGTAACGCAGTGCTCGAGTTTGATGGCTATTTTATGCTATGTTTTATAGGGTCTTCGAATAGGAAACCAAACATTGAAATTTGATTACGGCCTTCATGTTGATTTTATATCTGTCAAATTAGGGAGACAATAACGCGTATTCGCTGAATAAGCTGTGGAGCTGTTGCCAACTGAATCTAATTTTCATAGAAAAACGATCCTATTTCTAAAAAAACAGAATTGCCTATTTGGGAATACACCAATCCATAAGAGATCTAGGAGCGTGCAGAACAGCCTGAAAACATCACTGTTTGGTGTGGATTTTGGGCTAGAAGCGTCGCAGATCCATATTTGTTTAAGAACAACGTTGTGCAGATAATTACTGACAATTGCGAGCACTATAGGTTGATGATTATCAACTTCTGCTGCTCTCAATTGAATTGAAACCGTTGGTTTCAATAGGATGGCTACTTGCTACATTGTTTATGCCTCATTGGATATACTGCACAAGTGTAAAACTTTTTCTTGTGGGGTTTTCTTACGTCACAGGTATATGCCAATAAACCACAAATAATAACGGCCAACATTACCTATGCCATAATTTAAATTCAGCCTCATTTATCCACCAGAGACATAGTCGTATTGGGGCCCACTATGTATGATCACTAAACAAGAACAGCTAATTTAACAGATATAGTTTCACAAAGTTCGGAAGAGATATCTTAAGCAAAAAAGGACTTGAATTCGTGACTTATTATTTATATGAATTACAGATTCATTCGATATTATTTTACCCTTTTGTTTTTAATTAAAAATTTAAAGGAAATAAAAATAAATTGTATTAACACGTTCG
Organism: Sarcophaga subvicina; assembly: GCA_936449025.2. Classification (NCBI taxonomy): domain Eukaryota; kingdom Metazoa; phylum Arthropoda; class Insecta; order Diptera; family Sarcophagidae; genus Sarcophaga; species Sarcophaga subvicina. Next base: position 51,628,531 of record OW388083.2, on the reverse strand, counting down.
TCGCCATGTCAGTCATATGTGTCTGACGCTAAGAGGTTCTACATGAGCCATGTCAGTCATATGTGTCTGACGCTAAGAGGTTCTACATGAGCCATGTCAGTCATATGTGTCTGACGTACGCGATTTGGTAAATCACAAATGTCCGACGCAAACGACGCTGTGTTCAAAACAACAGGTTAATACTTGTTGTATCTTGTTTGGATGTGTCAGACATATAAGACTGACAGTTTGAATAAAGGGTCATGCCAGTCATATATGTCTGACATAAAAAATAGTGTTTTTCCCGGAATTTTGGAAAAAAAATTTTTCTGTTATACATTAAGTTTCCTTGATACATTTTTAACTGAATTATCTAATAAAGTTACCGTGGCCCATGTGAAAATTTTTCTGATATTATCGTGGCGATGAACGTGTTAAATTTAATTACTTTGTGTTTCATTACGTTTCATATTTAATTATACGTCATATTTATTTGCAATTATCAACTAACATTTGTGGTTTCAATAATTGTAAACAATAAGAAAATAATTTGAAAATAATTATTTAAATTGCAGTATCAACCATATTTAGTTGTGAAGTTGCTAAGCGTATAATAATGGATATGACAATTGTAGCTCATCAGAAAAGGAAAATAATAGAAAGAAACATTTTATATTTCAAAAAGTAAGTGTGTGTATTATTTTATATTGTAGCACAAAATACAAAATTACGTAATGTTAAAACAACAAAACCAAAAAATATACAAAATGGTAACTAATACTTGTAAAATCAAAATTAATAATTACACTATGAGACAAAATACAAAAAATTAAATACACCCGAGTTACTACCTAGTCTAAGGTAGTCAGTTAGTTGAGTAGATCTCGAAAATACTTTTTTTTATTTTTCTCGAACCCTCCAAACTTATTTCATTTGATAAAAAACTGTTGTTTTTTTTTACTTTACGGTCAAATTTATTGACTACACAAACATTTCTGAACCAATGTCCAAATTTAAACCTTATTAGAAAGGAGAGAGATGGGTCTTTAAAACGGTATACAGATATATATTATTTGACTTAATATGCTATGGGTTTTAATGAGCTAAACTTGACAAATGTGATTTTTTCATATTTTTTCAAGTTTGTCAGTTCTTAGTAGCAAATTTTAATTAAAAACTATGAAATATGTGATAACATTCTGAAAGTGCATTATCTTGTGTAGAGATTGACAATTCGTTTGATTAAATCGGACTAAAATTACCGTAGTTATTATTTGAAGAGTATAAGAGTCGAGTTATATTTTTCATATACACTCAACCCTCCTATAACGCGGTGAGTGCGTACCGCGTTGTATGGAAACCGCGCTATAAGAAACTCGGATTTAACCATACAAACCAGGCTTATTCGTAGCGCGTTCTATGGAAACCGTCTATCGCATTGTATGGAAACCGCACTATAAGAAACTCGGAATTAGTACATATGACAACATTCGTACCGCGTTATATGGATACCAAGACAAGATAAATTATAAATTATTTTTATTGAATTATGTATTGTGAAAGAGCTCTGTAATGACTGAAATCGATGTTGTAGACGGCTATGAGATAAGTTAGCATGTTTATATAAACATGTTGTTTATATATCGACGCCTCCATTCTATAACGTTCTAAGTGTACTTAGAACGTTTTTAATGTTATCGTTTTTTTAATTCTACATTAACTAACTTAAATACTGTCAAAATTTGGTTAAGATGCGCCGATCCGTTCCGAAGTTATAGGGAAAAATCTTCTTAGAATACACATATGGTCGTATGTCGCGTGAAAACTTTGAGAGTTCATAACTTAAAACACACTTTTTCGACTTAGAATGTTATAGAACGGAGACGTCGATATCTCGGCTGTGCTTTTGCGTCGAAAATAAAACTGATATTAAACCCTCTTACAATATCTAGTTACTAGCGTCATTCACAGGCTGTGCGGAAGGAACTTATGGGATGTTGTTGAACGGAAACCGCGCAGTAAGAGTATCGCGTTATCAGTTCCGCTTTGTGTGGAGACCGCTTTATAGGGAAACCGCATTCTCAGAGTACCGCGTTATAGGAGGGTTGTCGCAATTTCAGCCCCGCGTTATATTGAAATCGCCTTCTGAGAGTACCGCGGTATAGGAGGGTTGACTGTACATATATAATTTTCAAATTTAGTTCGAACATTTTCAGAATTTTTGACGTATCTTGATTGCTTATTTCAAAATGTGTAAATTTCAGGTTTGAGCGACCACCAGAAGTTGAACAATGTTTGCACAAAGCGAAATAATAATATAAAAACACAAATATTATCCGTCTTCTGGTAGTCGTACACACGTGAAATTGACACATTTTGCGATTAGCAATCAAGATCCATCAAAACTTTTGAAAACTTTTGAACTGAAAGTTCATTTGATAAGATTATACATAAAAAATATAAGACGACTGTTATACTATTTAAATTATAACTACGGTAATTTTTGTCCGATTTCATCAAACAAAGTGTCAATTTCTTCACAAGGTAATGCACTTTTAGAATGACATCACTTATTCTATATTCGTTAATTAAATTTGGCAATTAAGAATGGCTAAACTTGAAAAAATAAGAAAAAAATTATATTTTCCAAGTTTATCAAATCAATCAAAACTCAAAACATATAAGTTTGAACAAAACGTTTATTTATACCGTTTTAAAGACTAATCTCTCTCCTTCCTAAAAAACTTTGGATTTTTAAAATAGTTTCAAACATATTTGTGTAATCAATAATTTTGTCCGAAAAGATCAAAAAACCGTTTTTGTCAAATAAAACAAGTGTGGAGGGTTCGAGAAAAATAAAAAAATGTTATTGAGTTCTACTCAACCTAGTGAATAACTTAGACTATGTAGTTACTCGGGTGTATTTTCACTGTAGCACCGTGTTATTAATTAAAATCAAATTTTTTTCTATCTTTATAGTTATTTTCTTAAATTATTTTATAAAATATTACCGGAATTATTTATTTAAAATAAAAAACGGGTGTTTGTTATAGAATCGTAAATACAGCAAAAAGTAATTCCATCAGTAATAAACAAAAATATTAGTTAACTTTCATAAAAGAAATTACACTTTTTTACGACCAACACTCGAGAGATGGCCCCTACTCTTACAGTGCATTGTGTTGGAAATAGCCAGGGAAGGAAAGAAAGAGAGTAGCGTTTGTGGATGCTCGATATCAATCTCTTTATATCATTAGTGATAAGAAAAGAAGGAAGTGGAGGAAATAGAGATATAACTTCAACAACAAGATTATATAACAAACAATTCCTTTTTTTTTTTGTTCTTAATAAATCTTAAATACAGTCAGTTTGAATAATTAAGGTCACATTCGTTAAAATTTTAATTACTTTCTAATGGCTTGGGTAGATTTTGATTAGATATGTTAACGGGTATTTTACTGCTGTCGCAAGTTTGTCCCCCGGTTTTTAATATCATCACGTTATTGCTAAATAATTATACTCTTTTAACAAATTCTGTATTCTTTTTTTTTGTTCTATTTTGAATGAATGACATTAACAGACAACTAGTAAACATACAGGCCTTTGCCCTGACCAGTGTTTTTTTTTATAAAAAAAAGATGTATTTGTTGCTTTTTTCTGGGCGCTAGATTGTTATATGGCTGAAATGACAAAGGCGAATATATATAATAACATTCAGGGCGAAATCAATAAGGTGATATCAAAATTACAACAACTAAAATCGCAGTGTTTATAATTCGTTACTTTTTTCGGGTAGCTAGATTTCCAAATGAAATTCGCCGTATAATAGAAATAACAAAGGCGATTCCAAGTCGAATTCATAGAAGGCGGTGTTATTAGCCCAGCTGATTGCTTTTTTGAGTACACATAAATATCAAATATTTACGTTGTACATTTTTTCATTTAAATATAAATTTAAATTTGTGTTTTTTTTTCTAAAATTGTTTTTTTTTAAACAAATTTGTTAAAAACATAACGTGAGTGTTGTAAATATACGTGAGTGTTATAAATATTCTAGTAAGTATATACTCTATAAGTTTTATATTCAAATTTGTTTGTTTTTAGTTAAATATTTTTAACCAATTTTAGTATGTATGCGTATGTGTAAGCTATGTGGCAAGAGAAACGAGCTTGGTAAAGGATCTTTTTTTCATGTGACCACCGACGGTGAGAGGAGACAAAAGTGGAGTCAGTTGCATAAGGTCGATTTTAAACCAAATGACCGAGTGTGTTCTAACCACTTTTCTGTCTGTGACATTTTAATAAGTGGCAAAAGGAAAATATTATTGCCGAAGGGTATCCCAATCATTCCTAAGCCTCCAACACCGTAAGTACATAAAGTTTTATATATTTATAGAAGTATATATTTTATTATGAATTCATTCAGATTAATTTTACCTGAACAAGTCCATCACATGGACATTAGCGACGACATAAGCCTGTAGATCAGGGGCACAAACGGAGTAAGTTGGCTTAAATATAAAATGTTTATATTAAATATATAATTTAATACTTTGCGTAATTACTAATTCTTAGAATACAATTCCTAACTCCGTCTCCACTGCTGGATCATACATACCACCTGCCACTACCAAACACTTACCCTCACCTAATTCCGCCCTCCAAAGCTCTTTGAGAGCAAGAAACGCAGACAAGTAAGTTAAGAATTTTTTGGCGATATGCATATATTAAATTGTATATATATATATAGTATATATTCATGAATACATGCATATGTATGTAATGCAAAGTATGATTAAAAACTAAGTATTTTCTTTCATACGTTTTCAGCTTTATATTCACCGAGAAACAGGAGTATTCTAACAAAATTAAAATTTTAGAGTCACATATAAAAAATTTACAGTGCGAGCTTGCTCAATATAATAAGGCCTTGGATAACGTGAGGAGAATTTTTACAGAAGGCGAAGTCAGAAAACTGATGACATCAGACACAATACATTGGCAATGGACAGATATTTCCAATGCATTGTGTCTGCATGCTTCAGGACCAAGAGCCTCCAGAGACCAAGAACCACCTGTACGTAAAATGCTTTCCATTACCACATGTGTCCACTTTACAGCGTTGGTGTCGAAAAGTGCGGGTAGAGGAAGGCATTATCGATTCATCAACAGACTTCATGAGGCACAAAGATATGAAAAGATATGCGTACTCGCCTTTGATGAAATGGAAGTAATGGAGACTTTCAAATACGACACCAACCTGGACAAAGTGAGGAAGCCAAGTATGTAAGTAAATCATGGCACGGGGCTTAAAGAAGTCATGGAAGCAGGCGGTCTTTTATGACTTCAACTGCAAAATGCCAAATGACATTATACACAAAATAATAAGACGATTGTCTACAGATGGATTTCCAGTGGTAGCAATCGTCTTGGATATGGGCCCGTCTAACCGTAAGTTGTGGAAGGCTTAGAGGTTTCCCCAGGTAAGTGACATATACGTAATATGCTTACAACACACTACACAACCACTGCACTTGATCTATTTTTCTTATTCCTCCAATGACGACCATTAATTGCTTGACACGGAAGGATATATGTATAACTAGAAATATTATATTCTTCATTTATTATTTTGAGAAAAGCCTTGGTTCCCAAGTCCGGTCAATGAAATAGAAAAAGTATTTACGTTTGTCGATGCTCTCCATTTTCTGAAACTAATGCCAAGGCCAATGCTATCCGTCGGTGTTTCTCTTTGGGTCTGGATATGTACCAGCCTACAAACACCGCGTACTTTTAGCAATTAGTGAATGAATGGTTTGACGTACTCAGTTCTAATTTGAGTTCGTATCCTGGCAAAGTTTGACATTTTCCAAATTTGTTTTTATTTTTACATTAAATAATACAGTAATTTGTTTAAAGGAACCATACGGGATATCGCTTTGTAGGCCAGCAGACATTTTGTCTCAAATGACAAATATTATGTCTAAGCCGATTTTGCCAGGAAGAACTAATATGGAGCATTTTCAAAAAAGCGTTGTTATGACTAACAACGCGTGGATCATGCTTCATGAGTACGTCAAAAGGTACGGTATGAGGTTCGTTGTGACCAGTAGGCTCAACCATGATATCCTGGAACACTACTTTGGAGGATTAAATGACCACCAATCACCCATTGAATTTAAATTCAGATTGAGGAAGTATATCTTGAGTAAGTAAATTGAAAATGTATTGACATTTTTATATAACATTGAAGTCGCCTTAGTCTAATAGGTAGTGTGTTGGCTTATTAGATTCAAAGCCAGGATTCGAGACCCAGGCCAGACGTCAAAGATAAAATACAAAAAGTATTTTTCGGCGACTTCCTCTCAGCAGATTTCTGGCAAAAACTCTGAGAGTAAATAAAATTGCCATGAAAAAGTTTCTCAAAAATCTGTCGTTCGGATTCACTTTAAACTGTAGGTCCCAACACTCATGTATAAAATTAACACACACAACATAATTGGTGTGAGAAACTAGGACGTTGTACAATGGGTCAATTCGACCTCCGGGTACTGTACTTGTCTTAATTGACAAGTACACGTCCTCTAACCTAACCTAACCTTGATATAGATTTTTAATTCAAAATAGCAAGAAATACAGAGGACTTTAATGGCAACGGAAACGTCAGCAACGACTGCACCAAATGGTTTTTCTATACATAGATGGATAACCAAAGCCTAGAGGAAATTATTGAGGAAATGGAAGACAAAGGTGAAGAGTTTAGTGACCTCGTGGAAACAAATTTTGATGACATAGGTATTCTTCAAAAAAAAAAAAAAAAAACCATCAAATAGTTTCCTCGAAGCAATGAAATCTCTGGAATTAATATTTAATAAGGTAAATGGATTGAAAATATCCCATAAGAGAAACCTTCACAACCACCTGATTGAGAATTCTTCATCAGTAAAACTGCCCGACTGCGTGAAGAAATTCTTTTTCAAATGTCGAATTTACTTTCGTGTGCGACATTTGACTACTGAATTGAGGGCGCAGAAAGCCAACCAGAGGATAATGGGCTACAAAAAATGTTTAAAATAAACCTATAAGGTAAATATAATAAAATATAGATATATATACATATATGTTCATTAAATATATCGGTTTATATGTGAACCATTGGTTATTTCGAATCTGGCAATACTTATGTGATTCCATTAGTATATTATCTCCAGTGAACGTAATCAATCAGTTTACGCTTGAGCAACGTTGGGACTTATTGGAAATTTATTTCCAAAACAAAAAACATATGGTCGGAAATTGTACGACAATGTCAAGATTTGGTTGCGGAGAAGGACCAACCAACAAACTTGCGTTTGTTGTTAAAATTCGTGAAACTGGTCCGATCGAATGAGGCACTGTGAATCGAGCCGCGTAAACCGGAAGAATTGTTCTTCACAATAAAAGAATAAATTTAGCTAAATTTCAAACCCCTTTGGTTTTATTGCATTTTTAATTTTAAACTTTTAAATGGTCCACCCTTTTTTTATCAGGAATTTGAAATAAATTAGTTTTCTTGTTTTATGCACAATTTTACCGAACGAAGCCATAAATAGCATTTCTCCGATTAAGATGAAATAATTTTCTAAGTGGGTGCCCATGGATTTTAATGAGTAGATTGCTAGACTATTAGTGTGAGGATCATGGCTTCGATTCGCCCCAGAGTCTGTGTTTTGTTACACTACGCCAAGCATAAGGTCTATGTTATTCAGCTCGTAATAATTATGCTATAATTTATAATTAGTGAAGTCGCCGTAGTACATAGTGCATTGGCTTATTAGACGTGAGGCCAAGGTTTAAACTCCAGGTCAGACATCAAAATGAAATATGAAAAAAAATATTTCTTCGGCAACTTTCTCTCAGCAGATTTCTGGCAAAAACTCTGAGAGTAAATAAAATTGTCATGAAAAGTTTTTTAAAAACCTGTCATTCGGAATCGATTTTAACCTGTGGGTCCCGCCACTCATGTATAAAAAATTAGCACACACAACATGAGTGTTGTGGGAAGCTAGGCCGTAATCCTGACAGAAGGGTTGTAATGGCCAATTATGTATGTATAATTAATAATTATAAACTTTTCGTATTTGGTCAATACTAATCCTCACGAGATCCAATAGCGTCCAATGCATTCCAAAAAAGGCACTATTGGTATAGACTTCGATGATTCCAACTTTTTTGCCCCTGAATTGGGGGTTTCAGCCTGACAGACCAGACAGCACAAAGCTAAAGACTGCTCTACCTGTAGGCAAATACTATAAATGCAGTATTCCCCACATAAAAGCTCTTTTAAAAATAATTCCAGCACAGTGCTTATAAGCTGAGAGCAAATAGCCACGTATTATTTAAGGTGACAAAATATTTGCTTCATTGACAGCATTGGCTTCCTCTTCGATCGAATGCCGGATGGTCGAAGAGGGCTCTAATCATCTTCTACAACTCGCTGTGGTGAACACAGTTATAATTGATTGGATGCCGTGTCAATTTGGGATCACTGCGAAGAACTTGCTGGGGGGGATGGATCCGTGGAAGACTTTATAGGCTTAGTCAAAAGAACTGCACCGGATTAGTAGAAATAGAGACTTTACAATTATAGAAAGATGAACATTGATTGATTGTAGGAAGTCGACCTACATTTTAAAATCGACGCCATACGACAGATTTTTTTGAAAAACTTTTCATGGCAACTTTATTTACTGTCAGAGTTTTTTTTGCCAGAAATCTGCTGAGAGGAAGTCACCGAAGAAATAATTTTTTCATATTTTCGTTTTGATGTCTGACATGCGGTTTGAACAGTGGCCTTACGTTTAATAATCCAACACACTACCTACTAGACTACGACGACTTCGCCTCAGTTAGTTACGTCTTCTAAATGGTACAGAGTTAAAACTTTGCCTGGAGAAGAAAGAACATTCTATGGAATTGAGTGCAATCCAATCACCTTCTCGAAATCTCTCAAAATGTTGACATCGTTATTTACATTCACGATTGCTGTTTGTGTATTTTGTTTACATTTATTCTTGTAGTGTTGTTTGTGGATTTTTGTTTACTTGTTTACTATTTTTTATGCTGGTGTTTGTTGTTATATTAAGCAGTAAGATAATTTGTAAAGAGGTTTGTTTCTTGCATTGTTTTGTTTTTGTAGCTTTTGTTTATAACTTTAATGTTAAGTGCAATTATTCTTATTCATTTATGTGTTTCTATACTTTCATTCTCATCTATAAAAATTGATGTACGTATAGCGTCTTGCTCCCGACCAAGTAAAGCAATTTCTTAAAAAAATATGTATATATGTATCCATAATTCTACCTACTAAAACATAAACAAAAACTAATTTTATTAGAAACTTTATATTAAAGTTATGAAAAAGTTATTACCCTTGTTTCAGGAAAATAAAAAAAAACTTTAGAAAAATTATTTTCTTCTTTTTTGTTTTGTTTCGTAATCAACAGCCTCTATTGACAAACTAGTTTGACATCACTAACGCAAACTTGTATAAAAAATCTAAAAAGAAAGTCGTTGGAGAAATTTCGGGTTTCTTGAACTTTATAAACATCCTTAAAACACACATCTTAGGGATGTGACAGTACCAAACTAAAGCAAATAATGTGGAAGAAGGTCACAATTCCGCCGGAAACGATAAACGAAAGGCATACACTTTTGCCTACATAGTAAAACTTAGTTTTTAAAACAAAAAGGAAAATTTTGAAAAGAAAACATATGAGGGAGAAAGCCAAAGAGATGGGAAGGTTATAAATGTGTACAATTTGTTATTGGTGTTGTGATTTAAGAAGAAAGTATAATAATTTTTGCAAAATCCACAATTACTAAGAGCGGTAGTTCAATTTTGTAAGCTCATATAAGGGCTTGCTAAGTGAAATAAAATTAAACGATAAACTATTTTCAAAATCGGCATGTAATCAATACCTTAAATTAGGCATGAAATTTTATTTCAATGAAACGAAAAAGAATTGTTAAGCAATTCGAATGCGTAAAATAGTTGACCAGGTAATATGTAATAACACTATGCGACAAAATAAAAAAATGAAATACACCCAGCTAATGACATAGAATTGGTTGTGAATTTTGTTGAGTATAACTCAAAAATAATTTTGTTTTATTTCTTGAACCCAAACTTGGTTAATTTGACAAAAACTGTTTTTGACTCCGAAATTTATTGATTACACAAACATTTCTGAACCAATCTCACAAATTTAACCGTTCTTAGAAGGGGAAAGGATGGGCCTTTAACACGGTATACCAATATATACTATTCGACTTAATATTCTATGAGTTTTGATGAGGTAAACTTTGCAAATAAATTTTGTTCATATTTTTTCAAGTTTGTTCATTCATAGCAGCAAAGTTTTATAAAAAAATATAAAACAAGTGGGGAAATTCTTAAAGTGCTCTCTGTTGTGAAGAGATTGACACTTCGTTTAATAAAATCGAACAAATATTACCGCAGTTATTATTTAAAGAGTAGAACAGACATGTTATATTTTTCTTACATATTTTTTTACAAATGAAGTAGTAAGGCATGCCGAAAGACTTGGCATTTCGAAGAATGACTTCTGCAGGAGCTAACACATAAGCGCCCTGCTCTTACTATTAAGAGACATATGTTTTTATCCTTTCTACCGAGATCTTTCTAGCTCAACCGACGGATGATTTTTGTTTAAATTAGATTCCTCCGTAACTAATTTCTGCATATCTGAAGAAATTATGAGGGGGGTTTCCTACATATGAGTAATTATTATACGATCTGCGGTACTTAGTCGAGGATTTCCTTTAATGATAATAAAATTCTTTATTGTTGGCACAATTCTCTGTGGCACTTTATGTAAACGACAACAATTGCTTTGTTTGTTATTCCTCTTTGCACTCTTTTGCATAAACAATAACAATTACAGTATAATTTCGATATTCCGGACACCTGCAAATCCGAACAACGCGGTAATGAGGACATGTATTTTATTACTACAAGATACTCTCTAATCCGGACACCATCAATTTTGTCTACCTCAATAATTCGGACAGTACTTAATCCTATTGCTTTTGCACAAAAAAAGATATCTCAAAGAAAATAATTTATCAAATAGAGCGCTTTTACTAGTAGATAACGCAACATGTCATCCAAAGTCATTAGTAGATTTAAATAACAAAATATGATTTATGATTTTTAGACCTAACTGTACAGCGCTGTACAGCCAATTTGAAAACTAAACTATCGTAAAAGTTTTTGGTCGTTATTTTATCAAGTTCATAAAATCTAATGGATGCTCTTAAATTTTTTTAAATATTCCCGGGAAATACCGGAAATTTTAAATTAACAATTTTTAAATTTTCAAATTATTCAAAGCCAAATCATTGAAAATTACAAGTTTCTTAGAAACTCAAAACACTGCCGGCACAAGTTTCAAAATTGACAGCTTTTGACGGTCTATTAATACGTACGATAACAAAAACTCATTCATCCGAGATAGTTTTTCTAGACTGAATATGCCATTTCCAAAAAATGAAACCGACGTAAAAAATATAATTTTGAAATATTACAAAAATGTGGCAGACAACATTATAAAAGAAAAATGGAAAATTTTCGTTAGTATTAGATGAATGGACAAACGTTTCACAACGAAGATTTCTATATATATGTTTTCACGATAATGGATCATTTTACAATTTGGGATTAGTACCTATAACAGGAAGCTGTAATGCAAATAATATAAGAATGTTGGTGAAAAAACATCTAGAAGATTTCAATTTGTGTTTTGAAAGTCACATTGTAGCAACTATATCGGACGGACCCAATGTGATGAAACGGTTTGTGGCAGATAGTCCAGTAAAAGGAATTTTTTGCTGGAATCATGCCATTCATTTGGAGTTTTAGAAGTTATTTACATTAAAAAATCAAGTGGTACTTATTCTGAAACCAATTTTGACACATTTAGTTTTATAAACAAGTATAAAAGTAATTACATAGACTAGTAAATATTTAGTCAATAAACTAGATCATAAAAAGATCAATAGACTAGTCAGTAGATTACTCCGTAGACTAGTCAATAGGCTGGTAGACTAGTTAATAAACAGGTATGTAAACTCGTCTACAGAATGTTGCAAAACGCCATTAATGGGGCTAAAGAAAAACAAGAAATCTGATACTAAAAACAGACAACTTATTTAAAAGAGAGCTAGCTTTATTTGAAGCTAGTACAAACAGAACCAAAAATTTAGACATACTTTTTAATTCATTGTTAACGCTAAAGCACACTTCTGTAGAAAGCGACAGTGTTTTTTCTGTAGCTGGTAAATATTCAACAAATTTACGAAATAGAATGTTGATGAGTTATTAAATGTACTAATAATATTAAGAACTCATTTTTTGAAAACTTAGTTCTTCTAAATTTTTTTATAGTTTTGTTTTTAAATAATATTTTTAATTAATTCTTAATAATAACTTATCTCAAAATATGATTAATCTGTTTGTTTTTGTTTATACAGTATGAATTTAAATGTATTGTTTTCTTTTTTGTTAATAAAATAACATTTTAATTAAAATATTAAGCATTATAATAGTATTGTGATTTTCCGGGAATCCCGGGAAATCGAATTTTTCATTCCCGTTTCCCGGGAAATGTAAAAGTCCGGGAATTCCCAAACTCTAGATAGAGTTGATGCAAATATCCTTAAAAAATGTTTTAATAAAATTTTGTATGATGAAGAGTGTAACTCTGTTAATGAAATACCTCTGTCAAGGCTAAGACGCAGCGATTCCACCGAATTAGTTGATTTACTTATCAACTTAGCGCCTGATGTTTATAATTCTAATGAGGTTACCGAATGGTTGAATGATGAAATTCAAACCACTGGCGATCAGACTAATGAAAATGATGAGGTTGAATCATTTAATGGAGAATGTTGCAATAATCTTCCAACAATACAGCATTCTCAAGCCATATCTGCCCTTAATATTTGTATAAAATATTGCGAAGAACAGAAACTCCCTGCTGCGATTATTTTAAAACTTTTAAGCCTCAGAGATATTGAGTACAAAAAGCAAAATGAAACTAAACTTCTTTAGATTAAAATGTCTGACTATTTGTGCAGCAAATAATGAAAATATTTTATAAAAATGATTTCAATCTATTGTTATATTAATTTGGATGTAAACATTTCATTTTCAAGTTAATTTCTTGTAAATAAATATAAGTTAGCATGTACATATGTATTTTCTAAATTTTTTCTTTTATTTCGGAAATTCGGACATTTCGATATATCGGACACCAATGGTTTTTAATTATTATTTTAATTATTAATATTATTATCGAGATATATACTGTACTAGTCGATTTTTCAACAGATCTTTGTAACGGAGATCTTCAAACCATAATTACTCTTTTCAAACACACCGCTTCTTTATGCACGACTGACTGAATTTTTACTTACTCACTCGCCTGCTTTGACTTGCCTTTGCCTTGGCAGGTTAAACTGTCTGATGAATGCTCTTGAATATGAACGTTCTTAACATCGCCTTCACGAAATCTCCATAAATGTACACTAATTATTTATAAATTAATTACAATAAATTAATAATTCATTCTTTTAATTATAATAAATTAATAATTAATTCTTCAAATACGAGTATAAATTACTGAAAGACTCATACATTTAACGTATGAGTGATATTCAGCAACGTATACGACATAATTTAACTTATATTTCATTGCATACTTTTTAGGACGATTATGGCAGTGCATATGCACTATGGCCGCGTAATGTATCCCATATTGAATTCAATTCGTATGAGTGATTTTAGATGCCACTAATTCGTTATACTGCAAAATTAAACTCATATTTTATTGCATACTTTTCAGAGTAATTGTTCCACTACAGTTAGTATGGGTATGGGTGCGTATGAGGAATATTTTTTACATAGAATTAAGTATTATGTATACTCTCAATATGAACTTAGTCAATACAATTGTAGTGAAGAAAAACAAATAAAATAAAAAATCAAAAAAAATTTTGTTTAATTTTTATTGTTTACATTTATTCTTGTACCATTTGTTGTTGTATTATTGTTTACTTTTTTAAATTTTTTTTCTGCTGGTGTTTGTTGATATATTACGCAGTGCGATAATTTGTAAACATGTTCATTGTTTTGTTTCTTTAGCTTTTCTTTATAATTTTAATGTTAAGCGATATAAAAGCAAAACACCATTGTCTTAATCATTAATTTTCGTAACAATACTTTTTAAAAAATTTAATGTTTGAAATAAGTGGTTTTTATAAACAGAAGGCACGAAAAATTATTGTAAACAAAAAATTCATTATTTTTCTATAAATTGAGGTTCTATTGGTATGCTTACTAAATTACAAACCTTTTGTATGGATTACAACCAGACTACTATGTGTGTTACATGTTAATTTTGTGTTAAAGTATTATGTACACTAACAAATTGTGCTGCTAATTTTTACATGAAGTTAAACAGTTTAGTCACAATTCAAGTGTTCCAGACTGTGGTAAACAAAAGATCGCTTTTTTAAGATCAACAAGCAGTCGATTGTTGTCATCATTGACAACTTCGATGTTTTTGACAGATCGTGTTGATCGCTCTTTGACAGCAAAATTATACTCGCATTTGTCTATCACAATGACAATAATCCTCTTAGTATGGAAATTATGAAGGCCGTGAAATAGATGAAGCACGCTGTATGTTGCTTGATAAAAAAAACATGTTAATATTCTCACGTATTTTTGAATGCGACTTGCGTCCACGTTCATTTGGCAATGCAGGCTGAATAAACTAATTTGCGGACGTAACTTCAACAAATCGATATAGCATAATAGGTGGTGCGTTGGCGTATTAGAGATGAGGCCACGGTTCAAACTGAAGATCAGACGTCTCCAACAAAACGATATATAAAAAAATTATTTTTTCGGCTACTTACTCTCAGCAGATTTGAGAGTAAAATAATATTGCCAAGAAATGTTAAAAAAAATCAATCGTTCGGAGTCGAATTTAAACTGCAGGTTCCGCGACACACAGCAACATAATTGTTGTGAAAAGCTAATTCCTAATCGTGACTGAAGGATGGAAATGGCTAATTATGTATGTACATATATGTATGTAATAAAAATGTGGGTTTTATTTTCGATAACAATGGTATTACATCTCAGTATGTCAAATTGTCAAAAATTTGTTTATCGCAAAATGTGTCAATGATATAAACAATCAAGATCCATCAAAATCTCTGAACCATATTTAAATAAAAGTTCCTTTGTAAAATATATATATATAACTCGACTGATGCTTTAAATAATAACAACGGCAATTTTTGCCCGATTTAATCAAACGAAGTGTCAATCCCTTCAAAAGATATTGCACTTTAAGAATATCTTCAGTTATTTCATATTTTGTAATTAATGTTTGCTACCATGAACGGACAAACTTTAAAACATATTCGCATTTGTTAAGTTTACCCCATCAAACCTCATATGTAGTATATTAGGTCAAATAATATACATATATCATATATATTATATATATCAAATATTATATAATATATATGTTTATGTATATCGTTTTAAAGTCAAATCCCTTTCCTTTCTAATAAGGTCTAAATCTTGGACATCGATTCAGAAATGCTTGTGTAATCAATAAATTTGTGCGTAAAGTTAAAAAAAAAACAGTTTTTGTCAAATAAAACAAATTTGGAGGTTTCAAGAAATATAAAAAAAATATTTTTGAGTTCTATTCAACAAAACTCACAACTTACACTATATCATTGCTGGGTGTATTTCATTTTTTTGATAGTTTGTCACATAGTATAATCATAACACTGAAACAAAAACAATATTTTTCAAAATTTATTTTTGTCAGAAATTCTAATGAAATTTGTTGTGTATTAGTTTTTAGGTCTAACTAAAATATATTTAAAGTTTAAAGATAATCAAACGATTGGTTTTCGAGATATGAGGTTGGTAAGTTTACTTATCAGTGGGCAGATGTTTTAACTTTTTTATGAATAATACACAAAAATATTTCCACTTTTTAAAAATTATTTTTACTTTTACTACGCGCCACAAGGGGATTTCTCCGTTTTACAAGTATAATCCAAAAAGAATAAGACAACTATGTAAAGGAAACACTGGTTTTGAGCATAGAGTGGTTATGTTGTTTCTTCTAGCGCTTTTATGAAATATTGCCTGATTTGCTATACGTTTCTGCCCATTGGTAAGTAAAATTACCACATAGAAAAGTAATAATATTTCAAGCGTTTAGTGAAACTAAATCAAATTTTTTATATGTAATAAAAGTACCATGGAATATTGGAACAGATAACAGTTAACCAATTTCATTTCTTATATTAATTTTATATAAGTTTAAAAAAAATGTCTATTTTTGGAGGTTTGCGAAAACGTTAGCCAAAGGCTCATGAATAACAATATATAAAAATCCTTCAATTTGTTTTCTTAAAAGACTCTAAATTCTGGCATAACTTAACAAAAAATTTAATTTTTTACATATTTTTAGCTTTACAGCCGTTTAAAGAACTGGTAAGTGAAATTACCGGTTGGGCAATAATGGGTTAATTGGATTGGGCTACCATTTTTATAGTCTGCCCAAACCTAATAAACGTTAAAATGTTTAATAACTCCGTGATAGATCGCACTCAAATGTTTAGATCTATCTAAGCTTACTTTTTTCCAAACTTTAACATCTCGCTGCGGTGGACTAAGTGAGACTAAATCTGTTCTTAGTTTCTGCCAGAGATTATTAGATTTGTTTCCTGCATCCGGCACTTTTAGATGTCTCTCGGCCAAATCCTGCGTCATCATAAAGTCCACAACAGTTTCGTATCGTTTTTGGGTGGTATATACAATTCTTTTTGACTCACTCCATTGAGATTGTTTAAAATATATAATTTTATGTTTATTTTGCAATGTATTTGTATTAATTTACATACATTTTAAATTTATTATTAGTTGTCAGCAACACAATTGCTAACGAAGAATTTTCGAATTTTTACTAAGCTTTTTATGCTCGTTTCCTAATACAGAGTAACAGAAATTTATGTTCGTACGAAAAAAAGAAAACATTGGTATCACTTTCGAAAAATTTCCGTACTTTTGTACTACATAGTACAATTTGTTCGAAGACGAACACTTCAATTTTTGTATCGAGTTACGAGGCCAGGTATTTCGGAAACCAAATTTGTACGAACGTTAAAACGTAGTTATCTTCTCTAATAAAAGTAAAATGCAAACTGAAATGCTTTTCGAACACTTTAATTAGTTAAAAATCAATAACTATATTTTTCTAATTTAAAATAAAAATAAACACTACCTACATAATGTAAAATAGTGTTTATTTTTATTTTAAATTATAAAAGTTAATAATGAAATAAATTATAATATGGGTTTTTAAAAACTGTGAAGTATAGACAAACATAATATACAAAATGAAATTCTATTTATAATTTTAATTTTCAGTTTTGGTGGTTTTTAATATTAACATGTTGTTAACACTGCTAAACAGATATCACTTAAAAATGTAAGAAAATTCTATTTTTTACAGATTCTTACGTTCCGGTTACGTTACATTACATTTCTATAACCATTCGTATTGCTTTATATATAACAAAAACGATCAGCTGTTTCTTACTGTTGCGGTTACATTCCGTTACAGTAGCATAACTAGGGCTTAAGTCACAAACATTCGCCTTCAAGAACATTCATCAGACTGTTTACGTTGCCATATAAAAGGCAAGGCAAAGCAGGCAACTGAGTTAGCAAAAGTTCAGTCAGCCTTGTTCGAAGAGAGGTTCGAAGACCTCTGTTACAAAGATCAATTGACTAGTAATTGTTATTGTTTATGCAAAGAGTGAAAATAGAGAAATAACAAACAAAACAATTGTTGTTGTTTACACCAAGTTGTGAACAGTGGTATACAAAATTGTGCGAACAATAAATAATTTAATTAAAATTAAAAAATTTTTTTTATTTGCCCATATTTTAAACGTTTTTAAACGTTTTAGCTGCCAGATAAATGAGGCACCAATCGTCAAATATTTGAGAAAAAATTGTCAAAGACGTTTCTTAAAATCGTCTGAACATATAAATAAATTAAAATTATTAAAAAACCAAAATTATTTCTACTGTAGTAAAACATAAGAAGTCAGTGTATCTACATATCTGAGTTCAAAAATAAAACATTCAACAAAGAATTTATTGGAAATTAAAAGCTAGCGTCCCTCATCTTCATTTAATATTTTTTTTTCAAAAATGGAGAAATTGGGACCATTTTCCGTGAAAATTTTTTTAAGATTTAAACAATGTGTCCCAACGTTGTTTATTGACACATAAGCACAGCAATAATATCGCATCATCTATGTCTACGGGCGGTGTAAATATTAGGGAGCCAGAAGCTTTTGATGTTCTATGCATGAAAATTCAGTATAATGCTTTTTCAGTTCCTTCTTAAGTTCTTATCATCCGATCTTATTATTTACACCGTTTATAACTGACAGAGTATGGAATACAACTCTCATGTATGGGTTGGTGCCTCAACGTCAATTTTGCGGTGAATATGCTGCCGGTGACTATCCATCTTCCAATTTAATGAATATTCATTCATAAAAGCTATAAAGTCTCATTTCCAAACGCTTCCTATTTGGTTTAAATAAAAGAAAGTGTGTGTTGGATATCACTGATATTTTTTATTCATATGAAATAGCAATTATGTGTGGAATATAACATCGTCCACAACATACTTTTGTCTAAAAAAATGCTTAATTTTCCATGACTTCAGGCCAAGTTTTATTGATGGCATTGGTTATGTAAGGTTTGAGAACAGCTGTAGTTTGCGGCTTAATCGCATACAACTGCAACTTAAGAAAACTCTTCAAGCTAGCTAAGGTCACCTCCACGTGAGATTAACATGCCTTCAAATCGCTTGTGCATGATATCAAACGTGGCATGAGCTGTGTGACACGTAGCGTCGTTCTGTTTAAATCATTTGTCGCTGGTGGCCAAATCATCTAATTCATGCCAAAAGAATTTCGTAATCACACAAACATTTCTGAACCAATCTCACAAATTTAACCGTTCTTAGAAGGGGAAAGGATGGGCCTTTAACACGGTATACCAATATATACTATTCGACTTAATATTCTATGAGTTTTGATGAGGTAAACTTTGCAAATACGAATTTTGTTCATATTTTTTCAAGTTTGTTCATTCATAGCAGCAAAGTTTTATAAAAAAATATAAAACAAGTGGGGAAATTCTTAAAGTGCTGTCTGTTGTGAAGAGATTGACACTTCGTTTAATAAAATCGAACAAATATTACCGCAGTTATTATTTAAAGAGTAGAACAGACATGTTATATTTTTCTTACATATTTTTTTACAAATGAAGTAGTAAGGCATGCCGAAAGACTTGGCATTTCGAAGAATGACTTCTGCAGGAGCTAACACATAAGCGCCCTGCTCTTACTATTAAGAGACATATGTTTTTATCCTTTCTACCGAGATCTTTCTAGCTCAACCGACGGATGATTTTTGTTTAAATTAGATTCCTCCGTAACTAATTTCTGCATATCTGAAGAAATTATGAGGGGGGTTTCCTACATATGAGTAATTATTATACGATCTGCGGTACTTAGTCGAGGATTTCCTTTAATGATAATAAAATTCTTTATTGTTGGCACAATTCTCTGTGGCACTTTATGTAAACGACAACAATTGCTTTGTTTGTTATTCCTCTTTGCACTCTTTTGCATAAACAATAACAATTACAGTATAATTTAATTAATATTCCGGACACCTGCAAATCCGAACAACGCGGTAATGAGGACATGTATTTTATTACTACAAGATACTCTCTAATCCGGACACCATCAATTTTGTCTACCTCAATAATTCGGACAGTACTTAATCCTATTGCTTTTGCACAAAAAAAGATATCTCAAAGAAAATAATTTATCAAATAGAGCGCTTTTACTAGTAGATAACGCAACATGTCATCCAAAGTCATTAGTAGATTTAAATAACAAAATATGATTTATGATTTTTAGACCTAACTGTACAGCGCTGTACAGCCAATTTGAAAACTAAACTATCGTAAAAGTTTTTGGTCGTTATTTTATCAAGTTCATAAAATCTAATGGATGCTCTTAAATTTTTTTAAATATTCCCGGGAAATACCGGAAATTTTAAATTAACAATTTTTAAATTTTCAAATTATTCAAAGCCAAATCATTGAAAATTACAAGTTTCTTAGAAACTCAAAACACTGCCGGCACAAGTTTCAAAATTGACAGCTTTTGACGGTCTATTAATACGTACGATAACAAGAAGCTCATTCATCCGAGATAGTTTTTCTAGACTGAATATGCCATTTCCAAAAAATGAAACCGACGTAAAAAATATAATTTTGAAATATTACAAAAATGTGGCAGACAACATTATAAAAGAAAAATGGAAAATTTTCGTTAGTATTAGATGAATGGACAAACGTTTCACAACGAAGATTTCTATATATATGTTTTCACGATAATGGATCATTTTACAATTTGGGATTAGTACCTATAACAGGAAGCTGTAATGCAAATAATATAAGAATGTTGGTGAAAAAACATCTAGAAGATTTCAATTTGTGTTTTGAAAGTCACATTGTAGCAACTATATCGGACGGACCCAATGTGATGAAACGGTTTGTGGCAGATAGTCCAGTAAAAGGAATTTTTTGCTGGAATCATGCCATTCATTTGGAGTTTTAGAAGTTATTTACATTAAAATATCAAGTGGTACTTATTCTGAAACCAATTTTGACACATTAAGTTTTATAAACAAGTATAAAAGTAATTACATAGACTAGTAAATATTTAGTCAATAAACTAGATCATAAA
The DNA here is from genome assembly GCA_936449025.2 of Sarcophaga subvicina. NCBI lineage: Eukaryota > Metazoa > Arthropoda > Insecta > Diptera > Sarcophagidae > Sarcophaga > Sarcophaga subvicina. Next base: position 51,607,604 of record OW388083.2, on the reverse strand, counting down.
AAGATCAATAGACTAGTCAGTAGATTACTCCGTAGACTAGTCAATAGGCTGGTAGACTAGTTAATAAACAGGTCTGTAAACTCGTCTACAGAAAGTTGGAAAACGCCATTAATGGGGCTAAAGAAAAACAAGAAATCTGATACTAAAACCAGACAACTTATTTAAAAGAGAGCTAGCTTTATTTGAAGCTAGTACAAACAGAACCAAAAATTTAGACATACTTTTTAATTCATTGTTAACGCTAAAGCACACTTCTGTAGAAAGCGACAGTGTTTTTTCTGTAGCTGGTAAATATTCAACAAATTTACGAAATAGAATGTTGATGAGTTATTAAATGTACTAATAATATTAAGAACTCATTTTTTGAAAACTTAGTTCTTCGAAATTTTTTTATAGTTTTGTTTTTAAATAATATTTTTAATTAATTCTTAATAATAACTTATATCAAAATATGATTAATCTGTTTGTTTTTGTTTATACAGTATGAATTTAAATGTATTGTTTTCTTTTTTGTTAATAAAATAACATTTTAATTAAAATATTAAGCATTATAATAGTATTGTGATTTTCCGGGAATCCCGGGAAATCGAATTTTTCATTCCCGTTTCCCGGGAAATGTAAAAGTCCGGGAATTCCCAAACTCTAGATAGAGTTGATGCAAATATCCTTAAAAAATGTTTTAATAAAATTTTGTATGATGAAGAGTGTAACTCTGTTAATGAAATACCTCTGTCAAGGCTAAGACGCAGCGATTCCACCGAATTAGTTGATTTACTTATCAACTTAGCGCCTGATGTTTATAATTCTAATGAGGTTACCGAATGGTTGAATGATGAAATTCAAACCACTGGCGATCAGACTAATGAAAATGATGAGGTTGAATCATTTAATGGAGAATGTTGCAATAATCTTCCAACAATACAGCATTCTCAAGCCATATCTGCCCTTAATATTTGTATAAAATATTGCGAAGAACAGAAACTCCCTGCTTTTAAGCCTCAGAGATATTGAGTACAAAAAGCAAAATGAAACTAAACTTCTTTAGATTAAAATGTCTGACTATTTGTGCAGCAAATAATGAAAATATTTTATAAAAATGATTTCAATCTATTGTTATATTAATTTGGATGTAAACATTTCATTTTCAAGTTAATTTCTTGTAAATAAATATAAGTAAGCATGTACATATGTATTTTCTAAATTTTTTCTTTTATTTCGGAAATTCGGACATTTCGATATTTCGGACACCAATGGTTTTTAATTATTATTTTAATTATGAATATTATTATCGAGATATATACTGTACTAGTCGATTTTTCAACAGATCTTTGTAACGGAGATCTTCAAACCATAATTACTCTTTTCAAACACACCGCTTCTTTATGCACGACTGACTGAATTTTTACTTACTCACTCGCCTGCTTTGACTTGCCTTTGCCTTGGCAGATTAAACTGTCTGATGAATGCTCTTGAATATGAACGTTCTTAACATCGCCTTCACGAAATCTCCATAAATGTACACTAATTATTTATAAATTAATTACAATAAATTAATAATTCATTCTTTTAATTATAATAAATTAATAATTAATTCTTCAAATACGAGTATAAATTACTGAAAGACTCATACATTTAACGTATGAGTGATATTCAGCAACGTATACGACATAATTTAACTTATATTTCATTGCATACTTTTTAGGACGATTATGGCAGTGCATATGCACTATGGCCGCGTAATGTATCCCATATTGAATTCAATTCGTATGAGTGATTTTAGATGCCACTAATTCGTTATACTGCAAAATTAAACTCATATTTTATTGCATACTTTTCAGAGTAATTGTTCCACTACAGTTAGTATGGGTATGGGTGCGTATGAGGAATATTTTTTACATAGAATTAAGTATTATGTATACTCTCAATATGAACTTAGTCAATACAATTGTAGTGAAGAAAAACAAATCAAATAAAAAATCAAAAAAAATTTTGTTTAATTTTTATTGTTTACATTTATTCTCGTACCATTTGTTGTTGTATTATTGTTTACTTTTTAAAATTTTTTTTCTGCTGGTGTTTGTTGATATATTACGCAGTGCGATAATTTGTAAACATGTTCATTGTTTTGTTTCTTTCGCTTTTCTTTATAATTTTAATGTTAAGCGATATAAAAGCAAAACACCATTGTCTTAATCATTAATTTTCGTAACAATACTTTTTAAAAAATTTAATGTTTGAAATAAGTGGTTTTTATAAACAGAAGGCACGAAAAATTATTGTAAACAAAAAATTCATTATTTTTCTATAAATTGAGGTTCTATTGGTATGCTTACTAAATTACAAACCTTTTGTATGGATTACAACCAGACTACTATGTGTGTTACATGTTAATTTTGTGTTAAAGTATTATGTACACTAACAAATTGTGCTGCTAATTTTTACATGAAGTTAAACAGTTTAGTCACAATTCAAGTGTTCCAGACTGTGGTAAACAAAAGATCGCTTTTTTAAGATCAACAAGCAGTCGATTGTTGTCATCATTGACAACTTCGATGTTTTTGACAGATCGTGTTGATCGCTCTTTGACAGCAAAATTATACTCGCATTTGTCTATCACAATGACAATAATCCTCTTAGTATGGAAATTATGAAGGCCGTGAAATAGATGAAGCACGCTGTATGTTGCTTGATAAAAAAACATGTTAATATTCTCACGTATTTTTGAATGCGACTTGCGTCCACGTTCATTTGGCAATGCAGGCTGAATAAACTAATTTGCGGACGTAACTTCAACAAATCGATATAGCATAATAGGTGGTGCGTTGGCGTATTAGAGATGAGGCCACGGTTCAAACTGAAGATCAGACGTCTCCAACAAAACGATATATAAAAAAATTATTTTTTCGGCTACTTACTCTCAGCAGATTTGAGAGTAAAATAATATTGCCAAGAAATGTTAAAAAAAATCAATCGTTCGGAGTCGAATTTAAACTGCAGGTTCCGCGACACACAGCAACATAATTGTTGTGAAAAGCTAATTCCTAATCGTGACTGAAGGATGGAAATGGCTAATTATGTATGTACATATATGTATGTAATAAAAATGTGGGTTTTATTTTCGATAACAATGGTATTACATCTCTGTATGTCAAATTGTCAAAAATTTGTTTATCGCAAAATGTGTCAATGATATAAACAATCAAGATCCATCAAAATCTCTGAACCATATTTAAATAAAAGTTCCTTTGTAAAATATATATATATAACTCGACTGATGCTTTAAATAATAACAACGGCAATTTTTGCCCGATTTATCAAACGAAGTGTCAATCCCTTCAAAAGATATTGCACTTTAAGAATATCTTCAGTTATTTCATATTTTGTAATTAATGTTTGCTACCATGAACGGACAAACTTTAAAACATATTCGCATTTGTTAAGTTTACCCCATCAAACCTCATATGTAGTATATTAGGTCAAATAATATACATATATCATATATATTATATATATCAAATATTATATAATATATATGTTTATGTATATCGTTTTAAAGTCAAATCCCTTTCCTTTCTAATAAGGTCTAAATCTTGGACATCGATTCAGAAATGCTTGTATAATCAATAAATTTGTGCGTAAAGTTAAAAAAAAAAACAGTTTTTGTCAAATAAAACAAATTTGGAGGTTTCAAGAAATATAAAAAAAATATTTTTGAGTTCTATTCAACAAAACTCACAACTTACACTATATCATTGCTGGGTGTATTTCATTTTTTTGATAGTTTGTCACATAGTATAATCATAACACTGAAACAAAAACAATATTTTTCAAAATTTATTTTTGTCAGAAATTCTAATGAAATTTTTTGTGTAACAGTTTTTGGGTCTAACTAAAATATATTTAAAGTTTAAAGATAATCGAACGATTGGTTTTCGAGATATGAGGTTGGTAAGTTTACTTATCAGTGGGCAGATGTTTTAACGTTTTTATGAATAATACACAAAAATATTTCCACTTTTTAAAAATTATTTTTAATTTTACTACGCGCCACAAGGGAATTTCTCCGTTTTACAATTATAATCCAAAAAGAATAAGACAACTATGTAAAGGAAACACTGGTTTTTAGCATAGAGTGGTTATGTTGTTTCTTCTAGCGCTTTTATGAAATATTGCCTGATTTGCTATACGTTTCTGCCCATTGGTAAGTAAAATTACCACATAGAAAAGTAATAATATTTCAAGCGTTTAGTGAAACTAAATCAAATTTTTTATATGTAATAAAAGTACCATGGAATATTGGAACAGATAACAGTTAACCAATTTCATTTCTTATATTAATTTTATATAAGTTTAAAAAAAATGTCTATTTTTGGAGGTTTGCGAAAACGTTAGCCAAAGGCTCATGAATAACAATATATAAAAATCCTTCAATTTGTTTTCTTAAAAGACTCTAAATTATGGCATAACTTAACAAAAAATTTAATTTTTTACATATTTTTAGCTTTACAGCCGTTTAAAGAACTGGTAAGTGAAATTACCGGTTGGGCAATAATGGGTTAATTGGATTGGGCTACCATTTTTATAGTCTGCCCAAACCTAATAAAAGTTAAAATGTTTAATAACTCCGTGATAGATCGCACTCAAATATTTAGATCTATCTAAGCTTACTTTTTTCCAAACTTTAACATCTCGCTGCGGTGGACTAAGTGAGACTAAATCTGTTCTTAGTTTCTGCCAGAGATTATTAGATTTGTTTCCTGCATCCGGCACTTTTAGATGTCTCTCGGCCAAATCCTGCGTCATCATAAAGTCCACAACAGTTTCGTATCGTTTTTGGGTGGTATATACAATTCTTTTTGACTCACTCCATTGAGATTGTTTAAAATATATAATTTTATGTTTATTTTGCAATGTATTTGTATTAATTTACTTACATTTTAAATTTATTATTAGTTGTCACCAACACAATTGCTAACGAAGAATTTTCGAATTTTTACTAAGCTTTTTATGCTCGTTTCCTAATACAGAGTAACAGAAATTTATGTTCGTACGAAAAAAAGAAAACATTGGTATCACTTTCGAAAAATTTCCGTACTTTTGTACTACATAGTACAATTTGTTCGAAGACGTACATTTCAATTTTTGTATCGAGTTACGAGGCCAGGTATTTCGGAAACCAAATTTGTACGAACGTTAAAACGTAGTTATCTTCTCTAATAAAAGTAAAATACAAACTGAAATGCTTTTCGAACACTTTAATTAGTTAAAAATCAATAACTATATTTTTCTAATTTAAAATAAAAATAAACACTACCTACATAATGTAAAATAGTGTTTATTTTTATTTTAAATTATAAAAGTTAATAATGAAATAAATTATAATATGGGTTTTTAAAAAATGTGAAGTATAGACAAACATAATATACAAAATGAAATTCTATTTATAATTTTAATTTTCAGTTTTGGTGGTTTTTAATATTAACATGTTGTTAACACTGCTAAACAGATATCACTTAAAAATGTAAGAAAATTCTATTTTTTACAGATTCTTACGTTCCGGTTACGTTACATTACATTTCTATAACCATTCGTATTGCTTTATATATAACAAAAACGATCAGCTGTTTCTTACTGTTGCGGTTACATTCCCTTACAGTAGCATAACTAGGGCTTAAGTCACAAACATTCGCCTTCAAGAACATTCATCAGACTGTTTACGTTGCCATATAAAAGGCAAGGCAAAGCAGGCAACTGAGTTAGCAAAAGTTCAGTCAGCCTTGTTCGAAGAGAGGTTCGAAGACCTCTGTTACAAAGATCAATTGACTAGTAATTGTTATTGTTTATGCAAAGAGTGAAAATAGAGAAATAACAAACAAAACAATTGTTGTTGTTTACACCAAGTTGTGAACAGTGGTATACAAAATTGTGCGAACAATAAATAATTTAATTAAAATTAAAAAATTTTTTTTATTTGCCCATATTTTAAACGTTTTTAAACGTTTTAGCTGCCAGATAAATGAGGCACCAAATCGTCAAATATTTGAGAAAAAATTGTCAAAGACGTTTCTTAAAATCGTCAGAACATATAAATAAATTAAAATTATTAAAAAACCAAAATTATTTCTACTGTAGTAAAACATAAGAAGTCAGTGTATCTACATATCTGAGTTCAAAAATAAAACATTCAACAAAGAATTTATTGGAAATTAAAAGCTAGCGTCCCTCATCTTCATTTAATATTTTTTTTCAAAAATGGAGAAATTGGGACCATTTTCCGTGAAAATTTTTTTAAGATTTAAACAATGTGTCCCAACGTTGTTTATTGACACATAAGCACAGCAATAATATCGCATCATCTATGTCTACGGGCGGTGTAAATATTAGGGAGCCAGAAGCTTTTGATGTTCTATGCATGAAAATTCAGTATAATGCTTTTTCAGTTCCTTCTTAAGTTCTTATCATCCGATCTTATTATTTACACCGTTTATAACTGACAGAGTATGGAATACAACTCTCATGTATGGGTTGGTGCCTCAACGTCAATTTTGCGGTGAATATGCTGCCGGTGACTATCCATCTTCCAATTTAATGAATATTCATTCATAAAAGCTATAAAGTCTCATTTCCAAACGCTTCCTATTTGGTTTAAATAAAAGAAAGTGTGTGTTGGATATCACTGATATTTTTTATTCATATGAAATAGCAATTATGTGTGGAATATAACATCGTCCACAACATACTTTTGTCTAAAAAAATGCTTAATTTTCCATGACTTCAGGCCAAGTTTTATTGATGGCATTGGTTATGTAAGGTTTGAGAACAGCTGTAGTTTGCGGCTTAATCGCATACAACTGCAACTTAAGAAAACTCTTCAAGCTAGCTAAGGTCACCTCCACGTGAGATTAACATGCCTTCAAATCGCTTGTGCATGATATCAAACGTGGCATGAGCTGTGTGACACGTAGCGTCGTTCTGTTTAAACCATTTGTCGCTGGTGGCCAAATCATCTAATTCATGCCAAAAGAATTTCGTAATCACACAAACATTTCTGAACCAATCTCACAAATTTAACCGTTCTTAGAAGGGGAAAGGATGGGCCTTTAACACGGTATACCAATATATACTATTCGACTTAATATTCTATGAGTTTTGATGAGGTAAACTTTGCAAATACGAATTTTGTTCATATTTTTTCAAGTTTGTTCATTCATAGCAGCAAAGTTTTATAAAAAAATATAAAACAAGTGGGGAAATTCATAAAGTGCTGTCTGTTGTGAAGAGATTGACACTTCGTTTAATAAAATCGAACAAATATTGCCGCAGTTATTATTTAAAGAGTAGAACAGACATGTTATATTTTTCTTACATATTTTTTTACAAATGAAGTAGTAAGGCATGCCGAAAGACTTGGCATTTCGAAGAATGACTTCTGCAGGAGCTAACACATAAGCGCCCTGCTCTTATATTAAGAGACATATGTTTTTATCCTTTCTACCGAGATCTTTCTAGCTCAACCGACGGATGATTTTTGTTTAAATTAGATTCCTCCGTAACTAATTTCTGTATATCTGAAGAAATTATGAGGGGGGTTTCCTACATATGAGTAATTATTATACGATCTGCGGTACTTAGTCGAGGATTTCCTTTAATGATAATAAAATTCTTTATTGTTGGCACAATTCTCTGTGGCACTTTATGTAAACGACAACAATTGCTTTGTTTGTTATTCCTCTTTGCACTCTTTTGCATAAATAATAACAATTACAATATAATTTCGATATTCCGGACACCTGCAAATCCGAACAACGCGGTAATGAGGACATGTATTTTATTACTACAAGATACTCTCTAATCCGGACACCATCAATTTTGTCTACCTCAATAATTCGGACAGTACTTAATCCTATTGCTTTTGCACAAAAAAAGATATCTCAAAGAAAATAATTTATCAAATAGAGCGCTTTTACTAGTAGATAACGCAACATGTCATCCAAAGTCATTAGTAGATTTAAATAACAAAATATGATTTATGATTTTTAGACCTAACTGTACAGCGCTGTACAGCCAATTTGAAAACTAAACTATCGTAAAAGTTTTTGGTCGTTATTTTATCAAGTTCATAAAATCTAATGGATGCTCTTAAATTTTTTTAAATATTCCCGGGAAATACCGGAAATTTTAAATTAACAATTTTTAAATTTTCAAATTATTCAAAGCCAAATCATTGAAAATTACAAGTTTCTTAGAAACTCAAAACACTGCCGGCACAAGTTTCAAAATTGACAGCTTTTGACGGTCTATTAATACGTACGATAACAAGAAGCTCATTCATCCGAGATAGTTTTTCTAGACTGAATATGCCATTTCCAAAAAATGAAACCGACGTAAAAAATATAATTTTGAAATATTACAAAAATGTGGCAGACAACATTATAAAAGAAAAATGGAAAATTTTCGTTAGTATTAGATGAATGGACAAACGTTTCACAACGAAGATTTCTATATATATGTTTTCACGATAATGGATCATTTTACAATTTGGGATTAGTACCTATAACAGGAAGCTGTAATGCAAATAATATAAGAATGTTGGTGAAAAAACATCTAGAAGATTTCAATTTGTGTTTTGAAAGTCACATTGTAGCAACTATATCGGACGGACCCAATGTGATGAAACGGTTTGTGGCAGATAGTCCAGTAAAAGGAATTTTTTGCTGGAATCATGCCATTCATTTGGAGTTTTAGAAGTTATTTACATTAAAATATCAAGTGGTACTTATTCTGAAACCAATTTTGACACATTAAGTTTTATAAACAAGTATAAAAGTAATTACATAGACTAGTAAATATTTAGTCAATAAACTAGATCATAAAAAGATCAATAGACTAGTCAGTAGATTACTCCGTAGACTAGTCAATAGGCTGGTAGACTAGTTAATAAACAGGTCTGTAAACTCGTCTACAGAAAGTTGGAAAACGCCATTAATGGGGCTAAAGAAAAACAAGAAATCTGATACTAAAACCAGACAACTTATTTAAAAGAGAGCTAGCTTTATTTGAAGCTAGTACAAACAGAACCAAAAATTTAGACATACTTTTTAATTCATTGTTAACGCTAAAGCACACTTCTGTAGAAAGCGACAGTGTTTTTTCTGTAGCTGGTAAATATTCAACAAATTTACGAAATAGAATGTTGATGAGTTATTAAATGTACTAATAATATTAAGAACTCATTTTTTGAAAACTTAGTTCTTCGAAATTTTTTTATAGTTTTGTTTTTAAATAATATTTTTAATTAATTCTTAATAATAACTTATCTCAAAATATGATTAATCTGTTTGTTTTTGTTTATACAGTATGAATTTAAATGTATTGTTTTCTTTTTTGTTAATAAAATAACATTTTAATTAAAATATTAAGCATTATAATAGTATTGTGATTTTCCGGGAATCCCGGGAAATCGAATTTTTCATTCCCGTTTCCCGGGAAATGTAAAAGTCCGGGAATTCCCAAACTCTAGATAGAGTTGATGCAAATATCCTTAAAAAATGTTTTAATAAAATTTTGTATGATGAAGAGTGTAACTCTGTTAATGAAATACCTCTGTCAAGGCTAAGACGCAGCGATTCCACCGAATTAGTTGATTTACTTATCAACTTAGCGCCTGATGTTTATAATTCTAATGAGGTTACCGAATGGTTGAATGATGAAATTCAAACCACTGGCGATCAGACTAATGAAAATGATGAGGTTGAATCATTTAATGGAGAATGTTGCAATAATCTTCCAACAATACAGCATTCTCAAGCCATATCTGCCCTTAATATTTGTATAAAATATTGCGAAGAACAGAAACTCCCTGCTTTTAAGCCTCAGAGATATTGAGTACAAAAAGCAAAATGAAACTAAACTTCTTTAGATTAAAATGTCTGACTATTTGTGCAGCAAATAATGAAAATATTTTATAAAAATGATTTCAATCTATTGTTATATTAATTTGGATGTAAACATTTCATTTTCAAGTTAATTTCTTGTAAATAAATATAAGTAAGCATGTACATATGTATTTTCTAAATTTTTTCTTTTATTTCGGAAATTCGGACATTTCGATATTTCGGACACCAATGGTTTTTAATTATTATTTTAATTATGAATATTATTATCGAGATATATACTGTACTAGTCGATTTTTCAACAGATCTTTGTAACGGAGATCTTCAAACCATAATTACTCTTTTCAAACACACCGCTTCTTTATGCACGACTGACTGAATTTTTACTTACTCACTCGCCTGCTCTGACTTGCCTTTGCCTTGGCAGGTTAAACTGTCTGATGAATGCTCTTGAATATGAACGTTCTTAACATCGCCTTCACGAAATCTCCATAAATGTACACTAATTATTTATAAATTAATTACAATAAATTAATAATTCATTCTTTTAATTATAATAAATTAATAATTAATTCTTCAAATACGAGTATAAATTACTGAAAGACTCATACATTTAACGTATGAGTGATATTCAGCAACGTATACGACATAATTTAACTTATATTTCATTGCATACTTTTTAGGACGATTATGGCAGTGCATATGCACTATGGCCGCGTAATGTATCCCATATTGAATTCAATTCGTATGAGTGATTTTAGATGCCACTAATTCGTTATACTGCAAAATTAAACTCATATTTTATTGCATACTTTTCAGAGTAATTGTTCCACTACAGTTAGTATGGGTATGGGTGCGTATGAGGAATATTTTTTACATAGAATTAAGTATTATGTATACTCTCAATATGAACTTAGTCAATACAATTGTAGTGAAGAAAAACAAATAAAATAAAAAATCAAAAAAAATTTTGTTTAATTTTTATTGTTTACATTTATTCTTGTACCATTTGTTGTTGTATTATTGTTTACTTTTTTAAATTTTTTTTCTGCTGGTGTTTGTTGATATATTACGCAGTGCGATAATTTGTAAACATGTTCATTGTTTTGTTTCTTTAGCTTTTCTTTATAATTTTAATGTTAAGCGATATAAAAGCAAAACACCATTGTCTTAATCATTAATTTTCGTAACAATACTTTTTAAAAAATTTAATGTTTGAAATAAGTGGTTTTTATAAACAGAAGGCACGAAAAATTATTGTAAACAAAAAATTCATTATTTTTCTATAAATTGAGGTTCTATTGGTATGCTTACTAAATTACAAACCTTTTGTATGGATTACAACCAGACTACTATGTGTGTTACATGTTAATTTTGTGTTAAAGTATTATGTACACTAACAAATTGTGCTGCTAATTTTTACATGAAGTTAAACAGTTTAGTCACAATTCAAGTGTTCCAGACTGTGGTAAACAAAAGATCGCTTTTTTAAGATCAACAAGCAGTCGATTGTTGTCATCATTGACAACTTCGATGTTTTTGACAGATCGTGTTGATCGCTCTTTGACAGCAAAATTATACTCGCATTTGTCTATCACAATGACAATAATCCTCTTAGTATGGAAATTATGAAGGCCGTGAAATAGATGAAGCACGCTGTATGTTGCTTGATAAAAAAACATGTTAATATTCTCACGTATTTTTGAATGCGACTTGCGTCCACGTTCATTTGGCAATGCAGGCTGAATAAACTAATTTGCGGACGTAACTTCAACAAATCGATATAGCATAATAGGTGGTGCGTTGGCGTATTAGAGATGAGGCCACGGTTCAAACTGAAGATCAGACGTCTCCAACAAAACGATATATAAAAAAATTATTTTTTCGGCTACTTACTCTCAGCAGATTTGAGAGTAAAATAATATTGCCAAGAAATGTTAAAAAAAATCAATCGTTCGGAGTCGAATTTAAACTGCAGGTTCCGCGACACACAGCAACATAATTGTTGTGAAAAGCTAATTCCTAATCGTGACTGAAGGATGGAAATGGCTAATTATGTATGTACATATATGTATGTAATAAAAATGTGGGTTTTATTTTCGATAACAATGGTATTACATCTCTGTATGTCAAATTGTCAAAAATTTGTTTATCGCAAAATGTGTCAATGATATAAACAATCAAGATCCATCAAAATCTCTGAACCATATTTAAATAAAAGTTCCTTTGTAAAATATATATATATAACTCGACTGATGCTTTAAATAATAACAACGGCAATTTTTGCCCGATTTATCAAACGAAGTGTCAATCCCTTCAAAAGATATTGCACTTTAAGAATATCTTCAGTTATTTCATATTTTGTAATTAATGTTTGCTACCATGAACGGACAAACTTTAAAACATATTCGCATTTGTTAAGTTTACCCCATCAAACCTCATATGTAGTATATTAGGTCAAATAATATACATATATCATATATATTATATATATCAAATATTATATAATATATATGTTTATGTATATCGTTTTAAAGTCAAATCCCTTTCCTTTCTAATAAGGTCTAAATCTTGGACATCGATTCAGAAATGCTTGTATAATCAATAAATTTGTGCGTAAAGTTAAAAAAAAAACAGTTTTTGTCAAATAAAACAAATTTGGAGGTTTCAAGAAATATAAAAAAAATATTTTTGAGTTCTATTCAACAAAACTCACAACTTACACTATATCATTGCTGGGTGTATTTCATTTTTTTGATAGTTTGTCACATAGTATAATCATAACACTGAAACAAAAACAATATTTTTCAAAATTTATTTTTGTCAGAAATTCTAATGAAATTTTTTGTGTAACAGTTTTTGGGTCTAACTAAAATATATTTAAAGTTTAAAGATAATCGAACGATTGGTTTTCGAGATATGAGGTTGGTAAGTTTACTTATCAGTGGGCAGATGTTTTAACGTTTTTATGAATAATACACAAAAATATTTCCACTTTTTAAAAATTATTTTTAATTTTACTACGCGCCACAAGGGGATTTCTCCGTTTTACAATTATAATCCAAAAAGAATAAGACAACTATGTAAAGGAAACACTGGTTTTTAGCATAGAGTGGTTATGTTGTTTCTTCTAGCGCTTTTATGAAATATTGCCTGATTTGCTATACGTCTCTGCCCATTGGTAAGTAAAATTACCACATAGAAAAGTAATAATATTTCAAGCGTTTAGTGAAACTAAATCAAATTTTTTATATGTAATAAAAGTACCATGGAATATTGGAACAGATAACAGTTAACCAATTTCATTTCTTATATTAATTTTATATAAGTTTAAAAAAAATGTCTATTTTTGGAGGTTTGCGAAAACGTTAGCCAAAGGCTCATGAATAACAATATATAAAAATCCTTCAATTTGTTTTCTTAAAAGACTCTAAATTATGGCATAACTTAACAAAAAATTTAATTTTTTACATATTTTTAGCTTTACAGCCGTTTAAAGAACTGGTAAGTGAAATTACCGGTTGGGCAATAATGGGTTAATTGGATTGGGCTACCATTTTTATAGTCTGCCCAAACCTAATAAAAGTTAAAATGTTTAATAACTCCGTGATAGATCGCACTCAAATATTTAGATCTATCTAAGCTTACTTTTTTCCAAACTTTAACATCTCGCTGCGGTGGACTAAGTGAGACTAAATCTGTTCTTAGTTTCTGCCAGAGATTATTAGATTTGTTTCCTGCATCCGGCACTTTTAGATGTCTCTCGGCCAAATCCTGCGTCATCATAAAGTCCACAACAGTTTCGTATCGTTTTTGGGTGGTATATACAATTCTTTTTGACTCACTCCATTGAGATTGTTTAAAATATATAATTTTATGTTTATTTTGCAATGTATTTGTATTAATTTACTTACATTTTAAATTTATTATTAGTTGTCACCAACACAATTGCTAACGAAGAATTTTCGAATTTTTACTAAGCTTTTTATGCTCGTTTCCTAATACAGAGTAACAGAAATTTATGTTCGTACGAAAAAAAGAAAACATTGGTATCACTTTCGAAAAATTTCCGTACTTTTGTACTACATAGTACAATTTGTTCGAAGACGAACATTTCAATTTTTGTATCGAGTTACGAGGCCAGGTATTTCGGAAACCAAATTTGTACGAACGTTAAAACGTAGTCATCTTCTCTAATAAAAGTAAAATGCAAACTGAAATGCTTTTCGAACACTTTAATTAGTTAAAAATCAATAACTATATTTTTCTAATTTAAAATAAAAATAAACACTACCTACATAATGTAAAATAGTGTTTATTTTTATTTTAAATTATAAAAGTTAATAATGAAATAAATTATAATATGGGTTTTTAAAAAATGTGAAGTATAGACAAACATAATATACAAAATGAAATTCTATTTATAATTTTAATTTTCAGTTTTGGTGGTTTTTAATATTAACATGTTGTTAACACTGCTAAACAGATGTCACTTAAAAATGTAAGAAAATTCTATTTTTTACAGATTCTTACGTTCCGGTTACGTTACATTACATTTCTATAACCATTCGTATTGCTTTATATATAACAAAAACGATCAGCTGTTTCTTACTGTTGCGGTTACATTCCGTTACAGTAGCATAACTAGGGCTTAAGTCACAAACATTCGCCTTCAAGAACATTCATCAGACTGTTTACGTTGCCATATAAAAGGCAAGGCAAAGCAGGCAACTGAGTTAGCAAAAGTTCAGTCAGCCTTGTTCGAAGAGAGGTTCGAAGACCTCTGTTACAAAGATCAATTGACTAGTAATTGTTATTGTTTATGCAAAGAGTGAAAATAGAGAAATAACAAACAAAACAATTGTTGTTGTTTACACCAAGTTGTGAACAGTGGTATACAAAATTGTGCGAACAATAAATAATTTAATTAAAATTAAAAAATTTTTTTTATTTGCCCATATTTTAAACGTTTTTAAACGTTTTAGCTGCCAGATAAATGAGGCACCAAATCGTCAAATATTTGAGAAAAAATTGTCAAAGATGTTTCTTAAAATCGTCAGAACATATAAATAAATTAAAATTATTAAAAAACCAAAATTATTTCTACTGTAGTAAAACATAAGAAGTCAGTGTATCTACATATCTGAGTTCAAAAATAAAACATTCAACAAAGAATTTATTGGAAATTAAAAGCTAGCGTCCCTCATCTTCATTTAATATTTTTTTTCAAAAATGGAGAAATTGGGACCATTTTCCGTGAAAATTTTTTTAAGATTTAAACAATGTGTCCCAACGTTGTTTATTGACACATAAGCACAGCAATAATATCGCATCATCTATGTCTACGGGCGGTGTAAATATTAGGGAGCCAGAAGCTTTTGATGTTCTATGCATGAAAATTCAGTATAATGCTTTTTCAGTTCCTTCTTAAGTTCTTATCATCCGATCTTATTATTTACACCGTTTATAACTGACAGAGTATGGAATACAACTCTCATGTATGGGTTGGTGCCTCAACGTCAATTTTGCGGTGAATATGCTGCCGGTGACTATCCATCTTCCAATTTAATGAATATTCATTCATAAAAGCTATAAAGTCTCATTTCCAAACGCTTCCTATTTGGTTTAAATAAAAGAAAGTGTGTGTTGGATATCACTGATATTTTTTATTCATATGAAATAGCAATTATGTGTGGAATATAACATCGTCCACAACATACTTTTGTCTAAAAAAATGCTTAATTTTCCATGACTTCAGGCCAAGTTTTATTGATGGCATTGGTTATGTAAGGTTTGAGAACAGCTGTAGTTTGCGGCTTAATCGCATACAACTGCAACTTAAGAAAACTCTTCAAGCTAGCTAAGGTCACCTCCACGTGAGATTAACATGCCTTCAAATCGCTTGTGCATGATATCAAACGTGGCATGAGCTGTGTGACACGTAGCGTCGTTCTGTTTAAACCATTTGTCGCTGGTGGCCAAATCATCTAATTCATGCCAAAAGAATTTCGTAATCACTAGCTTATAGTGCTCACCGCTTTGTCATAGAAATATGGACCGATGTTGCCGCCAGCCCACCACCTACACACCAAACTGTAAGTTTTTCGAAATTTGTTATATTGGTCATAAATGCATTTTTCAATGAATACGTGATCTATTTTTGAATGTTCCAGAATTGCACACATATGGCAATAATTTTTGGAAGTGTTTGCTTTTCATTACAATATATTTTGTTGCTATTTTTTAAATAGAACGATCTGATGTATTTCATACGTGTGGTACCAATAGCATAAAAATAATGTGCTGCCAGAACAACTTTATATGTGACAGTATTACGGTCACTAGGAACTGAACGTGTTATAGTTACTCAATATTTATCCCTGTTAATTCACACTTTAAATCAGTGAAATTATTATAATAAATCGTTGATAATATCATAATACTAAGTTCAGCTTAATCACCCCTATCGTGAATATTATGGGAATAATTTAATAATAATAAAAAAATCGGTATTACGAATATATTGCGATTAAATGATTTTATTGTAAATTAGTTATAAATGCTGTATAAACAAAATTTTTTATTGTGAATTACCTTCGTTCGTATATCTTCGTTTCTTTGGTGCTAGAAGAGGAGAAACTATCCGTGGAAAGGTGGCAGCGAAGATCACTCTCTGAGATAAAGTAAGAATTATACATACTAAAATATTTATGTTTGACGTTAAATCATGTGTCCTTTGCAGATTCCAGGAACATTACAGGGTAAACAAAGTAGGATTCAGATACCTGCTGAATGTTTTGATGGAAATTTTGATTAGTAATAATTGCAATGTAATGTACTAAAGTAAAGAATATGACGTAAATTTTTAATATCCAAAAATCGTCAAAATTATGCCCTTATTTCGTCAAATCGTCAATATAATATTTCTGGAGCTCAAAACTTGGAGGAACATAATGAAAAAATCAATCAGAGGAATGTGTCTCACAAATTGTGATATAATTGATTGTGATATAATTATAATTGTGTTTAATTGATACGATATACCCGATTCGTTATGCCAAAAGCTTGCTGTCTATCAATCTAGAACAATATTAAAATATGAATTAATGCAACTCTATTATTATTTTATAATTTTTTTATAACTATTTTGAAAGGAAAATGAGATACCCTTATTTTGTCTTCACAGGTTGATTTTTTTTTTATTTATTATAATTTTATTTGCAATCTATTTTACAATAATAAGCAAATTTGATCATAAGTAAATATTAACAAAATCTATTGAATCCCATCAGAAACAACAATATAAAATATTTATATAAGAACAATATAAATAGTTTTAACAGTACAGGAGAATTTAGAAAAATTGATAGAAATATGTATACTATGAAGATGAGAGATCTACAGAACAAAGGTATGACTAATATAAAAAGAAAAGGTGATTTAATTAAACATATGTTATAGAAATGGTAGATCTAATATATGATTTCTTTTAAGTCTACGTGTCTCATCTGTCTCATCCAGTAGTGCGATTGGCAAAACATTAGAATGATTACTAAGTCTATTTAAATAATTATTACTAAATTTTTTGATTTCAGATTTCACAAATGGTATTTGAAGATCATTATGTAAAGTGTTATTTGTGACATAGTACGGAGCGTTTGTATTTGATCTGAGGGCTTTTGACTGGAATCTTTGTAGAATTTCTATATTATAAATACTTGCAGTTCCCCATAACTCTATTCCGTAGGTCCAAATTGGTTTTAAAACAGTTTTCAGAAGCAGCACTTTGTTTTCCAGTCCTAATAGCCAGTACATTTGTTTAAATTTACCATCAAGTTGTTTTCTTTTGGCCTTAATGTGAATACTCCATGTGAGTCGTCTATCAAGGTGAAGCCCAAGATATTTGACTTCATTTTTACTTGGAATTTCGATACCATTTAAAAACACAGGAGGACAGGTCTGTTTCCTTAATGTAAATGTAATATGATAAGATTTTTGTGTGTTGACAACAATATTCCATTTATTAAGCCAAGATTGAAGGATATCTAGCTGTATTTGTAGTCTACTTGAAGCTTCGGACGCAATTAAATGTGATGATAAAATCGCTGTGTCATCAGCGTATGTTGCTATTGTTACATCTTCTGTAAATGGCATATCATATCTAAAAATGTTATATAAAACAGGATCAAGAACGCTGCCCTGAGGAATACCGGATTCAATTTGATGCATTGGAGATATATTGTTGTTAATTTTGACGTAAAAATACCGATTACTCAAATACGATAAGAAAAACATATAAAATGGGGCAGGGAAGAGCAGCTTTAACTTATACAACAAGCCTGTATGCCAGACTTTATCGAATGCCTGTTGTATATCTAAAAATACAGCGGAACAGAATTTCTTATTTTCAAGAGCATCAGATATATCTTTACAAATACGGTGGCATTGTTCAGGAGTACCATGCTTTAGTCGAAAGCCAAATTGATGATCCGGAATTATCTTGTTTTTTTCCAGAAAAGGTAGTAAGCGATTTAGTAGGAGCCTTTCAAATATTTTTGAAAATATAGGCAGTAGGCAAATTGGCCTATAGGAAGATATATTATTTACTGCCTTGCCTGGTTTCAAAACCAGCCACTCATCACTTTCCATTGGGATGGAAAAAATGTTAATATTAATGTCAGGAAAACTATTCCTTTTCTTGGTAAGCATTTGATAGCAGTTGCATCTATTTTATCATAACCTGGGCTCTTTTTGTTGTTCAACGCCATTACTTCCGCTTTGGTTTCTTTTGGAGATATACTTTTTAATGGGAAATCCATTTGGCACGCCACATCAAAAAAATTTAGAATGCTATTATCATCTACATTGATGGAGTTTGGTTTAAACGTTTGCTTCAAATGATCTGCAAAGGCTACAGATTTCTCCACGTCATTTCCACACCATATGCCAAGCTCATTTTTGACCGGAACGTTACTTTTTGCAGGACGTTTTAGATATTTGGTAGCATTATACAGCTCAAATTCTTTGTTTTTATTATGTGGCTTTAAATTTTTTAAAAACTGACCAATATTTTCATTTCTTTCCTTCGCCAAGAATTCTGAGCACAGTTTAATAGCCAGATTCCAATTTGTTTTGTCAGTTGGATTTCTTGTACGATGCCAAATTTTTCTCAACCGCCTTGATTGTCTTATCAGTTCCCTTGCTGTTGCTGAAGCTCGAACTTAAGATCCCATATTCTGAGAAAACCGCAAAGTGGGAGTAGATAAAACAGCAGCTTCGTGTATGGAGAAAATGATCCAAATCATCCCCAGATTTGATCGCCATGTTGAGGCTTAAATTATTTCCAAATTAGTATGTCTCTTAATTAATTAAATCTTATTTGGAACTATCTTTACGTTGGCATTGTAGTTGACAATGAGTGGAGTGTGATCGGAACTAAGACTATCATCGTTTAAAATATCAAGAGAGTACCTGGAAATACCATCATAAACTACGAAATCAAGTAGATCCGGAATTTTGGTGGGGAGTACTATGTTTATGGGGCTTCGCGATCAATCCCTCCATACAAATTTGGTATCATGCCTACGCTACAGTCGGTAGTTTAAGTTAGTTGATAGGTTTGTAACATGTAGATTGGACGGACAGAATGAGTGTGTATGTGTGTGTGTGAGTTAAAATTTGGGATCATGCCTGCTTCTTCTTGTTCCTTTTATTTGTATTACTTTACAAACGAATGATTGGACGGACAGAATGAGTGTGTGTGTGTGTGTGTGACATTTTTAAAGTGTGTGGTTAGCCATCCTTTGATTGAAATTGAATAGGTTCGTCTTGCTTTTGTTTATTTAATTTTTTTTGCATTTGCTGATGGTGAAAAGTGGGACAACGACACACTGTTACAAATAATAGCAGTGCTTTGTTCTAAACAAAACAACAACAAACAGCGAGACTCCTAAAGATTTCTTATTCTTAAGCATAAGTTCAATAAGAATATTTTTTAATGTAAACAAATTTCAAAACGCTTGACTCATATTACATTTTTTTAATGTAAACAAATACAGAATTTTTGGATGTGGTTATGTTTAAATTATTTATTTATACGTGTTGTTGTTGTTGTGTTTATAACAGCGCTTTGTTTTGAGCAGGATTTCTTTTTTTTCAGTTTTTTTTGTCAGGTTTTAAATAAATAAAATTATATAATAAAGAGATTAATTACAACAAATTAGATTTTTTTTCCTAAGATATGTATATTTTTTTCAGATTTTGTTACAGTTCACATATTTCTATTTCTCCTTGAAGAAAATCTATTAATCACTTAATTTTATCATTTCCTTTAACATATATGACAGAGTATAGTTGTTCCCTTTTAAATTTTATATATTTAGTTTTTACTGTTTAAAATAAATAAAATTATATATATAATAAAGAGATTGATTAAAATAAATTAGTTTTTTATTTCATTAGATTTTTTCCTATGATTTTTTTAAGATGATTTTGTTATCGGTTGAAAGATATCTTCTAATAAATAACTTCAACTATTTGACTCAGTTTAATAATTTTTCACATTTCCTTTAGAGCAGCCCTTGTCTTTACAAGATCTTCTAACATTTTATTATGATAATTTTTAGACATTATAATAATTTTTGTATTGATTTTGATCGGCTTTATATCTGGTAACGATCTGCTTTGTATCTCGTAACGATCTGATTTGTATCTGCTCACATCTGATTTATACCTTATTATGATCTGCTTCATGTCTTATGTCTGTGTATTCTGAATTTGAGTACGCTATATCGTGCTTTCTACAATCTGCATCCACTAAATGTATTCCTTTGTCTCCTTTTGCTAATCGATTTTGAAGTTTTGCATCAGGTACACAAAACTGTTAACCAGGTAGATGTAATTCAACATTTTGAATTTTCAACAATTTGTTTATTATGTTGTTTACAAAACCTTTTCCAATCTTACGCTAATTAGGTTCATTTTTTTTGTTTTGATTGTAAATTATAACCATTTTGTTATTCATTAATTTCATACCTCTTCGTCTGAAACACTGAAACAGTGGCTAGCTAGTTATACCAGCTATACTAGCTATATCAGCTATACAAGCTGTACCAGCTATACATGCTATACCTCTACACCAACTATATCAGCTGTACTAGCTATACCAGCTATACCAGCTGTATCAGCTATACTAGCTATATAAGCTTTACTAGCTATACCTCTATACCAGCTATACTAGCTATACTAGATATATCAGCTATACTAGCTATACTAGCTATACCAGCTATACTAGCTAGACCAGCTATACTAGCTATACCAGCAATACTAGCTATACCAGCTATACTAGCTATACCAGCTATACTAGCTATAGAAGCTATGAAAGCTGAACTAGCTATATCAGCTATACTAGCTATACCAGCTAGACCAGCTATACTAGCTATACCAGCAATACTAGCTATACCAGCTGAACTAGCTATATCAGCTATACTAGCTATACCAGCTATACTAGCTATACCAGCTCTATCAGCTGTATAAGTTATACCAGCTATACTAGCTATACCGGCTATACTAGCTATACCAGCAATACTAGCTATACCAGATATACTAGCTATACCAGCTATACTAGCTAAACCAGCCATACCAGCTGTATCAGCTATACTAGCTATATAAGCTATACTAGCTATACCTCTACACCAGCTATACTAGCTATACTAGATATATCAGCTATACTAGCTATACTAGCTATACCAGCTATACTAGCTAGACCAGCTATACTAGCTATACCAGCAATACTAGCTATACCAGCAATACTAGCTATACCAGCTATACTAGCTATACCAGCTATACTAGCTATATAAGCTATGCAAGCTGAACTAGCTATATCAGCTATACTAGCTATACCAGCTATTCTAGCTAGACCAGCTATACTAGCTATACCAGCAATACTAGCTATACCAGCTGAACTAGCTATATCAGCTATACTAGCTATACCAGCTATACTAGCTATACCAGCTCTATCAGCTGTACAAGTTATACCAGCTATACTAGCTATACCGGCTATACTAGCTATACCAGCAATACTAGCTATACCAGCTATACTAGCTAGACCAGCTATACTAGCTATACCAGCTATACTAGCTAGACCAGCAATACTAGCTATACCAGCTATACTAGCTATACCAGCTATACTAGCTATATAAGCTATGCAAGCTGAACTAGCTATATCAGCTATACTAGCTATACCAGCTATTCTAGCTAGACCAGCTACACTAGCTATACCACCAATACTAGCTATACCAGCTGAACTAGCTATATCAGCTATACTAGCTATACCAGCTATACTAGCTATACCAGCTCTATCAGCTGTACAAGTTATACCAGCTATACTAGCTATACCGGCTATACCAGCTGTATCAGCTATACTAGCTATATAAGCTATACTAGCTATATAAGCTATACTAGCTATATAAGCTATACTAGCTATACCTCTATACCATCTATACTAGCTATACTAGATATATCAGCTATACTAGCTATACCAGCTATACTAGCTATACCAGCTCTATCAGCTATACTAGCTATACCAGCTATACTAGCTATACCAGCTATACTAGCTAGACCAGATATACTAGCTATACCAGCAATACTAGCTATACCAGCTATACTAGCTATACCAGCTATACTAGCTATATAAGGTATGCAAGCTGAACTAGCTATATCAGCTATACTAGCTATATCAGCTATACTAGCTATACCAGCTCTATCAACTGTACTAATTATACCAGCTATACTAGCTATACCAGTTATACGAGCTATATAAGCTATGAAAGCTGAACTAGCTATATCAGCTATACTAGCTATACCAGCCCTATCAACTGTACTAGTTATACCAGCTATACTAGCTATACCGGCTATACCAGCTATACTAGCTATACCAGATATACTAGCTATACCAGATATACTAGCTATACCAGCTATACTAGCTATACCAGCTATACTAGCTATACCAGCTATACTAGCTATACCAGCTATACCAGTAATACTAGCTATATCAGCTATACTAGCTGGTATATCAGCTATACTAGCTGGTATATCAGCTATACTAGCTGGTATAGCTAGTATAGCTGATATAGCTAGTATAGCTGATATAGCTAGTTTAGCTTGCATAGCTTATATAGCTAGTATAACTGGTATAGCTAGTACAGCTGGTATAACTAGTACAGTTGATAGAGCTGGTATAGCTAGTATAGCTGATATAGCTAGTTAAGCTTGCATAGCTAGTATTACTGGTATAGCTAGTATAGCTGATATAGCTAATATAGCTGATATAGCTAGTTCAGCTTGCATAGCTTATATAGCTAGTATAACTGGTATAGCTAGTATAGCTGGTATAACTAGTACAGTTGATAGAGCTGGTATAGCTAGTATAGCTGATATAGCTAGTATAGCTGATATAGCTAGTTCAGCTTGCATAGCTTATATAGCTAGTAAAGCTGGTATAGCTAGTATAGCTGGTATAGCTAGTATAGCTGATAAAGCTGGTATAGCTAGTATAGCTGGTATAGCTAGTATAGCTGATATAGCTAGTATAGCTGATATAGCTATTTCAGCTTTTATAGCTTATATAGCTAGTAAAGCTGGTATAGCTAGTATAGCTGGTATAGCTAGTATAGCTGATAAAGCTGGTATAGCTAGTATAGCTGGTATAGCTAGTATAGCTGATATAGCTAGTATAGCTGATATAGCTAGTTCAGCTTGCATAGCTTATATAGCTAGTAAAGCTGGTATAGCTAGTATAGCTGGTATAGCTAGTATAGCTGATAAAGCTGGTATAGCTAGTATAGCTGGTATAGCTAGTATAGCTGATATAGCTAGTATAGCTGATATAGCTATTTCAGCTTGCATAGCTTATATAGCTAGTAAAGCTGGTATAGCTAGTATAGCTGGTATAGCTAGTATAGCTGATAAAGCTGGTATAGCTAGTATAGCTGGTATAGCTAGTATAGCTGATATAGCTAGTATAGCTGATATAGCTAGTTCAGCTTGCATAGCTTATATAGCTAGTAAAGCTGGTATAGCTAGTATAGCTGGTATAGCTAGTATAGCTGATAAAGCTGGTATAGCTAGTATAGCTGGTATAGCTAGTATAGCTGATATAGCTAGTATAGCTGATATAGCTATTTCAGCTTTTATAGCTTATATAGCTAGTGTTGAAGCGACTTCAACCTTATTTGAATAATTACTTTGTATATTATTTTCTATTATTATTTGTATTTAATTTCTTTTGTATATTATTTTCTATTATTTTCTTCAGTGTAGAGAGAATAATCTAATTATCTTTTTCTTTTTATAATTTTTTTTATTATTCACAATGAAGTTCCTAATTTGAGTTTTTTTTGTAGTATAACAGTGTATTTGAGTTATTAATTTAATCTCTTTTGTTATTTGAGCATTGAAGACCTTCTGGTCATTCTAGTTTAATCTTAGTTTTAAGTTCAAGATTGAATTTCAAGGAAGCAAGAGGCTTCAATAAAATAAAATTATTTTAAGAAAAGACAGAGTTCTTTTTTATTAATAAAAAACACAAAGGCTAAGGAGAAAGTCTAGCCTTCATTTTGGTCCTTCGAAAAAATCCTAGAGGAGCTAGGATTGGATTAACTAGTGGAAAACCTGTCCACTGATTGCCTTTAACTGTTGTTCTATCGTAACAACTCCGGCAAAATTGTTTGAAGTGTCTACAATAGTTGTTCTATCGCAACAGCTAAGGCATAAACAGTGGTCAAGAGGGCTGCTTACAGAACAATCTTCGGTGTGTATGCCGTTCCATCGAAGAAGAGAACTCCCAGGCGTTAGTGGCCATTCCAAGAAGGAAGAAGTGTCTCCCAGAAAATTTATTTTTCTAGGCGAAATATCATCTAGATTCATCAAAAGGAATTGATTGGGTATGTACAGTGATTAATTTATATTTAGTGCGATTGTTTAATTTTTGGTAAAAATTCGTTGGAAAGTGCTAAAAAAATTAGTTAAAATTAATAAAATTACTTCACAATCATATCCAAACAATAATTCGAACATAACCTCCAAATTTAATAAAATCCCTTAAGGAATATCACTAATATCAAAAATCCCCTACGTACCATCACTATTGAAAAGTACCAACACTAGTAGATAAAAAACAACGGAGTTTTATTTATGACATGCGCAGTGGCTAATTTCGTAATAGTCATACTCTTCGCACTTATTAACAAGTGTTTCGATTCCAACCGTTTCTCTTACTTCTTATGTGCAATTCGATTTATAGCGGCATCTTCATACGTAAAAGAAAAGAAGTGAACGGTGGTGAAATAAAATAATTTAATTTTTGAATAAAAAGAAATAAAAAAGTGAAGTCGAAAAAAAAAAAGCAAAAAGAAAAAAAATACAGGAGTGTTAAAATAAATAGGAAAGAAAAAAGCACTGAATTTCTTCAGAAGGACAAATAACAAAGTGTTAATATAATTTCATAGAAAACACATTCCTTCACATTGAAGAAAAAAAAAACACTTACAACCAGCAACAACAACAATAAATTATAAATATAATAAACTAGTGTCAACAACAACAACAACACAATAGGATAAACGGTGAGTTTGTGCAATTCAAGTATTTACTGTTTTTTTTTTTTCTGGAGAATTTGATACGAGCGTTGTTTAGAGGTACATACTTGTAGAAAATACATTTTAAAAAAAAAAACGTTTTGAGAAATTAAAGGGTGCTCCAACCAGTGGTGTATAAGTTCGATTTTAAGGTGAACCAAAAAAAAGTCTTTTTTGGAGAACTTTACATGGTGGCCCTTCAAGTGGTGAACAATTATGAAAAAACATTTTGAAATAAATGATTGCACAGAAACTATATGTTTAATATTTTGGGATCTTAAAAAGAAAAAGGTGACTCAAAGAGTGAGTTCGAATTTTTTTGAAAATTTGTTTGGAGAAAAGAGTGAGTAATTTTTGGAAAATTTATTTTAAAGCACGATTGCAATAACATTTTACGGGAAATTTGCGATTAGATTTTTGATTGAAAATTTTAAAAATTTAAAAAAATTTTTTTTTTGATAAACTTAAAAATAAAATCAAGGTGGTATAAATCGGAATTTACGGAAATTTAAATTTGAAAAGAAAAAATAAAATACTACTACTGCTATATTATCTGATAACAGTTTTTGGGAATTTAACACTGTTTTTTAAACTTTTTTGTCGTCGCTTTCATTCTTCGCGAATATTTTGAATTTGCATAGATTTTAGCAAGACGTTGAATTTCTTCACGACGTTTTTAATTTTCGTCTACGTACCGTAGAATTTCTCAAGGAAATTCGGTGAGGTATAAATTTTTTGAGGTTTTCGATTTACAATTTGGAAAATGGTTTCTAAAAGAAAATGTAAATACGACATTCAGCAAGTAGCTACATTCTGCTCTGCTTTTGAAAAAATCGATTTCGAAACTCTGACGATTTCACTTTTAGAAGTAAAGCAGTCCGAATTAGAGAGAAGATGGCTGAAGATGGTGGAAACATTTGAAGAATATATCATATGCGAAGAAAATGTGAAGGAAGAAGAAGATTTCCAGGACGAGGTTTCTTTGAAATACGAAAATGCTTGTGAGCGGTATCAGATTTTGAAGGCAAAAATAATGGAAATGGTAAAATCTAAAGTTCCGGAACCTAAAGGAACAGCCGTTCGTCAGTCGTCGCTTAGGCTACCAGCAGTCGAAATCCAAACATTTGAAGGAGGTTTCGACAAATGGCCTGCATTTAGAGATATATTCATGGCAGTAGTTGGAAATGAGCCTTCTGTAGCTCCGGCTCAGAAATTATATTATTTGATTGGCAAAACGAGGGGGAGGCCTACCACCTCATAAAGGATTTTGAGTTGGTGGATTCTAATTTTGAATTAGCTTGGCAGGCTTTGAAAAACCGCTACGAAAATAAGCGAATTTTAATTAACAACCAAATCAGGAAGATATATGGCATCCAAGCCCCTCAGAGTGAGACTTTAAAGTTTTTAAGGCTTCTTCAAAATACGGTCAACGATGGTTTGTCAGTTATTAGATCTTTTCAAGTTGAAGTAGGAAGTAATGACCCCTTCCTTATGCACATTTGTACTTCAAAGCTCCCAGAAGAAACTTCATGTGCATGGGAAGACTCCTTGAGTAACCACAAGGAATTGCCTACTTGGCAACAACTTAGCCAATTTCTGACTGAACGAATTGAAACGCTGGAAACTCTTACAAATTTGAGGAAGACGGCAGAGACAACAACACCTCCAAATCTCAAGTTTTTTATTCTAATACTGAAACCGAAGGAAATAAATTTAGTTGCAACAAATGCAAACAGAACCATGCGTTACGGTTTTGCAAATATTTTAAGGGTTTGTCAGTCAAAGATAGAATAAAATACGTATATGCAAACAAAATTTGTGCGAATTGTTTTTCACCCACCCATTTTAAGATGAATTGTCAGAGTGCAAGCAGCTGCACAATTTGTAATAAAAGGCATCACACTATGCTACATATTCATGAAGATAAATCGAAAAAATTTCCAGCTCCAAGGATATCATCTCAACAGAATCGTCAGGACTATGAAAAAACTACTGCGTCGGGTATTCGGTACAAAACAAAACCGTCCAATTCTCAATCCGAAAGATCTGTCATTTCTAATGCAAATGAAATAGAGTCAATTCAAGTTAATTTATCTCAACACAGCGGAACTACTATTTTACCAACAGCTTTGGTCCAAGTGGTACATTTAGGCGAAAAATTCACTGTTCGAGCGTTAA
Organism: Sarcophaga subvicina; assembly: GCA_936449025.2. Classification (NCBI taxonomy): domain Eukaryota; kingdom Metazoa; phylum Arthropoda; class Insecta; order Diptera; family Sarcophagidae; genus Sarcophaga; species Sarcophaga subvicina. The sequence goes on along the minus strand of OW388083.2, from coordinate 51,579,898 downwards.
TTGATACAGGGTCAACTAGGAGTTTTATACTAAAACGGGTTCAACGGAATTTATCGATACCTCTCGAACCCCATCGTAGCGAAATATCAGGATTCGGTGAGACGGTGGTAGGAAGTTCGAAGGGAAGCTGCTATGTCACAGTTAAATCTCGTATATCCGATTTTAAAATTAAAATCCGAGCGATTGTGGTATCCACATTGGCACATTTTATGCCTTCACGGCCGATTCTAATTCAAACTTTAGACGATATAAAAGGTTTACAACTTGCAGATCCCTATTTTTACAAACCTGCTGCAATAGAAATGATTATTGGTAGCGATTATTTGCCCTTTATAAATTTGAACGGCGTGAAGATGAATATTGGGAACTCTCTTGAAGCTCGAGAGTCTCACTTCGGGTGGTATTTATTAGGCCCTGAACCAGACACAAAAATCCAATCTTTTCACACATTAGTTTCGCCTTGTAGCGATTTGGTCCTTCATGAGCAGCTAAGGAAATTTTGGGAGGTAGAAGAGGTGGAAAAGGGAGATATTCAGTCGGAAAGCGACATTTATTGTGAAAATTATTATAAACGTACCACAATTCGACAATCTGATGGACGTTACGTAGTGCGGCTCCCTTTTAAAGAACAATTTCCCAATGAGATTTTTTGGGTCCTTCTCGAAATATGGCTCTAGCACAGTACCACAGAATGGAAAATATGCTCGATAGAACTCCAGTTTTGAAAGCGCAGTACGCTGAAGTTCTACAAGAATACATAGATTTGGACCATATGGAATCAGTTGTGCATTTTGAACCCAAAGCTGAAAAAGTTTCTTCGTTCTTTCTACCCCACCACGCGGTTTTAAAGCCAGAGAGCAAAACCACCAAGGTTCGAGTGGTATTTAATGCTTCAAAGAAGACAGGAAGCGGGGTTTCCTTGAATGATGTACTGTACCAAGGCCCAACGCTCCAAGCGGATTTGATGCAGCTTGTTTTACGATGGCGAAATTACAAATACGTATTCACAGGAGATATACAGAAGATGTACAGGCAAATTTTGGTACATAAAGCAGATCGATCCTATCAACAGATATTATTCCGCGACAAAGTTGATGGACAAGTGAATTCTTTTCAACTTAAAACGGTTACGTTTGGCGTCAATTGCGCCCCCTTTTTGGCGATCAGGACTCTACTTGAGTTAGGTCATGATTGCAAACACATATATCCCAAAGCATCGATTATTTTGAAAAACGAGGTTTACGTTGACGACATACTCTCGGGTGGACATACGCTTGAAGAAGCCAAGTTGAAACAAGATGAGCTTATTAAGGCTTTGAAATCTGCTGGATTTCCCCTTAAAAAGATGATTGCAAACGACCAGTTTCTACTCGAAAGTTTGTGCCGGGAGGATCTTCTAGACGAAGATTTCTTGAAGTTGGATGCCGCCAGCTCTATAAAAACTTTAGGAATACGCTGGAATGCGTTAACTGACATATTCTACTATGCTGTAGAGCCAATTGAAAGTACCCCATCCGCGACAAAACGAAAAATCTTATCGGTCATCGCAAGACTATTTGACCCTTTAGGTTGGCTAGGCCCTGTCGTTATTATTGCTAAAACTTTGATGCAAGAATTATGGGAAGAAAAGCCCGATTGGGATGAAGGGGTACCTCCACACATACTCCTGAAATGGAATTTATTCTTGAAAAACTTGCCATTTGTTTCAACCATTAAGATACCTAGATGGGTAGATTTCTCTCCAGGATATAAAATTCAGATACATGGCTTCTGTGACGCCTCAGAGAAGGCATATTGTGGTTCGGTATACATTCGAACAGAAAACTCAGAAGGTCAAATAAAGAGTCATTTGCTAGTTGCAAAAACAAAAGTGGCTCCAATCAAACGTACTACCGTTCCAAAACTTGAATTGTGTGGAGCTCTATTGCTTGCTAAGCTCATCCGTAATATAGTCACGAACAGCCAGTTCTCATATGAACTCTTTTTATGGACAGACTCGTCGATAGTATTGGGTTGGTTACAAAAACCTCCTTATACGTTAAAAACGTTTGTCGCAAATCGAGTGGCGCAGATCATTAGTATCGCCAGCGCTCAGAACGGGAAATATGTCAAAACTGAAGAAAAGATAACGGCACGCGTGGCTGCTCCCCGCAGGAACTAGCAGAAAATCAACTCTGGTGGCATGACCTACTTGGCTACACCTTCCCACTCCACTGTGGCCAATTCCTCGGACTTTTGATCCAGTCGATTTGGAGACGAAGAAGTCTGTCATCAACCTTCATCTTGAGGATAAGTGTGCAGATGTACTAGAAGAGTTTTCATCATTTCCAAGAGCGCTGCGAGTTATTTGTTATCGACTTCGATTTATCAACCGAGTCCTAAAGAAACCATTTTCAACCGAAAAGTTTATTACGGCTGAAGAAATTAGCTCATTGAAAACACGACTCATTTCTATCGCTCAGAAGAGGTATTTTTACCGTGAATATGATTGTCTCAAAGAAAAGAAACCGTTAAGCCGCAAAAGCAGGTTACTCAACTTAAATCCTTTTATTGATAAGGACGACCTTCTACGAGTAGGCGGCAGACTTAATAATTCAGGTTTAAGCTACGAGGAACGTCATCCAGTCATTGTTCCAGAAAGGTCACATCTAGCGAAACTTTTAGTTAATTTCACACATCGCATTTTGCTTCACTCTGAACATCACATAATGCTACGTGCGATTCGTCAGGGATTTTACATCCCAAGATTAAAAAATCTTGTTCGAAAATGTATACGAGAACGTAAGACGTGTACGATCTATAAACATAAGGTCCAGCACAAAATAATGGCCGCACTCCCCCCAGAACGTGTGAACTTTTCCTTGCCATTCACATATACTGGAGTCGATTTCGCTGGTCCATTCAGCATTAAATCCTCTACACTGAGAAATGCGAAAATCCTTAAAGGTTATGCTGCGGTGTTCGTGTGTTTCTCTACTCGAGCCGTACATTTAGAAGTTTGTTCCGATCTCTCAACTGATGCCTTTCTAGCCTGCTTTGACAGATTTACTGGGCGCAGAGGTCTCCCTAAGACAATGTTCTCGGACAACGGTCGAAACTTCCTCGGTGCAAGCTACGCTCTTCTAAAAAACCATAATGATTTTCTAAAATGCACTGAAAAGGCTTTAATTGAGAAGTATACTACATTGGGCTTTAATTGGTCTTTTATACCGCCATACGCACCTCATATTGGTGGCCTTTGGGAGGCAGCAGTAAAGAGCATGAAGTCTCATTTGAAGAAAGTGACCAACAACTTGTCCTTCACCTTCGAAGAATTCAATACGCTTCTAGTTCGTATTGAAGCTGTTTTAAATTCCCGACCTCTTTCGCCTCTAACCGAAAACCCGAATGGGATTTTACCTCTGACCCCAGGACATTTACTTCGAGGTGCTCCGATTACAGCACTACCAGAAGCACCTGCTGAACCCCCACTCAAGGATGTTCCCTTTCTAAAACGTTGGGAAAGATTGAAAGCACTCAAACATATTTTTGCTCGACGTTGGAAGTCTGAATATATCACCGAGCTCCAGAAACGTTTTAAATGGCAGAAGGAACGCGACAACCTTAAACCAAACGATATTGTGATAGTCAAAGAAGACCTTCTACCACCTACCGAGTGGCTCCTTGGTCGCGTTACCAACGTTATTTATGGTCGAGACGGCAAAATAAGAGTAGCTGAAGTTCTCACAAAGAATGGTAAAATTTTCTGCAGTCACCTTACCAACAACACCAGTGGTAACTCAGCAAGCCGCGACCCCTCACCTAGAGGACATTAAATTGGCAACTCTGGCCGATGAACTTCATCTTGAAGAAACTATTATTATAAAGAAAGTAACATCACAAGGGGCCGTAAAAAAGGTATTCGTCAATGCTGCAACCGAGACTCCGAGTTATCCAAATAGAATGTTAGTCAGCCAGGCTACTCAAACTCCACCACGAGCAAACCGACAGAAGGCTTCAACTCCAGTTAAAGAAGACGTGTCAACCCAAACATCGATCACGACATCTTGGCCAATCAAGCCTATCGTGAGAGTGAACCTTAATTTTAAGGGTGCGAAGATGTTCACAGTATTTGTGTTAGACAGGCAAGCAGAGCGCTCTTATATCCTGTGGGATGTGGCTAAAATAATTCCCGAATTTAGGCCGATAAGATCTCGAGGAGAAGTATACGGTCGTTTCATCTTGGAGCCAAGTTTTCCTCACGAAAAAGAAGATGAGTTTGTGGTAAACCTACACATACAGGAACAACTGGATGTTGATATGCCGGACCCAATTTTGGATGCTCCATTGCTTCAGCACTTTAGACAGTACGAGCCCCTAGCGCATCCATTTTTTGATTCCTGCAAGCAGATTGACGGAGTATTGGGTAATGACGTCGCTCGAAGAATTTTAAAGCCAGATATTGAGCAGTCGTCCCTCGATGTTCCAATAGCCCAAGCATCTACATTTGGATGGATCGTGTCTGGAGTATGGAGAGGATGCTCTTGCCACTCTCAGGGGGGAGCATGTTGAAGCGACTTCAACCTTATTTGAATAATTACTTTGTATATTATTTTCTATTATTATTTGTATTTAATTTCTTTTGTATATTATTTTCTATTATTTTCTTCAGTGTAGAGAGAATACTCTAATTATCTTTTTCTTTTTATCATTTTTTTTTATTATTCACAATGAAGTTCCTAATTTGAGTTTTTTTGTAGTATAACAGTGTATTTGAGTTATTAATTTAATCTCTTTTGTTATTTGAGCATTGAAGACCTTCTGGTCATTCTAGTTTAATCTTAGTTTTAAGTTCAAGATTGAATTTCAAGGAAGCAAGAGGCTTCAATAAAATAAAATTATTTTAAGAAAATACAGAGTACTTTTTTATTAATAAAAACACAAAGGCTAAGGAGAAAGTCTAGCCTTCAGCTAGTATAGCTGGTAGAGCTGATATAGCTAGTATAGCTGATACAGCTTGTATAGGTGGTATAGCTAGTATAGCTGATAGAGCTAGTATAGCTAGTACAGCTGATATAGCTGGTATAGCTGGTATATCTGGTATAGCTTATATAGCTGATATAGGTGGTATAGCTGGTATAACTAGCCAGCCACTGTTTCAGTGTTTCATGCGAAGAGGTACGAAAGTAACAAAAAAAAATGGTTATAAACTACAGTCAAAACCAAAAAAAATTAAACCTATTTAGTATAAGATTGGAAGAAGATTTGTAAACAACTTAATAAACAAATTATATGTTGAATTACATCCACCTGATTATCAGTTTTGTGGACCTGATATAAAACTTCAAAAACGAATAGCAAGAGGAGATAAAGGAATAAATTTATTGGATGCAGCTTGTGGAAAGCACGATAAAGTGTACTCAAAATCAAAGGATATAGACACGGGCCATCAAGCAGATCGTGAACAGGTATAAATTAGATCGTAAGCAGATATAAAGCAGATCGTGATCAGATATCAAGCAGTTTGTGACCAGATATAAAGCAGATCGTAACCAGATACAAAGCAGATACAAATCAATATAAAAAATTATTATAATGTCTAATAATTATCATAATAAAATATTAGAAGATCTTGTAAAGACAAAGGCTGTTCTAAAGAAAAAGTTAAAAAATATTAAACTGAATCAAATAGATAGAGTTAATTTATTAGAAGATACCTTTCAACCAATAACAAAACCACTTAAAAAAATTATCGGAAAACTTAAAGATAAACATAAGGATATAGACAAGACTATTGATGATGGCGATGATTATGATGATATAAATGGTGACAATAAAATCATCGGAAAACTTGAACATAAGCATAAGGATATAGACAACATTATTGATGATGATGATGATTATTATGACGTAAATGGTGATAATGAAATCATTAGAAACATTGAAAATAAGCATAAGGACATAGACAACACTATTGATGATGATGATGATGATGATTATTATTATGATGTAAATGGTGATAATGAAATCATCGGAAAACTTGAAGATAAGCATAAGGACATAGACAACACTATCGATGATCATGATGATGTAAATGGTGATAATAACGATTTTCAGTATGAAAATATGATAACTGATGACAATCATGATGAAAAAAACTATGATCATAATAGACCTGTATCAAGTACACGTCTGAAAAACTTGAAAAGAAAACAAAGTTTAAAGCTGACGAAGAACTCTCCATTATTTGAAAATATTCAATCACTTATTAATAATAAGCAATTGGATAAAATTTATGGTTTTAATCAATATGTAGACGGAAGTTGGAGATATGGCAAGGCAAAATTAATATTTAATAGAGATAATACTATGCGGATAGGAAATATGAAATTGAAAATGACGCCTGGATTATTTGAACTAGTATTTCATAAAAAACCTCTCCATTATTCTAAAAATGATTTGAAAAAATATAAAGAGATTTTAATTCATACCAATGCACATAAACGTCGCTATGAACCTAATGAACAAGTGAAAGGAACACGAGCCTTCAAATATGTACGAATAATTAAACATTTATTCGAAACAACAACAAACATTTTAACAAAAGGCAGTTGTTTAATGCTAAAATTACAAAATAATCTGAAATCAAATTATATACATTGGGATGATCCTAATGAATTAGTTGGCAGACTACGTTTACTTCTTTCATCGGAAGGTGCTGGTTACAACAATCATCAAAACGAAATAATCTCTATTATTGAAGAACTTAAAGAATCTAACATAATTTATTAGAAGAGTGAACGAAATGTCTCATAAATTTGGATAAAGTTTTAATAGATATAATTATAAAAACAAAAATATCGTAACTAAGAAATAAATACATACACTCATACAAAATCACAAAAAAAAAATCAAAATACATTATAGAAATAGCAATAATTTTGTTTTTAATTTTTTTCTACCGTTTAAGAAAAAATAAGCCGTTTAAACAATAAAGAATTTTCGAGTTTTTATTCGGTTTTAAATATAATGTAAGTTATTTTTCACATCACTGTGGCTGGTACAGAGATATAGCTAGTACAGCTGGTATAGCTAGTATGGCTGGTATAGCTAGTATATCTGGTATAGCTAGTATAGCTGGTATAGCCGGTATAGCTAGTATAGCTGGTATAACTAATACAGTTGATAGAGCTGGTATAGCTAGTATAGCTGATATAGCTAGTTCAGCTTTCATAGCTTATATAGCTGGTATAACTGGTATAGCTAGTATAGCTGGTATAACTAGTACAGTTGATAGAGCTGGTATAGCTAGTATAGCTGATATAGCTAGTATAGCTGATATAGCTAGTTCAGCTTGCATAGCTTATATAGCTAGTATAGCTGGTCTAGCTAGTATAGCTGGTATAGCTAGTATAGCTGGTATAGCTAGTATAGCTGATAGAGCTGGTATAGCTAGTATTGCTGGTATAGCTAGTATAGCTGATATATCTAGTATAGCTAGTATAGCTGGTATAGAGGTATAGCTAGTATAGCTTATATAGCTGGTATAGCTAGTATAGCCGGTATAGCTAGTATAGCTGATATAGCTAGTTCAGCTGGTATAGCTAGTATTGCTGGTATAGCTAGTATAGCTGGTCTAGCTAGTATAGCTGGTATAGCTAGAATAGCTGTTATAGCTAGTTCAGCTTGCATAGCTTATATAGCTAGTATAGCTGGTCTAGCTAGTATAGCTGGTACAGCTAGTATAGCTAGTATAGCTGATATATCTAGTATAGCTAGTATAGCTGGTATAGAGGTATAGCTAGTAAAGCTTATATAGCTAGTATAGCTGATACGGCTGATATAGCTGGTATAGCTAGTACAGCTGATATAGCTGGTATAGAGGTATAGCATGTATAGCTGGTACAGCTTGTATAGCTGATATAGCTAGTATAGCTGTTATAACTAGCTAGCCACTGTTTCAGTGTTTCAGACGAAGAGGTATGAAATTAATGAATAACAAAATGGTTATAATTTACAATCAAAACAAAAAAAAAATGAACCTAATTAGCGTAAGATTGGAAAAGGTTTTGTAAACAACATAATAAACAAATTGTTGAAAATTCAAAATGTTGAATTACATCTACCTGGTTAAGAGTTTTGTGTACCTGATGCAAAACTTCAAAATCGATTAGCAAAAGGAGACAAAGGAATACATTTAGTGGATGCAGATTGTAGAGAGCACGATATAGCGTACTCAAATTCAGAATACACAGACATAAGACATGAAGCAGATCATAATAAGGTATAAATCAGATGTGAGCAGATACAAATCAGATCGTTACGAGATACAAAGCAGATCGTTACCAGATATAAAGCCGATCAAAATCAATACAAAAATTATTATAATGTCTAAAAATTATCATAATAAAATGTTAGAAGATCTTGTAAAGACAAGGGCTGCTCTAAAGGAAATGTGAAAAATTATTAAACTGAGTCAAATAGTTGAAGTTATTTATTAGAAGATATCTTTCAACCGATAATAAAATCATCTTAAAAAAATCATAGGAAAAAATCTAATGAAATAAAAAACTAATTTATTTTAATCAATCTCTTTATTATATATATAATTTTATTTATTTTAAACAGTAAAAACTAAATATATAAAATTTAAAAGGGAACAACTATACTCTGTCATATATGTTAAAGGAAATGATAAAATTAAGTGATTAATAGATTTTCTTCAAGGAGAAATAGAAATATGTGAATAGTAACAAAATCTGAAAATAAAATATACATATCTTAGGAAAAAAATCTAATTTGTTTTAATTAATCTCTTTATTATATAATTTTATTTATTTAAAACCTGACAAAAAAAACTGAAAAAAAAGAAATCCTGCTCAAAACAAAGCGCTGTTATAAACACAACAACAACAACACGTACAACTATATTTCTTACAAAAAAAAATAATTTAAACATAACCACATCCAAAAATTCTGTATTTGTTTACATTAAAAAAATGTAATATGAGTCAAGCGTTTTGAAATTTGTTTACATTAAAAAATATTCTTATTGAACTTATGCTTAAGAATAAGAAATCTTTAGGAGTCTCGCTGTTTGTTGTTGTTTTGTTTAGAACACAGCACTGCTATTATTTGTAACAGTGTGTCGTTGTCCCACTTTTCACCATCAGCAAATGCAAAAAAAATTAAATAAACAAAAGCAAGACGAACCTATTCAATTTCAATCAAAGGATGGCTAACCACACACTTTAAAAATGTCACACACACACACACTCATTCTGTCCGTCCAATCATTCGTTTGTAAAGTAATACAAATAGAAGGAACAAGAAGAAGCAGGCATGATCTCAAATTTTAGCACACACACACACACATACACACTCATTCTGTCCGTCCAATCTACATGTTACAAACCTATCAACTAACTTAAACTACCGACTATAGCGTAGGCATGATCCCAAATTTGTATGGAGGGATTGATCGCGAAGCCCCATAAACATACTACTGTGGGGTCTGAGGGCTGAGTTGGACTATTTCCTGATAAGGTTTTAATGTTGTTTCGTAAAATACAATCATATAGATTTTTACCTTTAGGATTAATTAGTCTAGAGCCCCACCAGGGATGTTTAGCATTGAAATCCCCGGCAACTATGAAACAATGACCTAAACTCTTGAAAAAACTTTCGTAATCGTCAGATTTTACACTATGCCTAGGTGGAAAATATATCGAATAAATATTTATAGGTCTACTGTTGCAAAAAGTTTTTACAGGTTTCTACAGCAACTTCGTAATGAATAGTCGATTTTATAAATAAGCCAGCTCCAGCATGAGATTTGTTATCAGGATGGTTGGTGAAAACAAAATCGTAACCTTTAATTCTAACGTAAGATCTGTCAGTTAAATGCGTTTCAGATATAAGAAAAATGTCATTGTGTTTAGACTTCATAAAAAATTCAATTTCGTTTAGTTTACTTATAATTCCATTCGCATTCCATACAGCTAATCTCAGGTTTACTTGCATAATTTGTTTATAAGGAGTGACATCATGTTCATTAGCGTATCGGTTAATTCAATTTGCTTATCTAAAAGATTTTCTATTTTTTAAAAATACTGTTGTTTACATTCTGGCTACCAACATTTGCATATGTTTCACCAGGTGTAAAATTATTGGGATTGGTATAAGCCCTACCTTGAGACTGTTTATGGTTTGGGTGTAAGCTAGGAAAGTCATTCTCATTAAATGAATATTGGTTATTTACAACTGGCCGCCTATCAGCTAACCTCTTCTTTAAAAGCTTTTGGTAAATTTCGTACCCTCTATAGCTAGCAGTATGTTGCTGTAAATAGTGAACGCATCTGGGAGGGGTTTCAGCTTCCTTAGGGCAATCGGACGAAGGATGTCCAAGTCCACATTTGGCACATACGAACGGCCTTTTACAATACGATTTCGTGTGCCCATACTCGTTTGGTATTTCGTTGGTACTTTTAGGAGCTTTAATTTGTACGACGCATCGGTTAATTTCCCGTATTTCAAATACTTTTTTATTATTTGGGCTCGGATCGATATCCACGTAAAACATTGGTAAGGGATTTTTAGAGAATTTGCTTTTTATGTTAGTAACAAACCTTACAGCATGACCTTTAAGTAGAAGATCGGCTTTTATATCCTCTACATTAGTAGTATGATGCAGACCCTTGATGACGAATCTGTAAGCGCGATCACTCTTTAACTGGTAAGTATGGTAACTTAATTTGTTGGAGTCAAAATATTTGGTTAACTTCCGATACGCATCAACCGACTTTATATTAAGTTTAAACTGACCGTCATTTAAACTTTTATAATTGAAATCACTACCAGAAATCACACTACAAATGCATTTAATCATTTTATTTATATTTGTTATTCACAAACATAGGTGGAGGTTGAATTTGAATTTGAATTTTTAATTAACAAACAAAAAAATAATAAAATAAAAAATAAATAAAAACCGCAATTACCTCTATTTTTCCGATATATATGCTGAGAGTAATTGCAGATACTTATTACGGCTTTGAATTACTTTCTCATCAAAACATCACATTGGGGCCCTCATTGTTTTTCACATAACTGTATGTATATTTCGGTTAGTTTTTTAATATATATATATATATATATATATAGATGTTATCGTTCGCAATAATAAATAATCCTACATAATTGGGCATTACAATCATTCAGACAGGACTACGAGATACCTTCTCATACCACTTATGTTGTGTGTGTTAATTTTATACGTGCATGGTCTACAGTCGACTCAGAACGACACATTTTTGAAAAACTTTTCATGGGAATTTTATTTGCTCTCAGAAGTTTTTGTCAGAAATCTGGTGAAAGGAAGTTGACGAAGAAATACTTTTTCATACTTCGTTTTGTTTGAGATGTCTGACCTGGAATATGAACCATGGCACAACGTCTAATACGCCAACACACCACCTACTAAACTACAGGGACCTAAGCAGCACAAGAAAAGTTTGGTGTACTTCCATAATATGTCAGTTCTAACAGGATTTCATTAACGGTTGTCTTCGATGAATGTTAACCTGTGGGATTAACAATCAAGTCAAAACCCAATCAACATGGAGATCCTCCATTGCTAACGTAGCAACAGCTGCCAGAGGTTGGCCTCCAGAGTGAAAAAGATGCAAGGAATATCAAACCGATCTAGGCTGGAAAAAAATACAGCAAATTGCGCCAAAGAGGTCTTGATGTACATTTATTTAGAGTCCTTAACTTATATAAGTTAATTTAAATACTTTATTTACATGTTACAGTTGAATGGATAAACAGCTAACTAAAAACCGAAAACTGGTTTTCCAAAAGAAAAAATTTATATTATTAAGAATTTTTTTCTAGAAATTATTACTCTTAAAAAACTAATTGTATAATCTACAATTATTACCTTTTATTCTCTCTTTCTCTCTCTCTCTCTCTCTCTCTGTAGTTAAAATAAATACTTTTTAATTTAAAACATATAATATTCATATTTCCTAAATGATTTATTATACATTTTCACGATTGTGTTCCTTCTGGTCATCGCACAATACATACGGTATTGTATTTTTCAGGGGATATAAATTTTAATAAAAATTCCATAAGGTTTTATTATTTTTTTGCTTTAAAGTTCTGTATTTTTGGTTTGTAGTTTGAAAATAGTTTTACAGATGGCTAATACTACGAGCTCATAAAAGTGCAATAAAAATATTCCTTTCTTCTCTGATGAAAACTGAGATTCGTTGGTACAAGGAAAATTAAATGCATATTCAACGGAATGTAATTAGACTTCAATAATCAAAATTAGGATTGCATAAGAAAGCAGAAAAACTATAAAAATTTTAAGACACAAATTGTAAGAATTGTAATGTAATTTCTAACATACATTACAGTTATTTCTATATCTTCTTCTCCATTTGTTGAGCTTTGCTCTTCTAATACATAGGCAGATTTTGGATTACGTCCTTATAAAATGCAGATCGTGTATTTAAGCACTCTAGAGAACAACCTCAACTATTATGCGAAAGAATTACGAATTCGTAATAATTATTACTTTTAACAGGTTAATGATCCTAAAAATATTGCTGCTAATGTGAAAATGTGATGTCTCTACCAAAGTCCCCACAGGCTTAACAGTCTTGCACAAATTTCCGATACGACTCCATTAAGGTTTACATTTGGAAATACTATTGTGTAGTCGATAAGTCTCAAACAAAAGTCAACTGAAAAACTTGCTCATGAGTAAATGGCCGCAAATATCAACAGAAAAATAAACAGAAAACAGAAATAAAAAACTGATATATTCAATACCAAATGGGCTAAGTAGAGTGCTTGACCTTAAGGAATATCCTTGTAAGTGTTTGACTTAACATTTTAATACATTGAATCTTATAGTTTTATATTTACTTTTATTTATTCCTGGGGGCGCCTGCAGACGTGCAAAAAATGTAAAGGTAAGAAAAAGTCTCCCTTAGTTTTGTTTTGGTTTATTGAATATTTTAATAATTTTTTTGTTTTATTATGCAGTAATAATAAATTAATAAAATAAAATGAAAACCGTCAATTATTTATAAAAAATTTTCATCTAAATTCATAAAATTGTGAGGGAAATTAGACTTTTGCTATCCATATGAAGTAGCACGATCTTGGTAGCCAACTGACATTGCTAATTAGTAAAACTAATTTACAAACTTCTCATGCAATATGCATCCGCTTGTTGAAACCATATACTATACAATTATTAAACTTGAATTACAGGCCGATTATCATATTGCTATAGCTCGCTGAATTTACAGTAATGGTTATTCCAGGCACAATTTTCAATTACACCTTCATGCACACCTAATGCAGGTTAAATAACCATTTTTTATGAATGCAACGGCTTTTTCGCAATCTCTTCTAGGTTCGCCATAGCAACGTATGAGATAATTTTCTTGTTGATGCAACCATGAGCTACATCGCTAAAGAAAATTTTAAAAAATCAATATTGAAAGCCTGCTGCTTTAATAGCTATCGCTTATGGAGATGGAGGAGTAAATCCAAATGAGTTGTAAAAGTAGAGATAAAAGTACTTAAAAGTACAGATACTGAGAACGCCATGATATCGACAAATTTATCGTATCTACCACATTCTCTCCTCCTCACCACATCTTTAACGCTTCCTGTCTCAACAAATTACATTGCAATCTTGTTACACAGTAGGTCGATTAAGGCGATCATAAAATTACTTCCTAATGTTCGTGAAGTGGACACATTTAAATCACCATTCCAGTAAGAAGTGTTAACTATGTGTATGTAGGTAGTGTGTTGTCTTATTAGACGTAAAGCCAGGGTTCGAGCCCCAGGCCAGACATCAAAACAAAATACAAAAAGTATTTCTTCGGCGACTTGCTCTCAGCAGATTTCTGGCAAAAACTCTGAGAGTAAATAAAATTGCACATGAAAAAGTTTCTCAAAAAAAAATCTGTTGTTCGGAGTCGACTTTAAACTGTAGGTCCCACCACTCACGTATAAAATTAACACACACAACATAAGTGGTGTGAGAAACTAGGACGTTGTACAATGGGTCAATTAGAGCTCCGGGTACTGTACTTGTCTTAATTGACAAGTACACATCCTCTAACCTAACCTAAACTATGTGTACGTGTTCTACATACGTGGCACATAAATATAAATTTACCATGGGACAAATTTCATTATAATGTGATTCTAAGGCGATAGCTTTAGCGAAGGATGTCAAATCCGTAAACTTATATCCTGAAATTACAATTTTTGTAAAAAATTTGCTGCAGTAATTCCACCTCTATCCATTTAACACCTTCCCTAGAAAATTTTGTAACAAGAAAACCTCCATTAAATTTTGACATATTGCCAACAGCTGACGGTTTTCAATGGCTATTCACGGTAGGTAATGATATTTATAAACTAGGTGTGACGAACGACACCAAGTTTAGAAATATACAACGTCTCATATTAAAACACACATACATATCTATGTAGCAAATTATTGGTATCTTCTAACAAGTACTCATGCTAACCATCATAGTAGTATAAATTATATTAAAAAGTAAATATTGTCATAATTCATTGGTAAGTACTGTGCTGCTTCCCAACATGCACTTTAAATAGCATCACTATGAAATTGTAGGTCGTTGACATTGGAAACGTTGACAATGAAAGTAAAACAGACCCCACTTCAAAACTTTAGTAAACTAAATGTAAAATATGAAGGCATGTCTGTTGTGTTCAAAATTAGAGTTTGAAAGTATTTGATTGTAAGAATAATGTGACAATGTGTGTACTTGCAACAAATATTGTCATTTGTTGTAGTGTGAGTTTTGTTTGTTCCGATTTATTCAAACCTTAAACATTTACATTTGTAGCTCATAATGTTGAAATTTTTTTATACGTGCTATTGTTGGCCATTTTATTGTTTATAAAACATTTATAGTGAATAGGATTGCAACAGTGTTATATGTAAATTAAGAAACAAATGGTTTTATTATTGTTATACGAATTAAACAATCGAATCATTTTTAAAACAATAAAAAAATCTGTCAACCAACTATTTACGGGACACAGCCTATCATTTTAACAACTGTAGTGAAGCTTTTGACCGTAATTTTATTGAGAGTAGGAACAAAGCATTAACCAATCCTTGAATGAATTGTTGAAAACTTCGTGAAGTTGCCGTTGTTTAATAGGTGTTGACTTATTAGACGTAAAACCTCCGTTCAAACTCCAGGTCACTTTCGGTTACAAAATTTGAAGGAAATATTTTTTTGGCGATTTCGTCACAGCAGATTTCTGGCAAAAACTCTGCAAGTAAATAAAATTGTTACGAAAAATTTCTCAAACATTTTTTGTTCTGAGTCGACTTTAAACTGTAGGTCCCGCTACTCTATATAAAATTAACACACACAATATAAATGGCGTGAGAAATTAGGTCACAATCCTTATTGAAGGATTGAAATAGCTAATTAATAATAACAACGTGGAGCTATCGGAAATTAACATAATCGAATCGTTTATTATTAAAGGACATGGCATAGATATTTCTCTTCAGCGGATTGCATACGGTGTGTGATAGGGTTGTATTTTGGAGTTTATTTTATATTTGCTTTATACTTCGGACGTGGCAATAAGTAGCCATATTCATACTTCTACCTTTGCTAAAGATATTGCCTTTTAGCATGAAAACCGGCATGAAGTATATACAAAGTAAAGTTACAACAAATAAAGTTGAAATTATTTAGTAAAATATTGCTTAAGGTCCATGTCTGCTACTAGACCTATTGCAAAATGCTAGCCATATAATGTTATGATATACAGTTATAAACAACAGTCTTACATATAATACAATTTAGAAAATTATGATCTTACGAATGATTACAGCATAAAAATCTTGGCTTGGCTGAAATAAACTCACAGTATATATGAATTCTTTAACTTGATGAAAACTTTTTTATTTAAGTAGTTGTTTACATGTGAAATTGGATCCAGCAGGATGTTGAAAGAAGAAGCCAGGCGGCATCATTCTAACTTAAATGAAAGTTGACCACTTTATTGTAAGCGAACGAATTCTAAAAAAAAATCAAACAGGAATATTCAATTGTCTCTGTTTGCAGCCACAACAACAACAATATCATCACAAAATAGTTATTAAAGTTTGCAACAATTTCATATTGGGACAAAAAACTTCCTATCTCTATCATCGAAGTCCGTATACAATTAAAACGTATGTAGCCTCAATGTTACTCATTCACCTTTGTTATTAAGCCTCGTTGCAAAGTGTTTATCAAAATTCTAGAGTTTGTTGGAAGAATCCAGGAGGCAGTCCCAAGGTCTACTTATGAGTCTCGTATTAGATGTGTCACAAACCATAGCCCCTACAGCGCTGATGCTCAACACCTTGTGCAACCGACTTAAGCCCAACTGTCGTTGTGTGTCATAGCTTCGGTTGTACCAACATACACTAAACTCAATAACTTGTCTAACTTACATAAGCTGTTTTTTGATTTCTTCTACATAGCTAGTTACATTTCACGTTCAAGGTCCCCAGAAGAGTGCCACTAAATCTGCAAGAACCATGTCATTTGATCTGCCCGCACTATATATGTACGTCTCGCCTAAAATACGGTTACACCCTATTCAATATCCTACAGCTTTCTTCAGGGTTACCAAAATTAAATACACGAAGGCAATTTGTTTGAAGAATTTTGTAGTAGAGTAGAATAAAATTTCATACGGAAAAAATAGGCTTAAAACTCATTTTATTGTTAGTCCAAAAGCTGTCACGTTTAACTTTTCTAATTGTTTTAAAGGTAGATGGGTCCTGTTTATTTTGGAAATTTCTTTCTTAAAAGACGTGTACAACGCCATCGGAAAAACCGTCGAATTTTGCTTGTTAAAGCCCCAGAAATTGTTTTTTCACCTTTTGCATTCAAATAATAGAAAACGAAATAGAAAATATTTTTAAAAATTGTCTGTGATATAAATCCAAAGAGAGATAAAAGTGCAGAACGTGTAAAACCACTTATCATAATTCAGAATAGATTAAATGTTTAAAATAATGATAAAAAAATAAAAAAAATAAATTCAACATCGCAACAAACGAATTTGACAAGAAGATAATATCCTCCTAATAATGAGAAAGCAGCCTCTAAGGATGGAAAAAAATTTAAAACTTTGTAATTTGTTTTATGCTGGGGCTATTACCATTTAATAGAAGAAAAGAAAAACGAAAATTAATTCAATTTATTATTTATTGAAATCATCTGCTACATTGATTGTTTTGGCTCAAAGAAAAAATTTTAAAACACTGATGTGTACAAAGTAAACGTAACAATAAAAATAAACCGTCAAGTTTAAGAGAAGGAAATAAAAAATGTATTTATGTTGGTCAGCAAGAGAAGCAGAGTAAATTTAAATATCCTTTAATCCTTAAAGTCTTAATAATGAATTTTCCTATTTTTAAATTTAAATAAAACAAATGTGTGTGAGATATCATAGAAATAATTTTTCATTTATAAAACCTCTTCAATGCCGTTGTGTGCGGAGTATAAAAATCTTCAATTGTCTGGTACATGTTTTTTGGTTAGAGGATATGCGAAATGGAAAATAAATCAAGCAGAATTTGACCGAGTCATGAGCTACGTTGGATTTGCAGTCCGCTGTAAGTTTTGACTTATTCGCATACACTTCAGAAGAAAAAGTTGAATGCGTTCAACTTGACCTATTTCGGTATCCATTATACATAACCCCCCCCCCCTGAGTGAGGTGAACATGTCCTAAAATCGTTTCTGCAGAATATCCAATGTGGCACGCTGCTCGTTGACAGTGCTGACCCGGCCAACGTCGTTCTCAAAGAAATATGGACCGATGATGCCAGCAGCCCAAAATCCACCCCAATTAGTAATGTACTGGGTACTCTTGGATTTCATATAGATTGTTCATACATACATACATACATAATTGGTCTTTACAGCCCTTCAGTTAGGATTACGACCTAGTTTCTCACACCACTCATGTTGAGTGTGTTAATTTTATACTTGAGCGCCGGGACCTACAGTTTAAAGTCGACTCCGAACGATAGATTTTTGAGAAACTTTTCATGGCAATTTTATTTACTCTCAGAGTTTTTGCCAGAAATCTGCTCAGATCGTCCCAAATTCGACACTTTTGTTTTTTGACGTCCACATTTATCCAGAAATAGGCATCGCCGCAAAAAGTGGTTTCTTTATACCATTTAGTGTACACACGTTGTTGTCCATGGTGATTTGGCAAAAGGTAACATATATCGTATTCAGGTAACATATATAACACGTTTTCTCGAACAACTTAATAATTATATTCTATTTTATATAAACTCACGTCGGTTTTGCAAAAAAAATATTAGGAGTCTTTTTCATAAACTATTGGTCACATGTATAGGTACCTATCTTTTGTTATAGACTATACGCGTACGTTAAAGCCTTTCAATTGAGCACTCAGTGTCTCATTGACTTAGCATCAATATAAAAAGTGCAGTATTGTTAGGCTCTGTTAGACGGATTTGGATAAGAAAAGTCCTGAAACCACAGGGACTGCGGTTCTTACAGGCCACTGCCCTATTGGAGGCATGTCAGTGTCCAGTTCTTGCCATGAAGAGTAGGAGGCTGTTGGCCTTTCATATTCTATATGGCCATACCTATTGTAATTTTTTGTTGATCTCTCTAAAACAAAAATTACTGTAATGCTATATTTATTTTGAAATCGAAATAGTTTCCCTTAGAAACTGTTTGATCCCCTGGTTAAAACCAACCCACTTACTACAGTTATCGGAATGTTATATGACCGACCGAGGGGTACATGTAAACCCTTATATTCATTATCACGTTTTCCAGCTGGAAAATTAAACTTTTGGAGAATAATGATAAATGAATAAAAATGTGTTCAAGTTACATTGAAACATACGAAACGTGCTTCTCTAATCAAAAAGCCTAATCTAATGAAGTCTAATTGCTTTGGACTATATTAATAGGCTGAGATTAGATTGGAAAACTTTACATAATTACTTTTAAAACCGGTATGGCATACAGTTATGAACCCAATCATACTGCTGCCACTGTGAAGATGTGATTTGCCTACCAGAGTCCCCACTGGCTTAATAATCATGTACAAAGCATCGATACGACTTCGAGACAGTTATTAGGAGGTCATTTAATAGAACGGTTACGTAGTCGCCAAATCTCAAACAAAAGCCAACTGGAAAATTGACTTATGAGTGAATGGCGGCAAATATCAACAAAAAAAAGATAAGAAACAGAAAAAAGTTCAAAGAGCAGGTAGTAGAGGCCTCTGATCTAAATAATTTTTATTCAGAATATTTCTTATAACTGCTTTAAAAATTACCGCAAACAAATATTTAATTTATTTACCACGAAACATACTATTTTGGGCCCTTTTTATAGTACAACTATCATTATTATCACAAGATAAGAGTCAAACAAAAAAATCGATACAGATAATTCTAAGAGAACATTTATTTTCTAAAGCCAAACATCATATTTTATGGCAAGAGAGTTGAAAATATTAAAAGACAAAAATTATAATAAACATACAGACAAACTCTTACAAGTATAAAAAGCTCAAGATACAGGGTGACTGATATGTATTGCAACCAACTTCAGGTTGTTATCATTTGTAAACCGCTCGTATGACAGCTGACAGATTTATTCCAGTGACAGTTCATTTTATTATTTACAAACTTACAAAAGCATTTTGATCTATTGCATTCAGGATAAACAGTTATTCGTGATGGAATTCAAGCGTGATAGTGTGATTGCTTTATATTTGGCTGGAAAACCACAGGTGGCTATCGTTAGAGCCGTCCAGCATTTAAATGTGAATAAATCTTTTGTTTCTCGTGCCATTGCTCGTTACCGTGATACTGGCAGTGTTCCAAAAAGTGAACGAAAAAAAAACGGTAACAACCCCAGAAATTATCCGAAAAGTGAAGGCGAGATTTGATCGAAATCCACGCCGCAGTGGTAGAAAAATTGCTCGTGAGCTGAACATATCGCGAGAACGGATGCAACACATATTGAAAAATGAGCCTGTACTAAAGACATTGAAGTTCCAAAAAGTGCAAGAGCTCACCGATGGACAAAAAAAGTTTGACTGGAAAGAGCCAAGTTACTTCGCTTGCACGAAAGTGGCCAGTTACCGAATTTGGTTTTCTCCGATGAAAAGCCATTTCAAATTGAGCAGTTTGTGAACAAACAAAATGATCGGGTTTACTTGCCAAAGAGGTCAGCTGAAAATTTACACCTGCTATTGGTCACCAGAACTCAAGCGCCGCCGATGGTAATGGTATGGGCCGCAGTAACGGCCGATGGTCGCTCCCCGCTCATATTCATCGACCGTGGGGTCAAAATAAATGCCGAATATTATCGGGAAAATGTTTTAAAGACAGTATTAAAGTCCTGGGCAGACAAACATTTCAGCCGCAGACCATGGCCATTCCAACAGGACTCAGCACAACCGCACTCAGCACGCGTCAACCAAGAATGGCTTAAAAAAGAGGTTCCTCGCTTCATTTCTACCGCACAATGGCCACCAAAATCTCCGGATCTCAATCCGTTGAACTTTTGCGCCTGGGGCATTTTGGAGAGTAAGGTTCTCACTAAAAAATACCAAAGTATGGATCATCTCAAGACGGCGCTTCGCCGGGAATGGGCCAAAATACCGCAGCCTGTGATGGCTTTGTCGGCCGTTTGAAGACCATAATTCATACAAAAGGTGGACAATTCGAACAAATCTAAACTGATTCCAAAATGTTTTGCTTTTGAACAATAAAATTTAAAAAAAAATTAATAAAATATAGCGCTTTAGATTGTTGCATTATATATCAGGCACCCTGTACAACAGAATGAATATTCCAGACATCTTGTAAACGAAAAAAATACAAGGACAATAAAAGTAAAATAATACTAATGTTAGTATAAATGGTCAAGTCAAGCAGCAAAGTCAAGCCAAAACATTTAACATATTGTCTTAAGAAGAAGTTCAAAAAGTAATACACTATTAAAGAAACTCAGATTCCAAAATGACTGGAGAGTACTATGTAAATATTTTGGAAGAAAATGTTTACAGCAGTGAGGAGGAAATGGGCTTGGGGGAGTTTATCTTTCAACACAACAACGAACCCAAGCACACGAGTAAGGTCGCTAAAACTTATTTTGAAGAAAATAATGTTGAAAAATTTGAATGGCCTGCTCAAAGCCCAGATTTAAACCCCATAGAGCATCTTTGGGCTACCTCAGATGACAAAATCTCGATGGAGTCCAGAACAAATATTCAAACATTTTGGGAAAACCTGCAAAGTGAATGGATGCAATTCCTACAAGCACTTTGAAGAACCTTGCGATAAGTATGTCGAAAAGATTAACAGAAGTCACATATAACAAAAGAGGAGCAACTTCGTACTAAATTTTGAAGTTATTTAATTATTTTTAATTTTTTCTAGTGAAGTGTTACTTTATTTTGTCACTTGAAATTACTTATGTGCCATATAGTTTCTATCATAAATAGAAAATATAAAGAAAGAATTCAATATTAAGATACTTTTTAGATAAAATATTAACCGAATTAAAAATGAAACTATAATTTATAAACATTTGAAAGCAATAAACATATGCTTTAATCAAAAAACAAAAAATATATCAAACCGCACTTTATTTTGTCCGACAGTGTACATCTTGCGTAAAAATAACAACAATTGTGTCCCTTTGTTAGGCTAATTTAACCATGAAACTCTGTTTTCTTGAGGTAGTTTACCTGTATTAGAATTCAAGACGAATACCGTGATATACTATAGCATATACGAGAGCTAAGGTACTACTTATTTTCCCTTCATAGAATAAATCTTATATATACTCATTGTTGTTCAATAACTTTTATTCTTTAGAGACAACTTTCTAGCTTGAAAATTTCATAGAAATATTTCATAGGAGTTCACAAAGATGCACATAAAATGTCAACATCGGAGTATTATTATACAAAAAACTTTGTCAGTTCGCCTCAGTAATGTCCCAACGACATTGGGGCAATTTTAATTTCATTATGAATAAAAACGTTGAGACAGTTGTAAGCAAATTTTCAAAGGCGTAAAGTATTAATTTCTCCACAGATTATTATTTTTGGTCATTACAACCCTTCAATTAGAATTACGACCTAGCTTGTCACACCACTTGATTGGCAGGAACTATACGAGTAGTTTAAAGTCAACTCAGAACGACAGAATTTTATTGAGAAACATTTTCATGGCAATTTTATTTACTCTCAGAGTTTTTGCAAGAAAACTGTTGAGAGGAATTTTTAAATATTTCGTTTTGTTGAAGATGTCTGACCAGAGGTTTGAAACATGGTCTCACGTCTAGTAAGTAAACGCTCTACTACCACGACGTCTTCAGTTTTAGATTACGCACAAATTAAAAATTATCCCCAAATGAATAAAAAAGATTTCTAGTAGACAACGGTTCAAACCCCAGGTTAGACATAAAAGCAAAATTCATAAAGTATTTTTTCCTCGACTGCCTCTTAGCAGATTTTTGGCAAAAACTCTGACAGTAAATAAAATTGGCATGAAAAGTTTCTCAAATGCCGTTCGGAATCAACTTTAAACTGTAGGTACCACTCATGTATAAAACCAACACACGCAACATAAGTTGTGTGAGAAGCTAGTTCGCAATCCTGACAGAAGGGTTGTAATGAGCAATTATGTATGTATATATGTTTTTATATGTTTTTATATGATTTCATGACAACGACAAACTTCTGCAACCGTTCAGCGTTAAATCTACCTTTCAGTGTCTACGAATCCACCATCACCTTTTTTAGTAAACCTTACTTCCACATGTTTTTTTAACTATAATCGATAATTTTTTAAAAATCTTCAAAATATTTTTCAAATGATTAATATTGTTATGAAAATGGAAATGGTGTTATCGTTTAACATTAAGATGATAAACAACTGTTACAAAAACAAAAACAAAAAACTTGTTTACATGATCAACGAATAAACAAAAACAACATCAGTATAAAAAATATATAAACAAGTAAACAAACAGGCAACAACAACGCTGAAAGGATAAACGTAAACAAGATACGCAAACAATAATAACATAAACAACACGTTTACATTTATAGAGATTTCGCGGAGGCAAAGTCCTTCAAGAGCATCCATCAGACTGTTTACCCTGGGATATTAAAGGCAAGACAAAGCAAGCAGTCTTGTGTGAAGACGCGTTGCGTGGGAAGAGAATAATTGTGGATTGAAGAACTCCGTTGAAAAGGTCTAACGAGCAATTGTTAGTGTGGACGCGGAAGAGTTTAAAGAAGAATAATAAATAAAGCAAATTGTTGTTATTTAAATCAAATTGCCAAAGGTAGCACACGGAATTGTGCGAACAATAAAGAATTTAATTAAAACTAAACACAAATTTATTTCTATGTTTATTTGCAATCTACGAACTCATATTTTGATCGTTTTTAAAAAGGTAAAAACGTAACAATAAGCTAAGGGTGTATGAATATACGAGATATTGCATATGATAGATATTGCATACTGTGAGCATCATCCTTCACATATAATTTTTACAATTGCTTTTATGTGTGCAGGATATAGAAGTATGTTTGTCAACTCTTCGTTTGTAAACTCAAACATTATGTGAATAGCACTTTCTGCTATATGAAAGATTATTTTTACATCCTGTTGCTGTAACCTGCAGCAGATATTTCACTTTTAAAAAAATACGCTTTTTAACGTGTCATTTTGATACATAAAAAATATTGAAAATGCCTATTTTCGCCTACATATGGGAGTTAAGCAAAGCTTTTGCATTTTTAACTTTTTTATATTTCTGTTAAGCTATGGGAAAGTTTTTAGTCAGCGTACTTAACATAAACCATTGAAATCCTAAATAAAAGGAAGTCGTTTGTCATTACACAGAATTATCCTTTTTGGAAAGTGTTTTGCTTTTTGGAATTATCAATGAATTTATAATATTTGCTCTCCATTAATCTTAAGCATTTCTTTAATAGAAACAATTTATATTGTACTAAAACAATTCCGTACTATACCCACACGTCGCAATTAATGCTTGCTTTACATTGAGTGTGTACCAGATCTAATAGCAGATTCTAAAAGGATTCACTTTTTTAATTGTAATTATTAATCCATCTCTTTGTGTTTTGGGCAACCATCGTGTGAAAGTCGAAAATATTGTTACAGAAATGGAAACGGTGTAATATCGTTCAACATTAAAATGAGCAAAAACTACACAAACAAATACAACGAAATTGTTACAAGTAAACCAACACCATCAGTATGAAAAAAAGGGTATAGATAAGCGAACACAGCAACAAGCAATGCGAACAAAATACACAAACAACAATGAATTCGCGATAGAGTTCTCGAGAAAGCGAAACCACGCACGTTCTAATTCAAGAACGTTTATCAGACTGTTTGCGTGGGCATTTAAAAAGGCAAAAGAAAGCGGGCAAAGCAGTATTAAGAATTCAGTCAGTCTTGTGTGAGGACGCGCTGCGTGTGAAGATCTCCGTTGTCAAGATCTGCGCTGTAAGAAAGAAGAATAGCAAACAAGCAATTATTGTTGTATACGTCATGTTGTAAATAGTGGCACACAAAAGTAGTGCGAACAATAAAGAATTTAATTGAAACTAAACACCAATTTATTTTTGTTTTGTTTTGCAATGAACAAAAAGGTAAAAACGTAGCAATATTATTTAACTGACACCAACACTTAGGGAAAAGATGTTTGAGATATGAAGAGGAATTTGATGGACCCTTACATAAATAAGAAAAAGTATGCATTCTTTCTCTTGAAATTAATCCATAAAATACGTAAAAAACTAAATATTTTTTTCCAATTAAACTGTTTTAATGTTCAAATATTTAGTTGAAGTCTCTTAATTTTTATAACATCCTGATATCGGTATACCTTCATGAAATTTATTCTACATTTATTGCTTATCTTTAGGCTGAAAGGAAGCTATTTGATTCTTTAGGGCTTCCTAGACGTTACCGCTATGGTTATAAAGCGTCAACAATATCTTTCAGCACTTTGTCCTGAAGTCGGATTAAATTAATTTCAATTTTATTTCATTTTCCAGTTTTCTATTCAAGCGATAGCACATTAAGAATATTTCTGAAGAGATTTTGTATTTTTCTATTGCTTGTTCAATGGTGTACTTTTTACAATGAAATTTATTAATCATTGATTGTTTCTTTCGAAATCCAAATTGATTTGAAATTAGTAATTTCCAATACACAATAATTCTGTTGAGTTGTCAGTAAAATAACTTTTGAAATAGCTTTCCGATTACGGGAAGTAATGCAATTGGTCGGTATGAAAAAACTTGGTTATGGTCAATGCGTGCATTCATTACAAAACTGAGATTTAGTAATATTTTGTTTGGCAAGTTTTGGAGATTTCTTTAAATTTAACGAAGAAATTTGAGGTGCAATCTTATTTGAAATAACTAGTTAGGATTCAGTTAGGATTACGGCCTAGCTCCTCATGTTGTGTGTGTTAATTTTTATACATGAGTGGCAGGATCTACAGTTTAAAGTCGACTCCGAACGACAGATTTTTGAAAAACTTTTCTTGGCAATTTTATTTACTCTCAGAGTTTTTGCCAGAAATCTGCTGAGAAGAAATCGCCGTAGAAATATTTTTTCGTACTTTCGTTTTGATGTCTGACCTGGGGTTCGAAACGTCGCCTTACGTCTAATAAGCCAACACACTACCTACTAGACTATGGCGGCTTCCCTTTCTAATTCTTATTCTTTCTTTAATGAGTTCGATAATACGATTAATTGTATGAACTGCGTGCCTAATAATCCAAACTGCCTTATGGAATAGCGCTGTTAATTTCACTGCTTAATCCACAATCTTATTAGCAAATATTTATTTATTTATTAGAATACAATTACAAATTATATTTAATTATATACGACCTGAGTAACTTCGACCATTTGCTCGGTGTAGTGTAACAGACCAGAGTCTCAGGTGGGAATCGAACCTACACCCTTACGCTAATAGTCTAGTACACTACCCAATAGGATACCAGGGCACCCCTATTAGCACATATTGTATTTGATTTGTTATATTTACGTAGAGAGTTCAAAAAACAAAATGAATTTGACAGTCTCCTGTTTGAGAATTGCGTATTAATGCAAAATGTAGATGAATGTGTAGAACTAAGTGAAGAAAACTAAACAACTTTTTTCTAGTGTCTGCATTTTTCTGGCCAGATCTTATAACTTGTCATTAAAATAGAAGGGCAATTGAGTGCGTGTACCCAATCAAATTAAAAAATTGCCCAGACCTTTGCCTGAAAATATTGTGCATTACAAAGAGCTCAATAGGAGGTTCTACTTGAGCTAAAAACAGAGCTAATAGCCAATTTCTTAGGAATTATGAATCATATACTTTCGAAAAATATTTCAGCTAAAAATATAGGAAAATAAACTCAATTTCATAACGGATTTATTTTAATAAATATAAGATTTATGTGAATAAAAATTTAAAGTAATTTCAATGAATGTAAAAATAAGTAAAAATAAATCCTTTGCTTATTAAAACGCTGCAATATCAATTTTATTCATGATCCTTATTAAAAAAATCTACTGTTGCTCTTACTTTAATGAGCAGTTTGATACAACTTTCGATTATTCACTAAAAGTGCTGAAGAATAGGAAACTTCACAAGCAAAAGTCTAACGGGGTCAAATTGCAGAGTGGCACATAGGACATCATATTGAAACCATAAGTTGTTGGTGGCCAGATCATTCATTTCAAGTCAAAAGATGTTGGTAACCATTGATCGACAGTAATGGCCTGTCTAACGTCGTTCTTAAAGAAATACGCTAAATGACGCCGCCATTCTGCAATCCCTACCAAACAGTGAATTTTTCGGGATGCATTGGAAGCTCTTATATCTGATGTGTGAGAATATAATGTCGTCTGAAATTTGACAATTGACCACTCATCCCGAAAAGAGAGAAATTGCTGAAGATGCTTTGTCGGTAAGATTTAGGGTCAGTTGCTGAACAGTTGCTGCGGTCCACATTCAGCCTACACACATCGTTGTCAGTATTCGTTTACCTTCAGTTTCTGAGGCAGTTATATTGTGTACGGTTGCAGGTCAAACTCACAACTAAAAATCTGTCAAATTGTGTTCTGCAAAAGGTCGCGTTCTAGTGAGCGACATGAAATCGACTGCCATGAATTCTTCTGTATACCACCAGGGACTGGAGCGAAATGGTTTAATGAACCTATTAACTGCCGGAATTATCCACCGCATTGTGAGTAGTCCTCTTAGTTGGACGATTATAGCTATCGTAATATTGGCTGACTGAGCGATCTGCGGCCCGAAGACAGCACCAGTTTTGATAAAACTATTTTATTATTTGCACGTGTTGTTGAACGTTATCTCTGTACATAGTAACTTCACAAAATAGGAAGGATGAATTACTAGTTGCCGTTGTCTAGTAGGTAGTGTATTAGCTTATTAGACGTAAAGCCTTGGTTCAAATCCCAGGTCAGACGGCTCCAGCAAAACGAAATATGAAAAATTATTTCTTCGGTGTTTTTCTCTCAGCAGATTTGTGGCATAAACTCTGGGAGCAAATAAAATTGCCATGAAAAGTTTCTCAAAAATTTGTCTTTCGGAGTCGTCTTTAACCTGTAGGTCCGACCGCTTGTGTATAAAAGTAACACGCACAAAATACTTGGTGTGAGAAACTAGGTCGTAATCCTGACTTAATGATTGAAATGACCAATTATGTAAGAATGACAACCACTATTTTAAGAAATACAGCTTGGACATGATGGGCATTAACAAAAACTCCCGATATGTTTTAATATGTAATTTTATATTCGTTCATTTCTATTACCACAGTTTCTTTCTTGTTTTGTGATTGTTGTTTTTTTTTTCTTTTTTTACAGAATATGAAAATACTCGTATATTAGTTTGTACGATAGTGTTGTGCAATATCGCTATCTACCTCAAGCTAATATTGATTTATTTAAATATATTTGCTGTCGGCCTTGCAAGGTACATAAGCCTATCACAAAGAATATCCCCACTTTCATATTATTTCATTTCTAAACTTTGGTTTTGTTATTTCCAGTTTAGCTGGTGATGGAGACGCGTTTTTCTTGAAGGACATGTAAGCCAATACGTCTGAGTAGGCGCACGTGTTATACATCAAACCTTTGAATGCAAAGTCAATGAAGTCTTGCCTAATTTCCAAAAAAATAGTAGAATGATATGTATGAAAGGGTTTTTTCCAATAAACTTTTATTTTTTTATTTTTATTTATTTATTTATTTATTATAATTAACATAACACAACAAGATTTTAATCTTATAAGTTATAGTGCTATGTTTAGGATCAATAAGATATAAAACATAAAAGAATAATAAAAATTGTGAAATATAAGAAATATAAGAAGTTAAGCAAAAATAACAAATTAATATAAAAAACAAATTGATTTTAAATTTAAGTAGAAATATAAAAAAATAAAGAATTCCAATAATATAAAAAAGAAATATTTACAATAATCGATATAAGAAAGTAAGGATAAATATGTAACCATGCTAAGATCGTAACAAACATTTCATTAAGAGAACAATTTAAATAACTCATTTTTGAGACTAGTGGTGTGTATAAAGAACTGTCGCTGTGACAAAAGAGTCCTGTAACTTTGTTGAATAATCTTCATGCCCCGGCATGACCTAGCAAACTTTTATTTGCTCTTTTTTAATATTACTTTCATACGCTGAAATTTCGTATACCAAACGAATGTGTGTAGCCTTTTTAATATTGAAATAGGATCCTATAGGTTTTATCACTGACTAACTTGTGGCAACTTTTTGAAAGACTTCTGCCCACATCAATGGACGCAAATACTATATCTATGTACAAGAAATGATGGATGATGTTCTGCATTTTATGCGCCTTTGTAAAGGGTGTTTTTTACAGAGGTATAGAACTTTATGTTGGCATTACTTTTCAAGATGGCGACCGATTTAACAGCTGTCAAGTGATTTATTCTCAGTTTGGTTTGGCAATTCATCATGAATAGACTCACGCCTGAACAACGCTTGCAAATAGTGCAATTTTATTTCGAAAATAATGGTTCTGTGCGGAAAACGTATCGCGCACTACGTCCATTTTATCGTCGACAAAATCGTCCATCAGAGCAGTTAGGTTAGGTTCGGTTAGAGGACGTGTACTTGTCAATTAAGACAAGTACAGTACCCGCAGGTCGAATTGACCCATTGTACAACGTCCTAGTTTCTCACACCACTTATATTGTGTGTGTTAATTTTATACATGAGTGGTGGGACCTACAGTTTAAAGTCGACTCCGAACAACAGATTTTTATTTATTGAGGAACTTTTCATTGCAATTTTTATTTACTCTCAGAGTTTTTGCCAGAAATCTACTGAGAGGAAGTCGCCGAAAAAATACTTTTTGTATTTTGTCTTTGATGCCTGGCCTGGGGCTCGAACCCAGGCTTTTGCGTCTAATAAGCCAACACACTACGTACTAGACTACGGCGACTTCAATCAGAGCAGTTAATTCGATTAACCATGGAACGTTTTCGCACCACGTTTACTCTTATTGATAACTCGCATCCCCAGAGACGCTGTACGGTGCGTACAGAAGAAGCTATTGCTGCTGTAGAGCGTAGGATTGAGGAAGACCCGAATGAGTCCATCCGCCATCGAGCACAGGAATTGGATCTGTGTCCATCCACTTTATGGAAGATATTGCGGAAGGATCTTGGTTTGCGTGCTTTCAAAATCCAACTCGTGCAAGATTTGAAGCCAAACGATCATCAAGTAAGGCGTAGATTCGTCGAATGGGCCCAAAACGAGATTACCGTTGTTCCCGATTTTCATAAGCGAATTTTGTTTAGCGATGAAGCGCACTTCTGGTTGAATGGCTACGTCAACAAACAAAACTACCGCATTTGGAGTGAAGGTAATCCTCAAGTGTATGTGGAAAAACCGTCACATCCAGAAAAACTGACTGTTTGGTGCGCTTTATGGGCTAGTGGAATCATTGGTCCGTACTTTTTCAAAAACGATGGTGGCCAGAACGTTACAGTCAATGGTGATCGGTATAGAGCCATGATTACTAACTTTTTCATTCCTGAATTGAATAACCATGATGTCCAGGAGATGCGGTTTCAACAAGACGGCGCAACATATCACACAGCTCGTGCCACAATAGATTTATTGAAAGACACGTTTGGTGACCGCCTAATTTCACGTTTTGGAGCTGTGAATTGGCCTCCAAGATCTTGTGATTTAACACCGCTAGACTACTTTCTGTGGGGCTATGTAAAGTCATTGGTCTATGCGGTAAAGCCACAAACGCTTGACCATTTGGAAGACAACATTCGCCGTATTATTGCCGATATACGGCCACAATTGTTGGAAAAAGTCATCGAAAATTGGACGTCCAGATTGGACTACATCCGCGCCAGCCATGGCGGTCATATGCCAGAAATCATATTTGAAATGTAATGCCACAAGATTATCTTTCGGATAAATAAAATTCATGTCAATCGAATAATCCATCGTTGTTTTATTGCAACTTAAAGTTCTATACCTCTATAAAAAACACTCTTTACTATAAGGCGTTATTTTAAAAATTAAGGGACAAAACATATGAAAGAAAATACTCTCCTCGAATAAAAAACATTCATATTTTCGTTTTTTAAATTTTTTTGGTATAATGAAATTGTTTTTGAAAACAAAAGGTACTTAAAAACTGTCTGAACATAGTGTTTGGAAGCACAAATGCACTGATGAATGGAAGTCAATTTCATTTCGTAAACCAGCAGATTTCTTTTCCGTTTGACTGTTTGTATGCCTCTCGTTTTTACGGTTTCACTGATTTATAGCGATTGAGAACAAGGTGTTCAATATTTATTACGGAATTTTGTAAGCTTTAAAGGACAAAAATCGTTACCACCTTTACAACCATCGGGGTAAAATATCAAATATAAATATCAGCTTATAAAAACCACGAAATCAAGTAAAATGTAAAAGTGTAACAAAAATATATGAAATCATTCAATTTGGTAGGCATCTATACCATTGGCAAAATTTAACATTTATATATAACATTTAACACAAATTTGTTGAACATAATGTATAAGTTAACATAGTTAATAAAATAACCACTTTTTGTTACATACATTTATTTATCTGTCACCAGGTTGAGTCAATACAAATTATGACATAAAGGTTCGCTTGGTTGCGTATGTTAAGATGCTGTGTTACAACCATGCATACATACTTCTATTGATCATTCTATTTTCCTTATTATCATAATCTTGGATAAAAGAACTTAGCAATAGAAAAGCTTTGAACTGCTGTAACAAAACTTTTCTCATTGCGAAAGCATAATTGTTCAAATACGCAATTACATTGCTACCAACAAATTTTAAGCTGAATTGGCGACATAATTACATAAAACAGTTTTTGGATTTATTTAATGAATTGTTAAGTACAGCTTAAGCGAGTAAGATCGCTATAGTATAAATTGTTAAATAAAATATTATTTCTATAAGTAAAAACTGTACTTAATTTAACTTATATGAGAAAACTTTTTCATACGCCTTAAATTGTGGTTGTATTTCAAGTCATTTTTATATACCACATACTCGTACATATGCATATGCATTAATGACACGGTGTGACAGTCAAAATACACCCAGCTTATGACATAGTGCAGGTTGTGAGTTTAGTTGAGTAGAACTCAAAAATATTTTTTTTTATTTCTCGAACGCTCCAAAATTGTTTTATTTGACAAAAACCGTGTTTTTGATCTTTTCACACATAATCATTGATTACTCAAATATTTTTTAACATATTTTCAAAATCCAAAGTATGCATTTTGAAAAGGGGACAGATGAGCCTTTGAAATGGTATACAAACTTATAGGGTATGCGTTTTGATCGGGTAAACTTTGATGAAATTTTATGAATTTTTTCTAATTTTTTCGAGTTTAGCTATTCTTAATTTTCAAATTCAATAAAAAAAATATATAATAAGTCATGACATTCTGAAAGTTCATTATCCTGTGAAGAGATTGATACTGCGTTTGATAAAATCGGACAAAATTTATCGTAGTTATTATTTAAATAGTATACCAGTCGTGTCATACTTTTTATGTATGTCACCTTATCGAAAGAACTTTCAGTTCAAAAATTTTAAACATTTTTGATGTATCTTCATTGTTTACGACAAAATGTGTCAATTTTACGTTTGGTCAACTACCAGAAATAGAGTAAAATTTGTGTTTTTTGCAAATATTTTTATTTCGTTTTGCGAAAACATTGGCCAACTGAAAATTTCTGAAAATTTTTTAACTAAAAGTTCATTTGAAAAAATATTTATATGCAAATATAACTCGACTGTTAGACTCTTTAAATAATAATTACGGTAATTTTCGTCCTATTTGGTCAAGCGAAGTGTCAATCTCTTCACAAGATAATGCACTTTCAGACTATGATCACTTATTTCATATTTTTTTTAGTTAAAGTTTGCGTTCATAGACAAACTTGAAAAAATATGAAAAAAATCACATTTGTCAAATTTACCTCATCAAAACTCATAGGATATTAAATCAAATAATACATATGTGTATACCATTTCAAAGGTCCAAACCTCTCCTTTCTAATTTAAATTTTGGGAAATTCGTTCGGAAATGTTTGTGTAATAAATAAATTTGCACTAAAGTCCAAAAAAACAGTTTTTGTCAAACAAAAACGTTTTGAGGGTTCAAGAAATATAAAAAATAATATTTTTGAGTTCTACTCAACAAAACTCGTAACTTACACTATGCCATTAATTGAATGTATTATAATATATAAATAAGTCTTTTGAAAATTTATTCTTATTGTCTTTGGTTTAGCCTCTAAATAAAGCATTAACCCTCAACTTCGCTTAAACTAAAATACTAGAAAGCTTTATAGGGATTAGTCGTGAAATATAACATGACCCAGAAATTAGGAACGCCAAGAACCCGCAGTTTAAATCCTGGATATGACTAAACAAAATATGAAAAATAATTCAGCGTCATCCTCTCAGCAGATTTTTGGCAAAAAGTTTGATAGTAAATAAAATTGCCATGAAAAAGTTTTACGAAATATCTGTCGTTCGGAGTCGACTTTAAACTGTAGGTCCCGCCACCCATGTATAAAATTAACACACATAACAAGAGTGGTGTGAGAAGGTAGCCGTAATCCTGACTGAAGGATTGTAATGCTCGAAAGAAACAAAATCTGCACTACTTTGAAAATGGATTGGTTTTTAAGGATAAATGCGCCTAAATTCTTCGAGTGAACCCGTTAATGATAGATTATACGGTGCGACAGTCAAAATACACCCACCTAATGACAGAATGTAGGTAGGTTCCCTACCTTGACGGAACTACAGGAGATCCTTAACGTCATTCTAAATAGGCTTATCAGCTTCGCAGGAATATCGAGCTCAGACATTGGGCCAAAACACGATTCCAAATGGGGCTATCGAAAGCTGTGTTATTGTCGACAAAAGATGGTGTGTCTCGAATTGTTTTTACTTGTCATCTCCATTATTATTTGTAATCTGGTTGATGGTAGATTTGTCAGGTCTCAAGTCGCACTAATAAGGTCCAATCAGTGCTTTGACGAGTGGTTTCAGCCGTTCATAGAATACGTTAATAAGAACTTCATATGCGATAGGAATAAGTCTAATACCCCTATAGTTGGCGAATGTCATGGGGTCTTCTTTTTTCAGGACAAGGTAAGGACACTGAGTTTCCAATCCTTTGGCATACTTTCCCCTAGCTATATTTTCTAAATAAACTGACGCCCAGCTCATTACCTCCGATTTTAAACAATTCAGCGTGCAGAATATCAGTTTTATTATTCTTAAGTCGCATAATAGCGACTTTGAACTTGTCATGGCTAGGCGACGGAATCTCTACGCATCTCCATAGATGCCTCGGAGTATGGTAGAGAGTAGGGAATGAGGTGGAATACATGCAAACAAGGTAAAGTTTCTGACAGCCAACATCTGGACAACATGTAGGCTTCCAAAGCCATCATTGTCTGACACGCTGCGTGCATGTAACCCCTCCCATACTATCACCGATTGATGTTAACTAATTCGTGCAGTGTAGTCCAATGATATGCACTTTAAATTTGAGTTGTGCTTAGGGCTTGGAACCCGCTATCCAATGAAAGGGGCAACACAAATGTTCATCAAGATCTCCTTAAAAGATGACGAAGCTTTTAAAGGACTACAAAATAATAGTAGGCTAGGAAAATAAGACACTTAAAAAAGAAATTCAGCATCGATTTGTCTCCTTCTTTTTCCGCAATTGACTCTCCGGTGTTCCAACACTCTGCACTGTATAAATAGGGATCAACAACTGAGTGTTAGGCTGGCATGCATATGCATTTAGAGTTTGGGTTCCTTAGAAGATTTCATGTAATTTTACATCTGGATGATTTCGGGCATATGCGCTTTTTTCCTTACAACTTGCACTTGCTGATACAGCCGAGCGGTGTCGTTATCTGGCTGCCCTAGAGCTGAAATTATGACCTGGTCGGCTTCACTCTCTTCTATACCACCTC
This sequence comes from Sarcophaga subvicina, assembly GCA_936449025.2. Classification (NCBI taxonomy): domain Eukaryota; kingdom Metazoa; phylum Arthropoda; class Insecta; order Diptera; family Sarcophagidae; genus Sarcophaga; species Sarcophaga subvicina. The sequence continues at coordinate 51,545,170 of OW388083.2, read as the reverse complement.
AATATTAATAATAATGAAAAAAATTCCTGGGAACAAAAAGCTCAACCCCAGTAAGTGCTCTTTGTCTTCACATAAGTGCCTATTTCTAAAGGGGACTATCTCATACTAATAAGAAGTTCGACTCTTCAGGCGGGCTTCCTGTGAAATGAAAACAAGCTAATCTTTCGCCGAAATTCTCTGATGAACAGGGAAAATCCTAGGAAAGTATCCCTTATAGTTATAACGCATAACAAATATTGAATGGTTTTCAGCGAAACCAAGTTGACGGATAACTGGACTGGTTACAAACTAAAGTTTCGGAAGTTTAAGAATACTTATAATGCGGATGATGAAGGGAAACTCGTAGAGGTACGTTGGGTAAGAAATGTAAGGTTTCTATGAGGCTATTATACGAACTTCTAACAAAAACCAACAGAAATCTAAGATCCTCTAGGCCGGATAATTAATCTTGGACTATATCAAGTGAGGAGACGGTTTTTAGAGTATTCTTTGCTACATATTTTCCAAGTAGTTGTGAACGCCGTTGCAGTTTCTCTCCAACAAAAACACCTTTAATTTGAGCGAAGATACCTTTCAATGGCATATTCGCTTTTCAAGTTGCGATTAATTTCAATACAAATATCAAAATTACCAACGAGCTTACAGCAGAAAATACTTACCTTTTTTTGTTTAAGCGTATCAAATTTTATGAGGAACATTCCAAAGTTGAGTAAAAGACCTACATCTTCCTATATATAGAATCTTATCAATAGGGTTACTCTTATAGTTTCCATGAATATTACAATTCCCAAAAACGTAGAAAAGAACTTAATAATTATAAGTAATTAAATAAATAATTAAATTAATTAAATTATAAGTACAATTTGATCAAATCAAAAATTTATAGTTGTGTACAGTAAGCGTAAACAGTAAATTTATTTAGTTTTTTATTTAAAAATAAATTATTCAACACTGTGTCCACACACAACATTGAGAGATTCTGAAAGTTGTGATGTAAGCAGTTTATTAATTCATGTACACAAGCTAAGGTTTTAATTCAACTTTATTGCTTTATTTACTCTTATTTTGCGTTATTTCGTTTCCTGCCGACATCAAACTTACAGTGGTTTTCGATAAAACTTAACATTTCATTTAAATTTTTAACATAGAAGAAGATGTAAACAGAAAATTAACAGCAAAAACCAGTAGAACTCCAAGTGGAAGAAAATGGACAGAAATATAAACATTGAAATGAATATTTACAATATTGTTTACATTTGTGTATATAAAAATATTCACAAGTAATACAAATAATAAGAAAAGCGCAGACCAAAATAAAGAAACGCAAAATTTTAACTCTCTTTGGTTTGTTTTTTAAGCTTAAAACACTGAGTTCAGGCCAATAGCTGTCCTTCCTTTTTTATCTAAGGTAATGGAAAACATTAGAGCCAGACAAATCAATAATTATCTGGAGAGTCATAATTACTTAACAGTTAGTTAGTCCGGATTCAGAAAAGGTAGGAGCTGAACTACAGCTCTAATAAATGTAGTCGAGGATCTTAGGTCGGAACTGGATGAAAACGGTGTAGAGTGTTTAGTTCTGAAAAAACTACAGAAACTGTTTTATTTTTCTAATTCTGCCTGAAATCTAATTTATTCTTCTTATATTTAAAAATGAATGGGTGTTTATTTGTTCGTGGGTTTGTTTGTTTGTTTGAAGTCTATAGACGGCTAAACGGCTGGACCGATTTTCTTGAAATTTTAATTTTGATTTTCCTGTATGTCTAGAAGGAACTATAGGCCACATACCCAATAAATATTTAATGTCGCATATCTCATAAACTGCAACAGCTAGAGTCCTCAAATTTTGTATGGACGACTTTGACGTATATATGAAAAAATGGACGGATTGGCTATAGTGGGCGTGTCACCTCCCATAGTCCACATATATAAAAATATTTGTTTGTTTATATGTACCTTATAGTATCGTAAAGCAAAGTTGTTGCGCATGAGCCGGGGAAGGTTTCTAAGTTGGTATGACTAATTTCTGGCAGGTGGAGCCACTGAAAATTACTTAAAATCAATTAAATCGTAAACTGTGTATTCTTCAACAAAGTTGTTGCGCATGAGTCGACGGAGGTTGGTGCGATTAATTTCCGATGGATGGCGTCAATGAAACTTATTCAAAATGAATGACAAGCAACACCTCAAGCACGGAAGACAAAAGCGTTACGAGCCAAAGAATCAGACGAGCATTGAGACTGGAAAATCTTAGAGTATATGCCGCTGAGACCCGTTCGCTTGAACCACTTGAACAACGAGATTAGAAACTGATCGAATGCATACTACTCAGGCCCGTTCATCTGAAGCATCAGGACAACGGGAAGCAAAATCAATAAAACGATTCAAAATTAATTGGACATTTGTGTAAAGTCTTTCCTTCAAATTTTTTTAGTTATTGTCGCAGCAACACTCGCAGCTAGTATTTAATAAATAAGAATAATAAGTTCTAAAAGTTCATTATAATGGCATTATTTCACATCCACTTAATATTAGTAGAGGTGTTCCCCAGGGTTCAATACTTGGATCTCTGCTGTTTTGTATGTATATAAATGATCTACCGGATGTTTAATTAACTGTAATGTTTATATGTATGCTGATGATGTGCAGCTTTATACTAGTACTCCTAAGGAGAATATTAATTCTTGTTTAGATTACATTAATCATGTTTTAGTATTGATTGACAGCTGGGCCTCAACTAATGGACTATTCATCAATCCTTCTAAGTCTAAATGTATTATACTTACGAGAACCAATAGATCAGTTGTCACACCTGAATTGAGTGTCAAGAGAAATAAAAGTGCTGCAGCCAATCTGGTTATTGCCTTTAATGACAAATTATCGTGGTCTAGCCATATATATAAGTGTCGTTGTTGGCAGAATTTATAGCATGGTTCGAAATTTGTGGGCTGTCATAGATTCAACTCCTTTTGTCATTCGTACGCGACTTGCTAAAACATATTTAACTCCGATACTTTTATAAGGGTGTGAAATCTTTGTAAAATGCGATTATGATGGCAATCGAAAACTTAACTTAGCATATAACAACAAAACTAGATATGTCTTTCCTAAAGGGTGCTGTGATCATATTTCTCATTTAGCTTTCCAGATACTTAGTATAAAATTTGATAACCTTTTGAAAATAAAATGCCTTATTCTATTTCATAAAATAATTTACTCGAAACTTCCGAAATATTTACTTTGTCGAATTAAGTTTGCTAGATCCAACCAAGACTCTTCTGTCTCAGCTACAGTTTTTTATACATACCATAAGTCTTTGGAATTCCCTATCCAACTTACAATATTACCAAATTAATAACAATAAAGTTCTTTGGAATTTCCAGCCTTGAACGATTCATTAGGCATTGCACTTACTTGGACTTACTACATATTGTCGTTGCTGCTACAGATTACACTACTATAATGTGATTACTCTTAGACAAATTTTTACCAACTTTTTGAACACAATGAACGGATGTAAATTAGCAAATTTTTAAAATGCTACGAAATATTTTTAACTGCATTGTTTTTCGAGTTAAATATAATTTTTTTAATTCTTTCTTAATGGAAAACTTTTAATTTTTCAATAATTATAAGAGGGAGAAAACTACATCAGTATGATTGAATACGAATTCTTCTTGACTATATGAGGGTAAAAAGTCTTTTATGAAGTCGCCGTAGTCTAATAAGTAGTGTGTTGGCTTATAAGACGTAAAGCCCGGATTCGTACCCCAGGTCAGGCATCAAAACGAAATATGAAAAAAAATATTTCTTCGGCGATTTCCCCTCAGCAGATTTCTGGCAAAAACTCTGAGACTAAATAAACCAGTCATGAAAAAAGTTTCTCAAAAATCGGACGTTCGGAGTCAACGTTAAGCTGTAGGTCCCGCCACTCACGTATTAAATAAATTAACGCACAAAATTTGAGTGGTGTGAGAAGCCAGGCCGTAATCCTGACTGAAGTGTTGTAATGGCCAATTATGTATGTATACTATATCATATCATCTTACCAACAAGACTTTTCACTATTTTTTGAATACAAAAATTCTGTTCGATTCTACATTTATATGTAGAATAGGGTTTATGGAATATGCATATGAATAGCATCAAAAAGCATTAGAAATTTTTTAAATAAATTGTTTTTTATGATAAAATTAAGACAAGAGCCAACAAGATAAAAATGTTCGAGATGACAAATCGAGATTTTGGCGTCTTCTTCAAGACAGCAAGCACCAATATTCTCTTCTTTGCCTTGTTGATAGTTCTGAATCAAGAAGAGTAAATTAGTGAGTGAGTAAATTATGAAAAACTGTGTGAATTGTTTGTTCACTAAGCCGATTATATTAGCCGCAATATGCCGAAAAGTTTTTTTTTAATCGATTTAAAATTACTTGCCAAACCTTACAAAATACATTTTGACATTCTCAGCTATCAAAGCAAAGCAATATCGATAGTTCCCAAGCCACTAAAGGAACATAGAAGAAATGTAAATTTTGGAAATTTGAACCTCAATAAACCTAAATAAATGTACAGAGTCATACCTTGGCAATAAGGAAGTATAAATATTTTAATTAAGTCTCTTCAAACCCAACTTTCATTTGACCTACTTAGATTGTGCCTTTAAATATTACAATTTAGTTCTTCTATTTAAGGAAAATGCTATCACAATTGGTACGTAACAGCCAATTTTAATTATACCGATGATCTAGAAACACTATAGAAATTTCGCAATGTATTGTTTTCCGAGTGATATTTCTATCGACCAGCATTGAAGGTTATTGGTTTTGTTGGTATTGAAGAATTGTCCACTATTCATTTAATTCTTTAATTCTCTTAATTGCTAAATACCGATCGATATTAATGCACTTACTTTAAAGGTGATGTTCAAAGTCTACATTTAACCCATTGTGATACCACAATACATTCTACCCGGGAATTAATCATTCTCTAGAGAAAACCAACCCGAATCCAAAATAAATTTTGTTATTGCAGCAATTTCCATATTAGAAAGCTCGGTCAAAGATGACAGAAAATGAGAGGTCAGAACCCTTTTTCTATTCGTTATAAGAACAAAGCACTGACACATGAGGTAAAACACAGTAAATTCCTCCTCAACTCCAGCAGAAGGCATTAGTCGGAAGGCCGAGTTTTTCGGCTTGTCTACAAAAAGGATAGTAGCCCCTAAGAATCGTCACTGTGCAATGGATGGATGTATTTTCTTTTCCAGCAGAGTCTGACAGTACTGCACGTGCCCTCCTGCTGCCAACGTTATTGGGCCTCCTCATAAAACGAGTGGATAATATCCAAATTAACCGAGGCAACAGAAATACCTATTGAAGTCGCCGTAGTCTAGTAGGTAGTGTGTTGGCTTATTAGACGTAAGGCCACGGTTCAAACCCCAGGTCAGACATCTCCAACAAAACTAAATATGGAAAATTATTTATTCTGTGATTCCCTCTCAGCAGATTTCTGGAAAAAACTCTGAGAGCAAATAAAAATTGTCATGAAACATACATAATTCGTCATTACAACCCTTCAGTCAGGATTACGATCTAGTTTCTCACACCACTTGTGTTGTGTGTGTGAATTTTGTACATGAGTGGCAAGACCTACAGTTGAAAGTCGGCTCCGAACAACAGATTTTTTTGAGAAACTTTTCATGGCAATTTTATTTACTCTTAGAGATTTTGTCAGAAATCTGCTGAGAGGAAGTCGCCGAAGAAATACTTTTTGTATTTTATTTTGATGTCTGGCCTGGGGCTCGAACCCTGGCTTTTCGTCTAATAAGCCAACACACTACCTACTAGACCACGACGACTTCAATTGTCATGAAAAGTTGCTCAAAAAAAACTGTCGTTCGGAGTCGACTTTAAACTGTAGGCCACGCCACTCATGTATAAAATTAACACACACAACATAAATGGTGTGAGAAACTAGGTCCATAATCCTGACTGAAGGGTTGTAATGACCAATTATGTATGTAAGAGAAATACCTACGCCCTGTAACATGTCGGAGATTGTCAACTCAGTACTAGGCCTGGACAGATCATTAGCAATACAATTTCCACGATATCCGTGTATTCCGGAACCCATATAAGAGTTACCTTTGAATGATTTGAAATGCTCGTTATTCACGGACAAGGATGGACGTTAAAACTACGTTCGTAAGAGACTTAATTTTCAGGGTAAACACAAGCATTGCCGCACATTAAAATTGCCTTGACCTCTGCCTGGAAAACACCGAGTGGTCAAGCAGTATTTATACCCTTAATAAAGATACCACGGCCCACCCTGTCACTCAGTCCCATTGGAGACCTACGTTTCCTCAGACCAAAACCACCTAGCTAGAATTCTAAAATCAAATGTTCTATTAAGAAAATTATAAGGAATCATATAAACGACCCTAGGTCGTCTATGAAAGTGGAACGGATGACTAAAGAATTTGTATTAAAATATTAGTTTTAGGAATGGTTCTGAATTGGTCTCCGAAGTTAATCAAGATCTGCTCTTGTTTATTTGTATTAATGTATTGAGTTCTCACATGCTCATTCACATATGAATTTGGGAAGTAAAAGTTACCAGAACATAAAGAGTTGGTGTCATGTCAAGTTGAATGACAATCGGTTTGAATGAATGTTGGTTTCTTACAGAGAAACGTATGTAAAACAAACTTAAAAAATAAGAAATAGCGCGGCTTTAAGGCAAATGTGACTTCATTGACACCTTTACCCTTATTGCATGCATTTCATGTGTGGAAATCACTTCAGTTTATAAATTTTTGTGTTTTCCGTGGAATAGTAAAAGAAGAGTACGTTACAATGTTTCTCCATTAAACTACATATATGCCACTGAGGCTCCATGTCTCAAAAGAAATAACAGGATATATTTTGACATATATGAGCCTGTATCATGTTAAAATATTTTATGTTTTTGTAAAAGTTGTTCTTGGGTGTACATGTGTACATTTGTTTGTTGTTTCGCTTGTTGAAGCGTAAATTTAAAAAGTGTTCTTAATTACCAAAAAGACGAGTTGAAGTTCATAAATAATGGTAAAAGTTTTGATTTACTTCGCAAATAACAAACATTTGGTGTAAATTTTATAAGAAAAAATTTCTTTAATTTTTATATCTAGATTCCGTTACTTTCTACTAGCACACGAATCTAACGTCGAAATGAATTGATATCTGATAACCAAATACAACTCAGTATAAGTTGTAAGCAAAATATATAGAGACATATGCTCTGAAAAAAAAGTTAGATTAAGTTCATATGAGTGTCTTCTTGGACTTCGCAAGCTGAAATTTAATCCAATCACGTTTGCCAATAATATGGTGAATATGCACTTTATTGCGTAAATCGCAATACACGCCATTATTGAGCTCAATATTTCATATAAAGTTTCAATTAATTATTGCGGAATAAATACGCAAATTGTTATAATATTGAGTAAAAATTAAAAGGCAGCAATATGTTCAGAGAACCGAACCGAACACTTTGTGTTGATATTTGACAACTCAAATGTCAACGAAGACAAACAACAAAAAAACAAAACAAAAAAGCAACAAAAACAAAATAAAAACTATGTTATTGAAACAACCAGCTGTTTTGTTTACAAGCTGTCAAATGTATTTGAATAAGCAGCTGAACTGCGAATATTGAGTACAAACTCAATAAGCCAAATATTTACTCATCAAAAGTGCATATCTGAACATAGTATAAGTCATTTATATCAGTGATATGGATGACGTCCTTTAGGTTCTGAAAGGTACAACTGTTTATCGGCAACTGCTGGTTTGGACTGATGACTATTTGAATATGTCCTTAACTTCACGGACGTCAGGGAGAAAAATAACAGAGTGAAACGGCCGGTGACTTCCTCTCAAATTTTTTAGGGCTAAATTTGATTAACTTAACACAAAAGATAACTGCCTTCAACGGGACGGCATTATATCCAAATTAACCGCAAGCCATTGCAACAACATAACCTATCCTATTAGTCAAATTCATGGAAAATTAGTCTTTTCGGATGCACTCTATACAGAGAAGCCGTGGTGGTCATTGGAATAATGTTATATTCATTCCACATATAATGGCATCAATAGAGCTTTAAAACGAATTAAAAATTTCATTCATATCCCACTTACACTTTGTCTAACTTAAATTTAAATATACGAGTACATACATACATAATTGGTCATTACAACCCTTCAGTAAGGATTACAACATAGCTTCTCACACCACTTATGTTGTGTGTGTTAATTTTATATACAGTACAGTACAGGTTCACCTCAATGGATTCATTGCCGCAGTTGGCGCACGAGAATCTATGAGGGATACATCCACAATGAGTGACTGTTTAGTGCAGTTGATGGGTGTCCGTTAACGCCAGATAATAACGCACTTCTTGTAGCGAGAAAGTGAGTATATAGACCAGAACGATATGTGGTTCCAACAGGCTGGTGACATGCAGCCAACGAAGCAATAACTTTTTTGCACGAGAACTTCAATGACTGCATCTTCCACGTCGTGGCGATATTAATTCATCTTCGGTATTTTCATAACATTAACTTCAATTATAACTATGAATCATTGAAAATATGGAACATAGGATAAATGTACGCTACCCCAGTTTTGGCCAGCATCTAGCCGATATTTTGTTTCACAGCCATGAAGCCTCTCGTTTTTCACGCCATATTATTTTAACGTAATCGGCTTAAGAATTAAAGTAAAGGAAAGTAAAATATTGTTACTAAAACGGAAATGGTGTTTTGCTTTCACATCGTTTAAATTGTATACAAGCTACAAAAAAAAAAAAACAATTAACTTGTTTACATGAAACCCAGTATCCAAAAGGGATAAACAAGTAAACAAAAAAGGCAACAATAACACCGCAAGAGCAAACGTAAACAAAATATACAAACAACAATAACGTAAACAACATGTTTACATTTATAGAGGTTTCGGGAAGGCGAAATCATTCTCCTTCAAGAGCATTTATCAGAATGTTTACCCTGCGATATAAAATTCAAGACAAAGCAGACAACGGAGTCAGTAAAAATTCAATCAGTCTTGTGTGAAGACGCGGTATTTGATTAGTTTAATCGAGATTTGATGATCTACCTTATAAGGATCTATCGAACAAATTGATTGGTACTTTATTTGATTAGTGTTTACGCAAAAGAGTGCAAAAAGGAATAACCAAACAAAGCAATTGTTGCTGCTTACATCGAGTTGTGAACTGAACATAAATTTATTTTTATAAATTTTATAAATTTATATTTATTTGCAATCTACGAGCTCATGTTACAAACGTTTTTAAAAGGCAAAAACGTAACAATATTTTTCTCCATATTGTGATCCAATTTCTTCTGGCTTTAATTGGTTTATATTCATATTCTTTGTAATTTATCTATTTACAGGAGTTCAAGAAAACAGAAAAACGAAAATTAAGAACATTAGGAAATTTATAATTAAAGGGAACGTTTGTAGTATTACTTAAGTATGAAGCCCCAGACATTTTTTGTTGGCTTATAAAGGGTATTACAGAAAGCTTACGAAATTTTTATAAAAAAAGGATAATTAAACTCTTTAAAATGTTTTTAAAAGATAATTAAATAAGAAATTTACATTAATTGGGGATTTGTATCATTTTCAAGGATATTTTATGAGAAAGAAATCAAATAATTGTTTAATTAGCACAAGAGGTGCTTAAAGGTAAAACAAATTATAAATACTTCCAAACAGAATGATGATTTTTACAAATTTCTTTCTTATGTCAAGTGATAAAAAAAGAAAGAAATTTAAGAGGTAATTCGAGTTCGAAAATCTGCTTAAGTGGTAAATTATTTACTTACTTAATTGGCACAACAATTAACGGATTTCGGCCTGCCGCAACACATCCTTCCAGGCGTCTTTGCTTCTTGCGCGCTTACGCTAGTCGGCCACACCAATCCATGACAGGGCTCCCTCGACTTGGACCTTTCAAAACAAACAATACCGTCCTCTTCGCTGACATCCGCTAATCTCCACAATTTGTTGTCTAGCCGGAGCATCCTCCTCCATTCGAACGACATGGCGAAGCCACCGCAGCCGCTTGATATTAATACGCTGCACAACGTCTATGTCATTGAGGAGCCCATACAGCTCACTGTTGGATCGGATGTGGAAATCATCGTCAACTCACGCTGGGCCGAAGATCTTACGTAGGACTTTTCTCTCGATTACTCTCAAGGCTGCTGCATCAGTGCTTAATAGGGTCCATGCCTCAGCGCTATAAAGAAGCACGGGTATGATAAGCATTTTGTAGAATATTAGTTTTGTCGTAGGGGAGAGTTTTCTGCTACTCAATTGCCTATCGAGACCATAGTAGCATCTGTTGTCAAGAGTGATCCTGTACTTCATCTACAGACGGTAGTAACGGTGGAGCCAAGATAAATAAATTCCTTGTCTGTATCAAAAGTATAGTCATCGGCGGTAATCTGAGAATCAATACGCCGCACGTCTCTACTTGTCGATAATATATACTTTGTTTCGCCCTCATTTACTGCCAGAGCCATCTTATTAGACTCCCGTTCAATAGCACTAACGGCAGCAGTAACATCTTGCTTGGTACGCCCTGTGATGTCAATTTCTTCAGCGTACGCAGGCAACTGGACAAGTTGTGTGTCTGAGTTTTAGTATTTATCTCAGAGATTTTATCAGAGGCAGGAAGACGTCGAAAATTTTTTATAATTTTTGTTTTGTTCGAGAGGTTTGATCTGGGTTTTGAACCATGGGCTCTCGTCTTATGTATCAACATATAACTTCCTAGATTACGATGGCTCTACTTTTATGTATGATTGTTAATGTAAGTTTTCAATGGGTTGAATTAAGAAAATTACTTTGTAATTATAAAGGGGAAGACATTTGAGTCTTGCATCAGACTATATAGGAATTGCTTGAGGATAAAAAACAAAAAAAAAAAAACAATAAAAGGAAACAATAGAAAGAAATGCCTGAAGGCTTTTCTTATACTACACCGCGAGTTGTCTCAACTGACACCGAAATACGTTAAGACATTAAGGATAGTTCTATGGAAAGAATAACACAATAATTGGTGGTAGTATATATGAGTACTATATGGCCATATAAAGATTTGCTTAAATCGGATCAGTCTGTATATAAATAGCAACAATGAATTAAAAAAAGTAATCGAAGCCCCATAAATTGATTTCTACTACAACCAGCACATGTAAAGAAATCAAAAATTTGCTTTAGCAAATGAAAAGAAACTCTGACGCAGACCATAAACCTGCTAAACTTTTATAATACAATGCCGAATCCACCGAAAAAGTTTTTAAGTGTAAAAAATTTTAAAAAGCCTTATACCGTTGATGTGAAATATATTAGAAAAATGTGGAATTCAAACCAAAAAGTTTGTGTACGGGCAGTGATATGCAAATTATCGATCAATCCCTGAAAATTAGTTGCTAACTGTGTAAACAAAATAAATAATTAGTTTAATATTTAATGTAATTTTATTAATAGTAGAATTCAGTTTACAACAATATGAACAGTCGAATATACTAGAAAGAACTGAGCCTGTATAAATGACAACCAGAGTTTGTTATATTTAACAGAGTAGTAACTAACAGTACAAATAGAAATAGTAGTAAAAGTGATATTGATAAAAATAGGAGTAACTGCAGATTTAAGCCCATCTTCTCATCCCTCTTCTTTTAATACGAATTAACTATACTGAAGACGTTGTGGTTGAGTTTTTATTCTGGAAGATCTTCTAAGGACGAGAGGTGGTTCCTTTTTGGAGCTTGGTGGTTGAAAGACATTGGATGGACTTGAAGAATCAGCAACAACATCGGTTGTAGGCGCAATTTTAGCTTGAGATAGTCTGATGTCTTGCGAATTTCTACGATACTGATTTCCATTTGCATCTTCAATGACATAAGAACGAGGATGGATCTGTGCCTTAACTACTGCTGGATTCCAAGTACTTTGGTTTTGCGTTCTAGTGACTACTGTATCACCTTCAGTAAATTGGGGAGGGCTGACTCTTGCACCACGATTTGCGAACTCGCTTTGCTTATCTCTTTCATCTTTCAAATATTTTGATATTCTTTGGCTTTCTGATGAAAGAAGTGTGTCTTTTGATGTTGGTAGTATACTTCTCGTGGCATGGCCAAAGAGGCGTTGAGATGGTGAACCAAGATTGCCTCGTGGCGTGTTCATGTAGTTTAGAAGTCCTAAATAGTAATCGCTGTTGTCATATGTTGATTTTTTGAGGATATTTTTTGCAATCTGCACTGCCTTTTCTGCCAATCCGTTTCCACTTGGGTGATACGGCGAACTGGTGCGATGATTGAATTTCCAAGTTGATGAAAAAAGTTTAAATTCACTGCTTGAAAATTGAGGACCATTGTCAGTTTCTAAAGTAAGAGGGGGACCAAACGTGGAGAAAATCTCTTTTAGGAATGAAATTACTTGCTTTGAAGTTGTTTCGCTAAGTTTTTTAAATTTAAGTTAGCCCGAGTAGCTGTCAATGAAAACAACATACTCGTCGTTATTGAAGTGAAACAGGTCGGTTGCGCCTATTTCAAACCCATGGGATGGTATCTGTTTTTCGCCGATTTTAATTTTCGTAGTTTTCCGTTGGTAAACTTGACACGCTGCACATTTTTGAATAAAATTATGAATGTCCTGACTCATACGAGGCCAAAATACTGATTCTCGTGCCGTACCTACACACTTAGCATAACTGAAATGACCAGTGTGAATATCTCTTAAAAATTTCTCTCTCAGTTTTTTAGGTACGAAAACTTTAGAGGCTTTAAAAATTATACCGTCGTCATTTATTGATAGCTCATCTCTAAAATCCCAATATTGTTTCAACTCAATCGGCAGATTTTCTTTAGACTTTGGCCAACCCGTTCGTATCAGCTTTATCAACTTTTGGCAGATATTATCAGAAACTGTTTCTTGTTTTAACGTTTCTAATTCCGTGTCACAAATTGACAATATTGTCTGAATTTCCAGATTCTCATCCTCTTCTTTGTTAACTTTATTAATGCAATCTCGACTCAGAGGATCTGCTAAGGACATTTTGATGCCAGGTTTGTATACTATTTTTGGGTTGTACGTTAACAAACTTAACCTGATCTTCAGCAGTCGCGATGGAGACGAATGTAGAGGTTTTTTGAAAATAGACTCTAACGGTTTATGATCAGATTCGATAACGATGTCTTTGCCCCAGACATATTGGTGAAATTTTTCGCATCCAAATTTTACGGCAAGTGCCTCTTTTTCGATTTGGGAATACCTCGACTGAGTGTCTGATAAGGATTTTGAAGCAGTAGCAGTACTGCACCCATGACGTAAGAGCTAGAGTCAACCAGTAGCTTCACATCTTTGTTGACATCGTACAATTTCAAAACTGGTGGTTTGCTAATAGCTTCTTTGTCAAATGCTTGTTGTTGTGTTGCATCCCAGTAAAACGAGGTTGATTTTTCTAGTAATGCTCGTAATGGTGCAGTAATATGTGAAAAATGTTTAGTGAATTTACTCAAATATGTAAACTTACCTAAGACCCTTTGCAACTCCTTCTTGTTGTTTGGTGGCTTAAGTCGATTGACAGCGTCTATTTTTTCTGGGTCTGGAGACAAACCTGCTTCGCTTATAACATGACCTAGGAATTTGATTTTTCTTTGCTCAAATTTGCATTTTTCTTTATTTAATTTTAATCCATTTGATTTAATTATATCAATAACCTTTTTTGTAGTTGCACGAAGTTCATCTAAGTTGTTAGCGTGTATTAAGATGTCATCTATAGCAACTTTCACGTTTGGTAAACGTGAGAAGAGTTGTTGCATAACACATTGAAAGATTTCGGGTGCTGATGAAATTCCAAATGGTAACCTTTTATAGGAATACCGACCCCAAGGAGTAGAGAACGTTAGTATTTGTTTCGTTCGGTCTGTGACCGGAATTTGCCAAAACCCCTTTTTACAGTCAAGAACTGAGAAAAATTTTGCACCTTTCAATTGAGCGGCAATTTCTTCTAGAGTGTTCATGGGGTAGTGGCGACGTTTAATATTTTTGTTAACGCTGGTAGGGTCCATACAAATCCTAATTTTGTTATTTTTACGTACTACTACCATTGGAGATACTGCGGGTGTTGGTTCTATTACTCCCATGCTTACCATTTTGTCAAGTTCGGCTTTTACCTGTTCTTGAATTTTAAATGCTATTCGCCTGGCGGGGGAAATTTCAAAACGTGGGTTTTCAACTAAGTCTATATCGTAAACAAAATGTTTGATGCACCCAAGGCCTTCAAATAAGTTTTCGGCAATTTCCAGTTCTTGTATTCTTTTTACTAAGTGTAGTTTCTCACAAGAGTTTGCTCCGAGTATTGGTTTTACGTTTTCGTTCACTATCTTGAAATAAATTTTGCATTTTTTCTGGCCTATTTTGCATGTCAACAAAACCTCACCTACAACATTCATTTTATGGTTTCCAAAGGACACCAGATTTTTTACGCGGCAAGGCTTAATGCTTACTTCTTTATTAAATGTTTTAAGCTCATCGATCACACTTTTTGGCAGAACATTACACTGAGCACCAGTATCAAGTTTAATATCATAATTTTTCTCTCCGATAGTTAAAGTTTCTGTAAATTTCTCTTTTTCTTGTCTATTATTTTTCGTAACACAACCAATGAATAGCTCCACGTCGCTGTGAGCAGCGCTGTCGGCGTCACTGTCGCTACCTTTAAATTCTCTTTGTTCACAAAAATCAATATTTCTGTTCTTATCAAACTTATATTTTGCCTTTGTCTTACACATGCTTTCATAATGGTTTTTTCTTTTGCATTTCTTGCACTTATGACGAAAAGCTGGACAATTGCGAACTGTGTGATTTTTACCGCAATTGTGACAATCAAAGCTTTTGGATTTATTAAATTTTTGTACGATATTTACATTTTTATCGCTTTCGCTATGTATTTCTGTAGTTTGTTTTTGTGCTAATTCGGTGGCTTGACAGATTTGAAGGGCTTTTTCTAAGGTTATGTCTTCTGACAGCAGCTTTGTAGGGATGGTGTCACTTTTAATGCCAAGAATGAGTTGATCCCGTAAAATACTATCAGTTAATGCTTCGAAATTGCAATTTTTTACCTGTAGTCTTAATCTGGTGATATACTCATCAACGGTTTCTCCATCATTTCGCATAATTTTATGAAACTTATATCGTTCAAAGGTTGTGTTCAGCTTTGGTGTAAAATATTTCTCGAACTTTCCTTTAACGACGGCTAGCGTTTCGTTAGTTGTCGCCCGCAACGAATTGTAAATTTGTATTGCCGAGTAGCCAATGGATGACATAAATGTTGCAAATTGTATATTTTCAGGTTTTTTATCTAATCCTGTTGCAACCTCAAAATATTCATACTGCTGCTTCCACAGTTTACATTCTTTGGCCATATCTTTGTCGTGTTCTATCACTAATGACTTCGGCGGTCTTAAAAAATTGCAGGCGTCTGCCATTTTAAAATATAGGTCAAACAATGAGTTCTTAAATTATTCTTATTGCTGTATTTATTATTTTTTTCCACTACGGGTTTCGGCACCATGTAAACAAAATAAATAATTAGTTTAATATTTAATGTAATATTATTAATAGTAGAATTCAGTTTACAACAATATGAACAGTCGAATATACTAGAAAGAACTGAGCCTGTATAAATGACAATCAGAGTTTGTTATATTTAACAGAGTAGTAACTAACATTACAAATAGAAATAGTAGTAAAAGTGATATTGATAAAAATAGCAGTAACTGCAGATTTAAGCCCATCTTCTCAAACTGTACTTGCAATGCGTCGACTTCTGATTAGGTTTTAACACCGTTGAAAGATATGAAACTTCAACGTCTTTCCGAAAAGAATAATAGTTTAAAAAAAATTCTAGTTTACACACGTTACACGATTTCTTACATGCAGTATTCGCTTTAATGGCAATGATGGAAGTGGAGATTTTTACTCATAAAGCAAAAGTCGACCAGGTCAGTCAAAAAATTTTAGGCATTGAAATGACATTTTGGACTTATTGAGCAGCATGTCCTCACTATCCCTGCAACTGCTGCAGAAGTCTTTGGCCATATTGCCACTGCGTTTTGCGTGAGTATCCAGAATCTAATATTCAAGCATTACCGAACTCAAGTTTGCGGGTCTTCAATGTTCGTTAACGGTTCCCGAAGTAGATAATTCACTCGAGATTTAAATGGTTGCCGCACGTCTGCACAATTCGCATACTCTGCAAATTCCGAGAATACCACTACAGTAGAGCGCATTCTGGTAAAACCCAGCATCTTAACAGTCGTATTGTTGTGGTACTTATGGTAGCCAACTCCGCCTTTAAGATGCTGGAATAGCCCGGTGAGATATATACTGCGGCCTGAGACATCTGTCTCCACCTACAGCTCCATTCAATTTCGAACAATCAGTTAATAAGTACATCACACCATTTTCCCGTTCCTGTCTATCCGGAATGGACATCTTGGACTTTCTCGAAAAGTTACTTTGTGATATCCAATTATCAGTAATTCAGCGGCAAGAAATGTAAAATTGTCTCCAGCGGCATCGTTGATATAGTAAGTAATTCATCAGTAATAATAGAGCAGACAGATCTTTGTTTCCAATACACAGTAAGACCCCGCTTACCGCGGGCGATAAGCGCTAAACGAAACAGCGTTAAACGAGGCAACTAATAAATCAACTGTGACGCAAGAAAGATGCGTTCGTACTGTGATTGCGACTTCGGAAAATGCAGTTGGAATCTTTCTTCTGGACAGATTAACAAAAGAGCGTTGAAAAAGATACATAGTATACACCGTCGCTATATAGTGCACCGGTTTTCGTTGGTGCATGGCCGTTTCATGTGCACACATATACTACAAGTATCAATGCAGTTTGAGATTTAGCGGAATCCTAATACTGCCGCGTAATACTGAAACAGCGTTAAGCGGAACAGTGTTAAGCGGGGTATTACTGTACCAAGTTGATGTTAGTTGTTAGTCTTAATTGTAAGCATATAGAACTGAATTCAAGACCCGCTTCATGCGTTCTTAATAAGACAAGAGTGGTAGTTCGTATTGTGTGGTAAAAAAATTGTACCTCCGGAGTTCAGTCCTGACCAGCTGACCCTTTTTAATAGCAATTTGCATCATGTATCTCAATTTTTATCCTGTTTTTGCATTCACAGGCCTATACTGCTGTGTCATCCGCATAGACAGTGGGTAAATCGAGCTGCTCCAACATAACTACTACTACTACAACTAGAAATTCGTCACATCACATCACACGTTGAATGGATAGGCTGAAAGCCCCTAGCTTCCTAGTATTGAAGACACCTTCTATATCCAAGAAGGCCGCTTTATGCCAGCGAAATCTCCAACGTTCATATAAAGATATGTTAGTCGATTTCAACGTACCTCTAGTTATTGTATAAGTATTGTTTTCTCAATAGGAGGTTAACATCTAAGGTGTGGAGTAGAACGATGTCAAAAAGGTTCTCTCTCTCTCTCTCTCTCTCTCTAGTAAAAGAAGGTGAAAAAACTGATAATTCAATGATACTAACGAGTGTTGTTAAAGTTGCTCACTTCTACTCTTCACTATTTCGTTGAAATGTCTCCCAAAAGGGCTGAACATATTCGATCCTGGTGACTTAAAAGGTAGCAGTAGTCCTGATAATTAAAAATTAAAATTAAAAAAAAATGTTAAATTTTATATGACAATATAAAACAAAAAAATATTAAACTGGAACACATCCTGGAAACCAAAACGATTATATTTACATTTACTTAAGAGATTTCAAATATTTAAAATCTTTTCAAAATCCATATTTGAATATTTTATACATGACACGAACATGCTTACGCTACCAAACAACAAACATTTTTAATACTGGTAGAGGCTCCATTTTTATTTCAACGGTATTATAGTATTACTGGAGAGGTATGTGTATAGCTTGTATTGACGTAGAAGAGTTTTTAGCATATTGAAGAATATAGTACACAACATTACTGATAGTTTTATTGCATTTTTTATTGTATGTTTGTTTTTATTTTATTTTAAAGTCTAGTGTTTTCTAAACACCACATAATATTCAATCAGGCAAGTGGGTTGGTTTCGGTATTGCCCTTTGGCTAAAGCAAAGCAGTTAAAATATAAAACAGATTTTAAAGGATTGACAGGTTTACTTTATTTATGTAATGTTTATTTAATATTGTTTTAATTTACGTGGAGTTTGATGAACTGTAGATCGAGCCTTAAAAAACTTCATAATTTTAGCTTATATATCACTTTTGATACATGTTTGTAGTACATAAAATTGTCACGATTGTTGATAGATTTTGTTGAAAAATGTAAATGTATTTATTTATTTTAAATCATTTGAATAAAACCATTTTATATTATTACATTTTACTATGACTTTTATGACATTTACGTCAAAATTTGATATGATGTACATTATAGCATGGTTTTTTAGGTAAAAATCAAACACTTTATGTCAGCTTGGTTTAATTTTTTCTAAATGGTAATAATTTTACATCTAGCTCCCTTAATTTGTGGCGATTTATATGTTACCAATTGTTTAGATGGGACGGCTTATTGTCACTCGCGTCAGTAACTCTCTAAATTGAGAGCTGGCTGAAACCTGATGGCACAAACCTTTGTTATATTTTTTTAGCAAAATTTGTTGCATATGCTAGTGAAAGTTAGGTCCATTATTACAAATTCCCGTTAAAGTTGGGTTTAATTAAAGGTAACTTTAGCTAAAGTGAACTTTAAAGTCACCTTTAACTTCTTTTCGTTATTATAACCTACAGATAAAATAAAGTTAACTTTTTCAAAAATATGGCAGTGCGGGAGCAATTTCGATAACATTGCTCAATTAAACAAGTTTTTTTTCAAACGCAGTGGCAACGACAGGCTTCTTTTTTTTTTGTTGTATATGCCCATTTTGTTTATATTTGAAGTTGCAATATTGAAAATAACATATAATATGGCAAGTTCAAACATAAATTTAACTTTAAAAGTTACCGGTAGGATGATCCTCCATTTAGCTTAACGCTCACTTCTACGTTATTGTACACTTATAATAATGAAAAACAATTTATCTGCCCGTTAAAATCCTTGCTTTAGTTAATTGCAAGTTGTAATAATGGCCATTAAACTAATAAATTTTTTTCGATTTTGGTGAACAGATTGGGAGGCGATTGTGCACAAAAAATTGCAAATATCACACGACATTAAAAAATTGTTGAATTTGTTTTTCTCCGAAACTCTAAACTTTTGTTGAAAAATAATTGATTTTATCACATGTGGCTGAGACCATCTGTTACTTGTTATTATTTTGTTTTTGTTTTTCGACATTAAATCATTGATAGCTAAAAAAACATTTGAAAAGTAGTGGTTTAATAATAAATTTCAATGCAAAAAAAAATATGGAGGAGGTACATTTGATACAGTTTTAATTGATGCGAAATTTGCGAGAAAAGTATTATTTTTTTGTGTGTCTGTTAAAGGGATTTCACTCAATTGGTTTATAAGGTCGGTCAATTAGGTTGATTTAAGTGAAATCACTTTTCAGCTGATGTTATTGTAGGTAATCTGATTTTGATTATTTATTGAAATTTAATTTCAACCGATGCGTTGAAGTTGTCTATTTTGTATGCGATACCAAAACATAAAACGGTTGAAGAAGAGTTATTAGGTCGAAGTATCTCCTTCTAGCGTGTTCCCATCGTCGCATGCAACATGATATGGAAACATGATGCATGGAAGTACAATTGTTAATATGTTTAAAATGAATTTAATTTTAATTATTTCCTCCATTTCCTATCCCACATTAATTTTCCTATCTTACATTAAATTCACTCATACTTGTTTTATTTTTTTCTTGTTATTAATAATAAATGCAACATTTTAATTTATGAGTAATACATTATTAACAACAATGAGTAAAATCCATATGCGATAATAATGCCACATACAGATTACTACAAAAAATTAAAACATGTTAATGTAATCAGCAATTAATCATAAAAATATAAAAATTCAAAACAACAGGAAACATAATTTCACTATTTATGTGTGAATTCAATTTAAATGATAATATACATTAACAACAACAATAAAATGTATGTTAGGTTAGGTTAGAGGACGTGTACTTGACAATAAAGACAAGTACAGTACCCGGAGGTCGAATTGACCCATTGTACAACGTCCTTACAGAGGGAAGGATAATGGAGGGATTAAAAAGGAGAGGATGTGGGAAAGGAGAGAATGGAAAATGAAGGAAATCAAATATAAAAATTAAATGTTTTTTCTATTAAATTTAATTAAAATCAATACCAGACAAAAAATAATAACAATTATGTTCCTTTTTTGTCGGTAGAACATAATCCCAATTGTTATTAAATTTTTATTTTATTTTTATTTTGTTATTAAATTTTTAATTTATAATACTGACTAAAGGGTTATGACAACCAATTAAGCACGTATTATATATTCTAAAAAGTTTCTCGCTGTTTTCTTTTTTGTTTTTATTTACCACTTAGGGCCATTATTACAATTTGCCGTTAAACTTGGGTTTAGTTAAAGTTTCGTTTCGTTTCGTTTTTTGTTGTATACGCTCATTTTGTTTAAATTTTAAGTTGCCATAATGAAAATAATATACAATATGGCAAGTTGAAACATTAAGTGACCTTTAAATGTTAAAGGTACGATGCAAATAGATGAATTACTAAGAATATCAATAAAAATAAGAAGTCGTTGTAGTCTAATAGGTAGTGTGTTGGCTTATTAGACGTAAAGCCCCGAGTTCCTGGTATTTGACATCAAAACGAAAATAAAAAGATTTCTGGGAAAAACTCTGTGAGTAAATAGAATTGCCATGAAAAAGATTCTCAAGAATCTGTCGTTCGGAGTCAACTTTAAACCGTAGGTGCAGCCACTCAATTATAAAATTAACACACGCTATATAAGTGGTGGCTGACTGAAGGGTTGTAATGAACAATTATGTATGTTTACCAAATATTTGATGATATAAATGGTCTTCCAACATAGAATTTCGAACGTTGTCAGTTGCTTATAGCTGCATCTGTCAAATTATTAGTAATTTTTTTTCTTTTATTTTTTTTTTCTTTTTGAGTCCAAGACTCAGGAGAAGACCAGTATGCAGGCAGTGCGTTGTGTTGGAATACAGGAAAGATAGTTTATGGGAGAAAGACAAGAGCGTTTGTGACAATTTTTTTTGCCAATTTAGCATTAAATAACACGTGCAAATTATGAGTTTGTTGTATTTAAAATAAGTGTTCTGTTCAGGTAACTAATTGCAGGCTTTACTATCGTAAAAGTCGTACCTCCGGGAAGAATCTATACAATGTGGTGGATAAATTCAAATTCACCGGTTCAATAAACGATCGATCAATATGTATATGACAAGATGGAAAATCGGACGAAAACACCGCCGCTGTCCTTTAGAATGTGCAGGAGAATCCGCGATTTCGCAACGTACGCAATAACTCGAACTTTCGCGTCACATGATGTATCGCGACTTGGGCATGCACCCGTACAAAATTAACTGAACCGGGAAATTAAGGTAAACACTCAAACGCAACGAAGTGTGTTCACTGAATGGACATGTGAGTAGTTATTAACTGATCTTAATTTTCATGGAAAAATCAACCTCAGTGACCGAATTATCGAATTTGGAACGATACTAGTCCACGTGAGCGTTAACTACTTCCATCAAAAGTCTCTGACAGATATGGATTATGGGTTAAGGCGTCAACGCTGGATTAGACGATCTTTACACCAACGACATGTGGTTGCAATAGGGCGGCTTTATGTGCCACACACTATTTGAAGGCATTACAATTCACGTGGCGGTGAAATAAACTGGCTACCCATATCGTGTGATTTGATCTCGTTAAGCTTTATCTTGTACGATTTTCTTAAGTAGCCGGTGTATGCCAATAAAAATAAATAAAAACAAACCACTACAGTCCTCAAATCCAAAATAGACCATGACATTGGTCAAATGCTGCCTGATTTATGGACTGATTTTCAACCGTCAATACATTATGTAAACAAATGTCTTCCCGTGCATAAAAACGCCAAAACCACATTTTTGTCGGATTTGACGTTATCGCATTATGCTAGAACGCAGTCTTCTCTGACAAGTTTAAATAGAAAGTTTGAAGCTAAAAATCAAAACGCTCCACATTTCCCACAACTAAGGCCAGTTGAAAGTTTTTGGGCGAATTTGAAAAGAAATGTCTACAGGAAGGGGTACAAACAAAAAACCTCAACGGTCTTATAACTAAAATTAGAAGACAGCTGAAGAAGCTGAATATTAGAAAAGCCAATTGCTGTGGCTATGTTAATTTTTTGGTAAAATAAGCTAAGGTTGTCAATTTTAACACATAATAATTTAGAGTTGTTAGTGTGTGAATAAACAATTTTTTTGCTGTTAATGTGTCAGTCCACATTTCATTGCGCATATGTTAGTCCCATCAACGGCTTGGAAGCTCCCCTCCTCGCAAACTTGCCTTATTGTTTATTGCTTGGAATTTTTAGAGTTAAACAATGCGATCTGAGACAAACCGTACAGGTTCTGTGACAAACCGTCGAGATTCGAGCTATGGCTGATCAGCTGACCATTCTATTCGAAAGGTTGAATCAGTCTATTTGCGGTTGTAGAACCAAATAGTTTCAAAGGATTCAAAAAATATGGCATGGTGGGCTATATTTTTGACTTATTACTTTCAGTATCGATTGCCACTTCTCTGCATTCACTATTCGTTGCCCACGTTGAATTCAGAAGTTGCAAAAACTGCTTCTTATCTTCAAATAACTTATCAGTCTTATTGACTTTCTCGTATTTATCTACTCTTTTGCAAAATAAAGCATTATTAGTCACTTGTACTCATTTTATCATTCACCAAACCCTTTGAAGACAGGATCCCGTCCTTAGATGTAATGTGAATGGCTTATTAGTCATTGATCTACAGTCAGTTTTCAGATTTTGTGATTTTCCTCCAGTGCATTGTGTACAAATTGGAAAGATAGATTAAAGGGGGATCAGGAACGAGTATAAGCTATATTAGATTTGAAAGAAGATTCGATAGTAGTTTGATAGACATTATGTAGTCGGAAGATCTTACTAGCCAACCATGACCGATATTTACATCAGGTTTGACCAGTCAACTGAACATGGACTGATTAAATATATGTTTTCTAATCGAAAAAATGTTACCGGATGAGACATACATACATAATTGGCCATTACAACCCTTCAGTCAGGATTACGGCCTAGCTTCTCACACCACTCATGTTGTGTGCGTTAATTTTATACGTGAGTGGCGGGACCTACAGTTTAACGTCGACTCCGAACGACAGAATTTTTGAGAAACTTTTTCATGGCAGTTTTATTTTTACTCTCAGAGTTTTTGCCAGAAATCTGCTGAGAGGAAGTCGTCGAAGAAATATTTTTTTTTTCATATTTCATTTTTGATGTCTGACCTGGGATACGAACCCGGGCTTTACGAATAGTAAGCCAACACACTACCTACTACACCACGGCGACTTCAACCGGATGAGAATCAGACGTAATTAGTATTTACATAATTATCTTTAAAAGCGTGATATGAAAAAAATATCAAATCAAATATCGATCAAATTACCGTCACTTTCTTATTAAGATATGTCATTTAATCTATACCCGAATTGCATGGTTATTTGATGACAGTTATTTTTAATTCTCACTATTAACCGTCGCCAAACTTAATGACATCTAGAACTCAACTTCGATCTATAGGCCAATAGATAGAGTGAAAACTGAAAATTATATAAGTGGCACATATGTCTAATGTTTTAGTTTCATCTTTCCTGATTCAGAATCTAGTGTGAAAATAAACAAATGATGTTATACAGCAAACATTATATTCCATATTTACTTTTAACATTTTGTTCATTGAAATAGTATTGAAACTGTTTAGAGCCAGAGCAAATGCTTTATTTAACTAAACACAAACACGCAGTAAGACATACACTTGTGGACACACAATTAAGTCATCTATGCAAAATTTTTCATTTTTATAAAAATTAAAAAATTTAAGAAAAGTGGAAACAAAAACAACTTATATTTATTAATTTCATATGCTTAATAATTAATTAACAACACAAACTTATATAGTTTTTCATTGTAAAAAATGTTTTGGTACTTAGTTGATATCAGACTTAAAATTTAAGTGGACACATAATTAAGTCATTTGAAACAAAATATTGAAAATTCAATTTAATTACTTTATTTTTCACCCAAACTATTTGGAACCTTTAATATTTTGTGGGGAAACCTTTTTGCCGTATTATTTCAGTACATCTTTGTGGTATTGAGTTGTTTAAGTTGCGACACTGCTCAGGACTAATGTTATCCCATTCTGCTTGGAAAAGCTGCCAAAGTGCTTTTTGATGCTGGGTTTTTTGGCTGCAACTGCTCGTTTT
This sequence comes from Sarcophaga subvicina, assembly GCA_936449025.2. NCBI lineage: Eukaryota > Metazoa > Arthropoda > Insecta > Diptera > Sarcophagidae > Sarcophaga > Sarcophaga subvicina. The sequence continues at coordinate 51,520,576 of OW388083.2, read as the reverse complement.
ACGATCCCCCAAAGATTTTCAATAGGGTTCAGATCGGGACTTTGAGTTGGCCAATCAGGAATGCCTATTTTTTCCTCAGCAAACCTAGGTTTAACTACCCAAGATGTTTGCTTCGGGTCGTTATCATGCTGAAATATCCGCGCTAGTGGTAATTCGTTGTCATAATCTTTAGTCAAATTGTTCCGTAGGATGTTCTTATACATTTCCCCAGTCATTTTTCCATCGATTCTTACCAGTGGACCAACGCCGGATGAGGTAAAACAACCCCAAACCATTACTGACTAACCTCCATGCTTTACGGTTTGTTTGGTGTACTTTGGGTGTAATTGTGTATTGACAGGACGTCTTACATAGGGTCTGCCATCATTTCCAAAGATATTAAACTTGGGCTCATCACTCCATATGACTAATTTCCAAAATTTTGTCGTCTTTATGGAGGTGGGTTTTGGCAAACCGTAAGCGTTGCTGAATATTTTCTTTGAACACATTAGGTTTTGTTCTCGCAAAACGTCCATGGAGATTATTTTCAGTCAAGTGTTTTCTTACGGTCCTTGCCGATATTTTAACAGCGTGTTCCAACTCAAGCGTGTTCCTCAATCTAAGTAGATATGAGGAATGGGTCAGCTTTACTCATCCTGGCTAAAAAAAATAAGCGTTCTTGATTGGCCAACTCAAAGTCCCGATCTGAACCCTATTGAAAATCTTTGGGGGATCGTAAAACGAGCAGTTGCAGCCAAAAAACCCAGCATCAAAAAGCACTTTGGCTGCTTTTCCAGGCAGAATGGGATAACATTAGTCCTGAGCAGTGTCGCAACTTAAACAACTCAATACCACAAAGATGTACTGAAATAATACGGCAAAAAGGTTTCCCCACAAAATATTAAAGGTTCCAAATAGTTTGGGTGAAAAATAAAGTAATTAAATTGAATTTTCAATATTTTGTTTCAAATGACTTAATTATGTGTCCACTTAAATTTTAAGTCTGATATCAACTAAGTACCAAAACATTTTTTACAATGAAAAACTATATAAGTTTTTGTTGTTAATTAATTATTAAGCATATGAAATTAATAAATATAAGTTGTTTTTGTTTCCACTTTTCTTAAATTTTTTAATTTTTATAAAAATGAAAAATTTTGTATAGATGACTTAATTGTGTGTCCACAAGTGTACAATTGGGCAATTGATACAAGCCCCTGTATCGTTGTATTGAGTGTATTGTTGGACGAATATACAACAGCGTATGCTTGATAATTTTCATATAAAAATCAGACACACTTATACACATTTTTTTATATGTTTTTAAAAGTTGTATTGGTTTCGTGCTGTCAGTTTATGTAAATGCCAGTAATCAAGAAAAAGAATAAAAATACGAAATATAATTTCTATGCAACTTGACTCAACAACTAACATTTCAAAATTATATTTTTCGCACAGATAATTATTAATTTACTTTTTTCGCAATATTTTCATTTTGCTGCTGGAAAATCAAATTATTAATAACGTTATTCTTCTTCTTATCGCTTTTTGACGTTTATAATACGAAATACAAAATACAACATAACATTGAGCGTTCACAAACAAAAGGTGTATTCAATACAACATACACGATACAAAGTCGTGTGAATTGCAAATAGTTTTTGTGTATTGTTGTTTTCATAATTTATATTCATTAAATTTTTCATAATTTGTATCCATATTCAAATACAATCACATTAGTTTGGTTTTTAAGCAGAAAGGACTGTTTGTTTATGTTTAAAAAATCTCATCAGAAATGTGGGCTCTTATAAAGATTTTTGTGTTCTCTTGCCTGACAATTCCAACTATCTTTTTATTTTCATATTATGAGTCAAAATATCAATATAGGCTAAATTAATTAAAAAACGAATTAAAATTTAATAGTAATAAAACAGTACCACACAACTGTAAAAGTATTTTTTATGTAAAACATGTTCTATGCATTGCGTGCTTGATATTGAATAAAAAGTATCGATACATTCTTGTAACCCGTTCGTTCATTGTCCTTCAAGGAAAAAGAAGAGACAGTGACACATATACAGTCCACATAAAACCCATTGTGCAAATTCTACCCCACCCTATAATTTATAACCCCATAAAACCCCAATTTTTAAATTTTATTAAAAATCAAAAGAAACATAAAACAACAATAGAAAAGTGATGATAATAAACAAAATAAAATAAACACAAGCATATACATTAACAAAAACAGTGTTAAACATAAATCACGCTATACAAAAAACGTTACAAAATATCCAACAAACAAAAACGCATAACTCGATGGTCAACAAAATACTTAAATATATAAATCAGAAAACACAAATTAACAATTAACACAAACAATAATCACAGAAGTTCACATTAAAAGAAATAGTACATTAACAAAAACAACATACATATAGAACAGTAAAAAAATAGAAATTGCAAAATCAAAAATAATACATAAATCATATTTAAAATTATCACACATATTCAAATTACAAAAATAAAGTCATATTACATAGAACAGTAAAATAAAAGTTAAAAACAAATTTAAAAGGCACAAAAGTTTACTAAAGTTCACAAAAAATACAAACAAAACACATATTACATTAAAGAAACAAAAATTATACATTTTCAAAATAATACAAAAGCAAAAAAAATTAAAAGCCCAAATCAAATATAAATTAAAAAAGGAAACACAAAAGTTCACAAAGGTTCAAAAAAAATAGAAACAAAATACACAGTAATAGAGGAACACATATTGCACATTTTTTGGAATAATACATAAACAGAACCAAAGTGATAAAAGAAAAATAAAAAATTGAACAAAATTCAAAACAAGTAGCAACAAAGTACATAGTGACAAAATTATAAAATTGAAGAAAATTAAGTGCACTAACAATTGCATTTCAATACAGTTCACTAACAAAAAATAAATCAAAAACAATTACAAATATAAGCAACTACTAACAAATTAACATTATTAACATTGCACACAAACACAACACAACAAACATCACACAAAGAGGAATTGGAAAAATAAAATTGGTTTGTACCCTACCCTCAGCAGACAAGGTAAGTTGAAAACTTTCAATTTACATTTTCATAACATTGTTACATATATTAAACGCCGAAATTTAAACGTGTGAAAACTTGCAATAGGAAATATTATCTCTTGAAAACCCACCCACCCAATAAATACCCTTTTTCTTATATAATATTTCCAAAATATTGTAAGGAACAGATATTGCCGTTCTCTTTGTGTAGTACAACAGAAACACAAAGAATACCCAATAGGCAATTTTGTCTGCTGATTAGTTTTATTTCAATTCTGAAATAAACAATTTTTTTGAACCAAATTTACCCGCGATAATTCGATTTACTATCGTAATTTAATAACTTTTTCCAATCCTCTGCGTATTAGATATTGAAAAATAAATATGTCGGAATTAAAAACTTTAGCCGCCGATATCATACGTTATATCCAACAGGATTTAAGTGCCTTTGAGGAAGACTTTAAGGCGAGTACAGAGAAGTCTCAATCACTACCCGCATTGAGATTCATGAAGAATGAATTGGAAGAGTTGTGGTCGAATATTGACGGAAAATTCAGACAGATCCGAGAGTCGCCACAACTCAATGAACCCGAAGTAGCCAATTCGATAAATTTTAATTTTTAGATCGGCTAAAAAATTCTATAGGTCATCTATGATTTCCATAGATGAATCTATAGAAAATTTAACTCAACCCAAAAATTCAAACACCACCCCACCCGAACCCTCACAACCTACACAACTCACCCAATCAGTTGGATTTAACGTACCCCTTGCGATATGCAAACATTCAGTGGGGATTTCAAG